>VZRX01000485.1:15353-62054 GCA_013398075.1 Notiomystis cincta | reverse complement strand
AAAGCTCATACTGGTTAAGTGTGCAATTCAATGACAATTTACATTATGGGAGAAAATCAATAGATATTCCCCTGTGATTTTTTTGTATAGGAGACAAATACCCATCAAGGAAATTTGCCAGTTCCTAATGGATTTGATCTTTCTTCCCCTTGGACTCAGCATTGCATCTCTCCCATCAGTTGCAATGTACATGGCCGAATTTAAATAGCAAAGCCTCTTTCCAGGCATCACACAGTTGCTTCTTCCAAAGCAGTGGGCAGAGCAGAGGAGGGGTATTTCCTGTGCATCACCTCATGGATACTTTGTCTTAGGAGAGCTGTGGCTGCTCCCATGAGCGGGAGGCAAGCAGACCTCCCTGGGTACAGCAGCAGAGATGCATGTCCGGCTTACAGCCTCTGCTCCAGCATCCGCTCCAGCATCCGACCATGTGGTCCCTCATAGGGTCTGAGCACTGTAGGTCTGGGGAGGAAAATGCTCAGAGGTGTTTCAGCAAAGCAAAATAACATCCAGCAAGCCACTTGCCTCCACCAAATTGAGCATGGGTGTAATTATTCTTTTAACCAAGACCCTTTAAAATAGATAAGGAGTGACTGAGAGGGAGTGAGAGCAGCCCAATGATAGATTTAAAGTTCAACAGAGGAAAAAAAAATCATACAAGGATTTCACAAGCAATGACACTTGGATGGTATTTGGGAAATCTTTTTCTTTCAAGACTATCTTGCGATTTACTATGGGAGTAGCACATCAAAGCTGCACTGACTTCAAAGCTTAGAACCACTTACGGCTTCCAGCTATTACTAAAACCTACCACTTCACCCTGCCAGCAGCTCATCTCAGCTGCCTCTTTAAGTTACACCCATCTACAACCTGCCTTCTGATTTTGGGGAGGGAAAAAAATAGCCAGAAAAACTTGTAAATTAAATATAGCTGTTCTCACTGAAGCAATGTCAAAGTCAGGGGAAAAAGGCAAATGAAGGCATTAAGACATTAAAGATTTAGTACAAACGCAACAGTGATTTACATATGCACACTCTCATTTGCCTGACTCTAATAAAGCTGTCTGCTTTGAGGAGGTTCCCTGAGAGAGTGTTACCCGAGGGTAACAGCCCCTGAATGAGGTGTGCAAGCTGTGTGGGCTGTTACTGAGGTCTGGATGTTACCTGTAACTTGACACAACCAGCAGTGCCATGACACTCCAGGATATCTTCACATATGTTCACATACAAAGAAATTAGTTCCCATCCCTGTCCCATAGGGGCAGTTCACATCCTCTGATCTGCAGAGATACCCATTCATGTTCCTCAAAACAGTATGCCACTGTGAGGCAAGGATCACCATCTATTGCTGCAGCATTGTTGATTCTTTTGTATTAGTGGTAGAGATCTTGGAGGCAACATTTTTGTATTTTATATTTTGGAAGTTCCTGAAGCAACTCGATTGTAGTAGCACAAGGCTATGCTACATTCTCTGAACTGATAGAAGAGGGCTAAAATGTACCAGAGTGGTAATTTATTGTGGTATTAATATTGTTCAACACTTAAATTGGTACATTGTTATTTTCTGATTGGGAGATTTATACCTGGGGTTTTTTTAATGGTACATTAATTTCTGAATACAATTTGTCTTGCAGATGACATATTAATAGGAAATTAGGAACGAGTGTGGTCTTTGAGTGTATCTCATGTAAGAGTTTGTATATTCGGTACAGATCAGTGACACTCTAGAGCTAAATGCCATTAATCCATTTATAGACATTTATTGCAACAAGGAGAAATTACCATTGAAAGGGACAATCATACATTTAGGAGAATTTCTCTGCTTCCTTACATAGTCTTATATTTTCAAAACACCTTTGCGGGTGTTTGAAGTTGATTTTTTTTTTCCTTTATTTCTTCCCTTTACAAGGAAGGATTTTGGCAGCCGTAGGGATGGTGGTGGCTTCTCCCAGCAGAGATGGCTCCACATGGTGCCAACCTGTTGTTTGTGGCCACAGTGTCCCATCAGGGGGTTGTCTTCTCCTTACCCACACACACAAATTATGTGCTTCTGCATCAGACATGTGGCAGATCTCAGTACAGAAATGGGAAGGCAGACAATAGACTGTTTTGCCTGGATGGTGTTGCCACTGGATGTAAATAATTGAATTATTGTGTACCACAGTCAGTTAAAAAAAAGAGTATTCTAAAAAACTGACATATGAAAAAAGTGTACAGGGACTTACTGTTAAATCTGTAATACAGATATGGTTAGTGTATATTCTCTCTGAAGTACATGGCTCTGCTTTAAACTTGTAGAGGGGTAGATGGGAGTTTCCTGGCTGGCTGATGATGCAATCAAAAAGTAAGGTTATTTGCAATAATTACATACACTCAATCAATACATTTATATATTTTGCAGTGTGAAATATTTTTTCTTTTCTTAATAAATGCATTTCTCTTAAATAAACTGTGCAGACCACTAAGGGCACAGTCATTTGAAGTTCATTGAAAACACAGGAGGACATCATGTCTCCTGTCCGTATGTTAAACTTGGTGTATTAACTTTCTCACACAACTTGCAGCACAGGAGTGTGATACACAGCTATGGCAAGGCAGGCTAACCACATACAAATTCATGAAGTACTGCTGGATTAGTAGAAACCAACAAGGGTGTGCAAGCATGGAGGCATGATTTCTGTAACTTTTCATTTATGACTTAATCAATTAAAATTACAGGTTTGGATTTTGCTGTCTGCAAATAACTATGCACAAGTCATCTGCAGAAGCTATTGTTTCATATGTTTATTTTCATGACATAAAGGTTGTGTCAGTTATCTGCAGTACATACCCAAGCAGAGCTGGACTTGAACTTAGAGATCAAATAAGTAAGGATCCAATAAATTATTTTAGATTAGTGCAGAAAATTCGGGAAAAGCATACTGAATTCCTTAACTCACAGGTTTTTATCTAAATTTCCCATTATTATTCTTTATTTATTCTTTGCCTTTTTAATCTTTTTGTTCCCTTCATGTTCAAAGATGGCAAGATTATGGAAGCAATAGACACTGCAGCCTAAATTTAAATTTAGTTGTGATATGGCAGTGTGGAAAGTGTTCAGGCTGGCTTGATCCTCTGTCTACATTATTAAACCTCCTTAAACACCTCTGTTATAGTGTTCACCTTGCTTGACTTCAAAGAGCAGTGAAGCTACATAGAGAGAGTGAGCCACAACTCTGCCAAACGGGTTACCCATGGTTACTTAGAAATGCTAATGCATTCTCTGTTGTGTTTATGAAGTTACCTGATTGTTTTTCTACAACTCTAGAATCAAAATAATAAAATGACTGAGGTAAATATGGAGCCTAAAGATATTCTGTAATTTGAAGTAATTGACATTCACCTTTTGAAATCTTGTCTACCCCACCACCCCCTCCCCCCAAAAAAGAAAAAAAGTATAATTAATTAAAGAGGTTATTTTGGTGGAAAGCAAAGTTGACACCATGTCTGAGGAACTTCTTGAGTGTGATCTCACTGAGTCACTCAAGGAAAGGATGTGGATGAATGCCTGACTTATCACTCAGAGTTTATTGGGAACTAATCTTTTCAAAATGTTTGGACTAAGCTAAAACCTGGCTTGCTCATCTAATGAAAAAGGTCAAAACAGAGAAGAAAGTGCCATGGTTTGTGTTAGGTGACACTGTGCCCTGCTTGTCTAATTTGATTACACAGAGCCACTGAAGCCCCAGGCAAAGCTGATTTTAGCTATAATCAGCTTCTTAACCTTTTGAGAACTAACATAAACACTACCTACTAGTGGTTAATTATGTTGCTCTACTACATACAACGAAGTACAGAGGTAAAAGTGTAGAACTGCAGTAACACATGTTGTGACAAGATCACTCCAGGGGATTACAGCCCTCCATGTTTTATCTGCCCTTCACTGATTTCTTTCTTAAAAATTAAAAATGGGCTATAAGCATGGAGCATCAGTTTATCAGCTGCAGGCAGCATTGCCCAGTTGTACTATTGCTTCATCTTGAATTCCTCTTACACACTGAAGGAATGACCTATTGTGGGTTGGACTGCTATGGTGGTGGATCTGCTTTTTTAATTATTTAGTATTATTTTTATTCTAATTGTTTACTTGTAATTGAGCATGTGTGCTCCTTCTCTCTTTGATGAGCATCTTCCAGAAAGTTTTGTAGTCTCTTTTGGCAGAAGTACCATATCCATGTGAGACACCTGTTTCTAGGTAAAATAAATGGGATATATTTTAATTTCAGATTTTGCATATACATACATAGGCAAGAAGTAAAAGTCTGAGGTACAAAAACTGGGCCTTTGCAGAATCTATGTATCCTAGCTTCCTGTTTGTTTTTGGTTCATACGCTTCCTCTAGTTTGACAGAAAATTTGCATTTCTGTGAACTTCAAAACCTTTAGGAGATTGCTAAGTCAGTGGGTTTTCAGTGTATTTTAAATTTTTCTGACCCGTGCTGATCCCTGGTGTTAATATATAAGGAAGTCTTGATCTACACATCTTACATACTTGCTTTTCTTACATTCTTGCTGCTTGGAGGTTGTATGTTGCCTCTGGGTTTTCCACACTGTAGAAAGTACGTCTGTTTTTCTGTCCTACTGTTGTTGTCAGAAATCCATCATTCATCTCCAAAAGTCTGCTCAGAGTAGTATCTCTAATGACTTGTCATTATGGGCAACATTAGCACAGGTGTTGTAGGGCAGCCAAAGGCTGTTGTATTCCATACCTACCTATGCCCAAAATTTTTACTATCTCTTTATGATCCTGCCACTGGGAAACGAGTTGGGGTGGGGAAGGGTGTGGTTTCTGCCACTTCTAAAGTCTGGTTGGGCAGGCCAAGCATGCTCTGTCGCAGCATGGTTTTTGCTTCACTGTTTTCTTTGCTCAGGCAGAGGCTTTTCCTTTTTGGCTTCTCTCTTTGGGATTTGGGGGTTTTTCCTCATCTCAGACTTCAGTTTGCAGTTTTGAGCTGCCTGGAGGTGAGTTCCATAGGTGCCTGCTGCTGCTGCCACCCAAGCCAGGGTGGCCCTCCTCCAACTCACCGTCAGCACCCAGCTGAGGAGAAGAGACTACAGAGTCACCCCAGCCCAAAAACATTGCCNCTAGTTTGACAGAAAATTTGCATTTCTGTGAACTTCAAAACCTTTAGGAGATTGCTAAGTCAGTGGGTTTTCAGTGTATTTTAAATTTTTCTGACCCGTGCTGATCCCTGGTGTTAATATATAAGGAAGTCTTGATCTACACATCTTACATACTTGCTTTTCTTACATTCTTGCTGCTTGGAGGTTGTATGTTGCCTCTGGGTTTTCCACACTGTAGAAAGTACGTCTGTTTTTCTGTCCTACTGTTGTTGTCAGAAATCCATCATTCATCTCCAAAAGTCTGCTCAGAGTAGTATCTCTAATGACTTGTCATTATGGGCAACATTAGCACAGGTGTTGTAGGGCAGCCAAAGGCTGTTGTATTCCATACCTACCTATGCCCAAAATTGTTACTATCTCTTTATGATCCTGCCACTGGGAAACGAGTTGGGGTGGGGAAGGGTGTGGTTTCTGCCACTTCTAAAGTCTGGTTGGGCAGGCCAAGCATGCTCTGTCGCAGCATGGTTTTTGCTTCACTGTTTTCTTTGCTCAGGCAGAGGCTTTTCCTTTTTGGCTTCTCTCTTTGGGATTTGGGGGTTTTTCCTCATCTCAGACTTCAGTTTGCAGTTTTGAGCTGCCTGGAGGTGAGTTCCATAGGTGCCTGCTGCTGCTGCCACCCAAGCCAGGGTGGCCCTCCTCCAACTCACCGTCAGCACCCAGCTGAGGAGAAGAGACTACAGAGTCACCCCAGCCCAAAAACATTGCCTTGCCTGCTCCTGGGTGTCTCCTGCCAAGAGAAAGGCAAAGTCCCTCTGCACACTCTGGCCCTGACCAAGTTTCCAGCCGCCATCAGAGCATGCCAGCTGCCTTTCTCAGCAGAACTTGGCTACTGGAGAGGAGAGACAAGCAGAGTGGTGAGGGAAGACAGACACCAGTCTTCCCTTTTCCTGCAAACCATGCAGTCAGGAACATCCCCAACATTTTTGGGTCTCTCTTTGCTCTGGGGAGTCCACGAGGTTTAGCAGTGTTGTATCTGGTGATTATTTGCTATTATTTCTTGATTGTTGCTGTTTACATTGTTAAGTACTTTTTTATGTACATTTTCTCATATTCATTCCTTATTGGTAGAAAGGGATTCGTTGAACCCATAAAGGGAGGCATCTTATTCCAGAGTGTTCTCCTTCAAATTGTCTAAAACCAAGACAGAGGGCATTATGAAACTGGATCACTGGGTCTCAGGATATTCAATGCCTTCAGCCCACCTGCTTCCCATGAAAATTGTAGTGAGGCACTGCAGTAGCAGATAGATTAGCAGAGGTACAGTTATGCCAGAGAGACAGATGAACTTTCACTTAATTCAGGTATCTGTTTTACTAACTAGAATTAATAATGACTAGAGTTAATAAAGTAATAATACAAAAAAAAAAATACTACCGACACAACAACTACAATAAATAATAACACAACACTTGCATACATAAAAATCTTGGTGAGTACATGTGTACAAGAACATACACAAGTTATTTACTTGTGTCAGAGCTGGTTTCCTTTTCTTACAGGCAATAACTGTGTAAGGTTTACCTTACACATATTTATCTGTGGCAAAAGTACAGTGTGTTGAGCAGCAATTAGGCCTACTGCTAGCATTTGAGCATCAGAGAGGTGNNTTGAGCATCAGAGAGGTGGCAGATTTTTTTGTCTGACTCTCTGCATGGATACAATTGGACCCCTGAGTTCTGGACAAGAATGATAAATCTTTTGAGATCTGCTGAACAACTTGGTGATATGATCTTCATCTCAAGCCCCATGATTTTCTACACGAAAGGGGTATGCATAAAGAAACTTAGGCTGACTCTGACTCCTTTGGGTGTCTTGCAAACTTTTTGGCATTTCAGTATCTGGGTTGTCTCATGTTCTGATGGCTCATCATGGCCTGGCAATTGTGTGCACAGCCAGGTAACCTCTGGCTGTGTCATGCATTTCCCTGTGGGAGACATGTAAAAGTTGTTCTGCAAGCACAAAGATGACCTCATCACTTGGCTGCAGATATATTTTTGAAGGGTTTCACCTGGACTGTGTTTTGCCTCTGCAGCCACTATGTAACACTTTGTCTGACCTACTCTAACCATCCCCTTCTCCTGGTTTTGATTCATAGAAGAGAAAAGAAGTCATTTCAAGTATTTGTTGTGTAGATCACCATGGCACTGGTTGCATTTCCTAAACTGATGGAAAGTTTCATCTCTAGCCAAACTGGACATGATTATTCTGCAGCAGTGGTCTGTTTTTCTTCACCTGTCCTCTACAAAACAGTAGTGGGATCACATTGTCTTCTGGTCCAGCTGTCAGAAATGAGAGGAGAAGAGGCATGTCTGCAAAACCTGTCTCCAGACTTAGAACTAGATATTCTCAAACTTCTTTATTTCTTTAATGCATTCCAGTTACAAGGAAGCTTTGTGCCAAGTTTCTGCCCTGTGAATACCTGCTTTGCTCCAGAATTATTACTTGGGGACTGTTCAGGTTTAACTAATTGCTGTGGATAGTGACAGGCAATGAAGAGCAGTGATGCACCAGACTTAGAGCAGTGTCTTGGCCCTCCAAAAGGAAACTTCAGTGCCCCTTACACAGTAGTTAATTTCTGGAGTATATGGCACAAGCCCTAGAATTTGGCTGTGTTTTAATGAGTTGGGTGACTCTATGGTTGCTCACAAATGAAATGAAAGACTTTTTTTCTGTTTCTGAATATACTCAGAAGCAAGGGAAAACAGTGCTGCACCATTACTGCTCATGTCTTTAGACTGCCAGCAGCTGTTTTCCAGTCCCTCTTTGAGGATCAGCCATCATGAAATGTGGAAGCACTGCTGCTCCTGACTGCTGGAAGGATCCATGTGCCTCACACTACTGGGATAACAGCAACAGCAAATTTAGATCCTGACCTAGCAAAAGTGGGTCCCTGAAGAACAGGAGAGAGGCTTCGGCAGGTTGAATTTTGTCAGGGGCTGCCCAGAGAGAATCACGGGCGTCAAGCAGTATTTGGTTTTGCCTGCTGGAGAATAAATTGCTTTGCAGTGGCAGATAGAGGATAAATCAACAATGATGCATGGCTGCAGAAAAGACAAACATATTACAGACATATCTAAACAAGCCTATAGCTTACAAAACTATTGGTGATGCTTCAGCCCAGAGCCCCTCTGTATGCCGGTGGGCAGCACAGCCCATGGAAAAGGAGAACAACTTAGAAAACCTGAGAAGGAAAGCAACAAAAGTAGTGAAAAGTCTAGAAAATGTGGCCTTTAGAAAAAGGGTGAAAGGCAAGAAAAGATTTAACCTAAAAAAAGAGGACTGAAATAAAAAAACACATGATGGAAGTCACTGGGTTTGTGAAAGAGTGTTTCAAAGAGGAAAGGAATAGTCTGTTCTCCACACACCTGCTAAATAGTACAAAAAGGAATAAAATTAAATCACAGCAGGAAAAGTTTGGATTAGACACTAACAGAAACTTTCTAATGGCATATCTGGGGTTACTGTCTTCAGATGCTCCATGGAGGAGGTGTTTAAGAACAGTGCAGACCAATGTTTGCTGAAAGGGATGTGGGGGCATTGGGTCTTGCTGTGGGCCAAGGCATGGACCATGTGACATCTGTGTCACACCTGCTTGTTCATGGCTATATAAATGGGCAGAGAAAAAAAAGCTAAGCAACTGAAAATCCAGATGACACAGATTGTCAAATTCCATTTTTAAGCTGTTTTCAAAATTTTGAACACATTCTTGCTGTCTTTTTTAAAGATAAAATAGACACTATACAATACAATATGCAAAGCTCTCTGAGCAATGTATAATAGAAATATTTTTTTAATATTGCAAATCTTTAGGTTTGCTTTCTGGCAGGTGTGTTGGTTGACATTATCTATTGTGTTTGTCAAGATGCAGAGGACTGACAGTTATTGATAACAGTGTCCTCTCCGGTCTGACGTACAATAGCAAAAGAAAGTCTGTTAGGAGATGTTAACCAAGCTCATACTATCCCTTGTCATTGTTTTTGATGTCCAGAGTGTCAGTCAGGGAGTGAAACAAATATATCACATTCCTGAGGTGGTCTGTCACACACAGGGAATAACAAATAAGCCTTAGTGAAGTGCTTATGAACAGTACTTTTATGAATTTGTTGAATATGTCTGTGCAACAAACAGCTTGAAATCTGGATGTCTTTGTGAATATGCTAACAAGAAAATAAAAAGAAAAAATGAATGCATGTACTTTATAATAAGTAAACAAACCATTTGTACTCCACAGTAAAACATGGAAGAGTAAAAATTGAAGTATTTTTATTTGTGTAAACTCCAGAACATCTTAATGCAAGTGATTTGCAGGAAGTGAAATTAGTGAAATAAGTTGTGCTGCTCAGGTAGTTCCTAATCTTACAGCTTGTAAATAATTCTTGGCTGAGAGCACTCCTGCCTTTAACAGGCACTGTGTGGGCCATGGCCAGCTTCATTTCCACTCTGTTCCCAGGAAAGAAGGGAGCAAAGTGCTCTTCCATTTGCAACAGATTCCATGGAGTAGATTCGAATAATGATATGGCTAAGGGGAAAAAATGCATAAACCAGATCAAAACAGTACCTTGGGAATCTTTTAATTTTTTTTTTCCTTCCATGATGTCAGGTGCCCAAACTCCTGGGATTTTGGACAGTGGGGATGCTTTAGTAAATGTGCAGTGAGAAAACTGCCAGACTGAAGATTTCTTTAATGTTACTGTCCAAAATCACCAGCCATGCTTGAAAACAGTAGTTCTTAAAAGAACATGCACTCTCAATATGTGACTTTTAGCTGCAGGGGGCAGAGCATATGCTTTTAGTGCCAAAAAGTTGTTTTGGGTTGGATTTTTTTTATTGTGTTTGTGTCAAACTTCTTGAAGTTATGCTTTTATGTTTCAAGCTCTTTCTGTGTTTCAGTCTTCAAGGCTTGCCATGAAAGACATAAATATCTGCAAAAAACTCCTGAAAGCCTGCAGATCATTTAAGAATTTCTGAATCTGTAATTGATTCTTTGTATTGTATGTAGACTAAGGAGATAGTACACAGTGATGTCTTAATTCACTTGGAGAGGGTGTCATTTTCTTTCGTTTTTAAGATTAAATAAAAGAAGACAGTTTGGCCCTGCAGGATTTGTGTGTAGTTGCTTTGTTTATGCAGAATATGCATCCTTCACTCAGCCCTGTGGGATTTAGTCAATCAGTCTAGAAACTTCTGAGTGCACAGAGTTTATTTCAGTGTTGGTGTCATTGGGGTATGAAGATCCTGAGTGCTTTTTTAGGAGATGTCTAGCATCTTCTTTATGTTTGACCATCATTTCTGCACTGAGAGACTGGATCAGGCATTCCTCTCCTTTTTTGAAGCTTCACTGAAATCACACAATCACAGAGGTCACAGCATACTTACATCTGCCTTTCTGGGGTGTCCTGAGTAATTTGCTTTGGTAGCAGAGTGTAAGGTTTGCATGTAGTGATTCAAGCAAGGATTTGGGTTGCTTTGAGTGTCATTCTTGCTCAGGAGCAGATGTCAGTCTCTTATATAGAAGCAGACAGTTACAGGCAGTTTAATAAGCCTGAGGTAACAAAACAGGCCAGTTTAACACCCTGATTTGAAGGCTGATTGCATACAGTTGGCCTTGTTGCAGAAGACCCTGTGCACAGTCCCTGCTCTGGTGTGGAGCTGCAGAAAAGTATAGAACAAGTCACAGACCTTCTAAGTACTTCTATTTAGATGTCTTTTCATCCTAAGTTCTGTCAGAAGAGATTAAAACCCATTTGCCAGAGCCAAAGGGAAGTGCTGGCTTTATAGTATCTGGTGGGAAGAGGAATCAGTCCGCTGGAGGTGTCACTAATTTTTTGCAAGTGGCCCTTGCCATGGCTTGGCAGAGCCTTTATTCAAATCTCTGCTTGCCAATTCCAGATACATTACTTTTTCTATATGTTATACTTCATTGTCTCTTGATCTACTTGAATTTCATGATCATGGATGATGGTGTTAAGTACAGATGCAATAACTGTTGTTGCATAGATGGAGGGGACAACTCAGGTCATCAGCAAGTTGTCATACCAGAAGTGAAGGAGTGATTAATATGCAGTATTGCAAATACTGGATTCTAACTACTAAATCCTTACTTACAGTTTTGTAGTGAGTTAGTGGTGGTCTGTATTTTATTTACTGATCAATTTCTGGTCCTGCAGTTCTTGAAACAGGTTTTTTTTGCCCCTCCAGTGATGTGGAAAAGAAACTTGAATTTTTTTCAGCTGTCATCCACAAGAAACAAGAACCCTCAAATTATTTTTTAGATCACACAATTTTTAAATCATCCTCATTATTACTTTGTGAATTTTCAGAAGCTGATGGAGGCAAAAATGCATTTGCCATCTGGAGAGATACTGAGCTCAGACTGCAGTTTCAAGGGTCAGCATGCAGGCCTTCTCTTCACCCAGGTCTGCCATGGTTGTCCTGAGCTTGGATGGGCAACAAGGAGAGAGACATCACCATGTATGTCTACATTATTAAATGAGGGCCATCTGCTTCAATGGGTAATACTGGATAATAGACTGTTTCATGCAAATAGTAATTCACTAGCAATTACTCTAACAGCTAGACACTGAAGGCAAATCTTACAAAAAACATTCTAAATTTGTCTCCTTGTTGTGATAGACGAGATGAATATGCAAATAAATGAATGGTATGAACATTTTTTACTCTGTCCCGTGCATTACTTAGAATTAATAAATAGGGGCTTGGAGTATGGTTTGTGAGATGCATAGCTTTTCATGTCTGTCTGCAGCATTCAACCCAAAGCAGAGCCAGAACTGCTTCTGTTTGATATTGGCAAAGTAATACAGAAAATATGAAATTAATATATTGCTTTAATAGGCAAGGGCCTGACTTCACAGCTCATAATCTTGGCCCTAAAATGTATGTAGAGACAGACTTTGTGAAGACTTTGAGGCTGTTTAACTGCCTGAGCCTCAGCACATCCTTTTGCTGACTACCTCCCCTCTACCAAAGTCTTCAGAGGGATATGCATGTTCCTGCAAGATGACAACATTAAACTGCAAAAAAAAAGTGTTTGTATTAATGTGATGGATATGTTCATTTCTGCAAATTCTACCTTGGGGGCGGTTGCTCAGCAGAAGCAGGACAAGCAGCAGAGAGCAGCAGCATTTAAAATTCCTGCAGCTGAGTCTGCAGAAGCTTGTGTGCTGGAGCCCTGAAATATGCTCCCCAGCCTGGAGCAGTTTTCAGACCATGTGTAGACATATTGACAGAGTACATGAAAAAAACTTGTCCTGAGACTGCCTGTTCTGCATGTATTTGGAGAACAAGGTATTTCAATTTTGACGATTATAAATTGATGCTTGTTTACAGTGCAGATACAGTAGAATACCATTTGCAATGCTACCAGTCCTTTTGAATTTCTTTTTGTAGTTAAACTCATAACTGTCCCCCATTTTAGTTTATTGGTCTTGGGGCTTGGGGTTTTTTTGGTTTGGTTTTTTTTTTTTAACCCAAAGGTAGTTGAAGACTAAAAAGTTTAACAGTCTCTAGGCAAGGTTGTGGTCAATACAGAACTTCTCTGCCATACAGCTCTTTCTCTACATAAGAGATCTCTGCCTAGTTTGGGAAGTTGTCTGTCCTTTGCCTGAAACATTCCATATTTAGAGGCACTTTTGTTTCTTAGTCCTTCCTAAGATCTCAAGGTGTATACAAAGCACTGTCAAAGAGGTTTGACATGGAGCACTTTATGTCCCTCAAAGAAACATGACAGCAGAGTTGAGCTTGTCTTTCCTCTTTCCACAGCAGCTTCTTAATAATGCTAATTTGCTTAATAATAAATACTTCAGAGTGGGCAATCAGTAGTAACAAACATCAAAGCTTAATGGGACTGCAGAGCCAGGGACATGGGATCAGTGCTTGTAGGCTTTTCCTATGAAGGTTGTAGTGGTTGGTGGCACAGGTCTTTTGGGCATCACACCCCACTGTAAAGCTTCAGGCTGTGGGATGTATGGAGGTAGTGTTAACTCAGCTCCATTCATGCAGTGACTTTGTAAGAAGATTTAGGTCCTGGAGCTCTACCTTGGTGTTGGATGTTGTGTTAAATGCCACCCAGGAACCACATCTTTTTTGCTTTATTGTAGAGTGCAAGTGTGCCCCTCATCTCAAGTGTGTCCACCCATGCCACATATAGGCATGTGCCTCATGCCTTAAGTTATTCTTCCTTAGGTAATTTTTCCCCGCTGGACGCAGGAGCCAGGTTGGGCTACAGAGTTGCTGAGTTGGATATCAGCGGGAAGAGGGTTATGATTTTAAAAAAAAAATTTACATGATTGTCCAAGGGGATGTATCTTAAGCTGTTACAGTGTTGGATCATGGAAATGCAGATGTGGAAGGGGCCCCAGTTGGTGTATCCCTGTGCCAGGCACCAGAATGATGGAGCTGTAGTGCCACTGTCAGATGCTTGTCTACACACAGGGCCGTATAAAGGCTCTGTCCATATGAGTATGGAGCACTGGAGATCTACAGGTGGTGCAGCAGGTTCCATGTGCTGGTATGGTTTTCTTGGGACAAAAGTCTTGAAGACCCATCTCTGGTATCTTTTTGCAGTAGTCTGTTTCACTTCTCTTTTCCAAATATTCCTATTTAGTTTACTTGGCCCCAAAGCAAAAAGATGACTTGCACTAGCCCAGAGGAAACAAGAGTCAACAACCACATGTCACCCACAGCAAACAACCATTTGGATAGCCTAAGACAGTCATCAGTACTGGTCCCCTCTGAAGAAAACCTCCTCCTTTGGAGGTCCTTCAGGACCTAGGTGGACACCAGGTTGTCTGCAGTTATCTCCCTAATTCCTCAATACTTGACTTCCCCATTCCTAAAGCAAGGATGCCTCTTCTCTCCTGTGATAGTAAATGTGATCCAGGTGGTGGAACATTCAGACATAGCAATGAAGGCATATTCACACCCAAACCAGAAACACACAGAGAGTAGAAAATGTCTTTATTTTATCTGAGATATTATTTTGGAAGGAGGAACCACATTAGAAAGATGGCTTTAGCAAAATCCTGACCAGCTACTGTGGAAAAATCAGCCAAAGTCTAATGGATAATGAAAAAAAAAAGTGAGGTCAAATTCCTGTTGCTGTTGGTAGCAGAAACCCACAAGATGTGAGGATATAGAAGGGAAAATGCTGCAAAAATACATCTGGCACTGCCCATACTGGTGTTATACATGTGATGTAGAACCAAAACATCAAAAGTGATAGAAAGTATAACTGAAGATGTGTTACCTGGGACAGACCTTAATATTTACAAATGAGAAACTGAGTAAGGATTTACTACAATGATCATTTACAGCAAACGAGTAAACCATGCAGTACCCTTTGAAAGAGTAAAACAGAAAAAAAAGTTAAAATCTATAATTTTAATCAAAAGTTTGTTTCAGTCATTGAAATTCTGTTATTGCTGCTTACAAACATTAAAGTCAATCAAAACATCAGTAGCCTGCAAGATCAATATTTTTAATATGTTTGCATTGCAGTGCTGCAAATTTTTGGTTAATGGATCTCGCCCATATTGACTTCCATGGGAAATGTTAGTCTGATACTGAAATAATTAAAAAAAAAAAAAAAAAAGCCAGGGATTATTGCTTTGGAATTTTGAAGGAGATAGAAGTATAAAAATTGGTTATTGACCGAATTGCTTGGGGTGAATGAACCTTCGGCACTTGCAATAAACTTGTAGCACAGAGTCATTACTGAATACTGCGTTAGTCCCTTAAACCTCAAATCAGTCAATATCCTATTATAACAATGCAAATTGTGGTGAAATAGCATAGTGAGTAATTTTCAAAGCAGCAGGATATTCATAAGCATTTACATACATATATGGATGGATGTATTAAACCACTTTTGGGATATGCACAACAACTGATTTTCAAGCTAATTTTAAATATATTGAGTTTATGTTGATATTAATGCAAGAGAGTTGATATGAAGTAATTTTTTTTTAAAGAGTTCAGTGACTTTATGGCTAAAAAATTAAATAAAAATGCAGTAAGATACATAAACATATGCATGTGTACTTGTATAAACAAATATATTCAATATTGTCCTGGTTCTGAACAAATGCAGGTAATTTTTTTTTTCTATTTATTCTGTATTTTGGGGGAGATGTATGAAAACTGCAAGCAGTGATTACCCTGAACCTGCAGAAGTGTCCTGTACCCAGACCATCCTAACCTACATCCTACCACTGTTCTGTCTGGCTTCTGCTCTCGCTATTCATCCTCTTATTCCATAAGCATCATGATTTTGCTTACCTAGCACAATTCTCTTTTTAAGAGAGGATTCTGCATGCACAGGGGCATCATGCCTCTCTGTGATACCCAGTGAAATAAATGAGTTACCCATTCCAGAATAGACTCTACATTCTCAAACAGGGACTGAATGAGTTTACCAGAGTTAGAGCAAAGCTAGAATAGAAATTTTTATTCACAGTTAAATGAAAAACATCTAAGTAGAGAGCTGCCTTTTGGTTCCTGCTTTAAAAATGCCTTGAGCCTTTGTGTTGCTCTGCACTGGGGACCAATAGCTAAAAATGGGTACTGCAATATGCAGGCTGTTATGAAATATATTTTCACCTGAGCTGTATAAATATTTAAAAAGTGTATACTAACACATGATGATAATTCAGTGCCTGTGATAGCATGAGAAGGAGAAATTTTATTCATGTTTTATCATTACAAAGTCATCTGTGGACATTTTCTGATTATTTTTTTTTCTGATTTTTTGCTTTGTCCATAACTGGCCAGAAATAAATTGGACTAAGTTTCAGTGGTCTGCTTGGATCAAAATATTAGAAAATATGCCATGTATGGAGCTCAGCAGAAATCTGGTAGAGGCAGGATGAGAAATTGGTGCTTCACTTTAACTACAGAAGTAAGGCAAGAGGCAGGTTACTGTATCGTGCTGGAGTCTTGATGGACCAACACCTTTTGGGAATAACTAGTAATGAATCTAAAATCTCTCAGTAAACTTGTTAATAGGGTCTTGTCAATGACAACATAGCCTTGTAGTTACTCTTCAAGTCATGTAGTTTCTAGATAATTAACATCCTCCAAATTACTCAAGCCGCTCACTTAGGACAGAGAGATGTTGGTGGCAGCCCAGCCACAGGCAGAAGTGATGATGCAGCAACCTCCCTGCACCACTGTGCAGGATCAGGTTTGGGCTGATTTTGGAGCATCCTCCTTATTCTGCCTTGACTGGGATAGATTTCCTTTTTCTGGTCTTTTTTAAAGTTTTTGTTGTTTTTTAAGTAAATACTAAAACAACATTTCAGAATACAACTTTCAGTATTTACCAGTTCTGCAGCCCAGAATGCTGAATGTCTGTCTCTATTCCATATTTTTTAAAAGACACAGCAGAAGGATGAGGAGTGTTTCCTAGGAACAAAGAACATAAGATAAAATCCTCATTTTTATAAATCACTCTTCCTTGTAACTTTAACCTTGTTAACATAATTAGTAAAAAAATAATATTTTACCCTTCTTAAATAGCTGAAGCAGATGTTGAATATGTGCAGGCAGGGGTGGTGAAAAAGGTAAGCATGGCTTCTGGTACTTAAAATTTCATGTTTTCTTAATGAGGAAAATAAAAGCATTTTAAAAGGAAGTAAAAATAATAGTATGTTCCCCCATTTGTTTTTGTGGATATTCCAACCTTTTTCAACTCAAAACAGTGAAAAATACAAAAGTTTGAGCTTTTGTACATTGCTTCAATAGAGCAAGCTAAACCAAGAAATCCAACAGGAATGCAAAATTCTTTCTAAAACCTGTTTTTAAAAGTGTAGTTTTTATAAACTGTAGAAGTTGTGCTTAAAAAAGAAAAAAGTGTAAACACCTACACAGTACCATAGGAAAAGTTTAAAAGAGCCAGAACAAAGCAGAATAAAATATGCTTGGTAGTTACAAGCCACTGCCATGAGTTTAGTGGGAAGGAAAATCAATAAGTGCATCAAAGGGCCTTTGTCAGGGTCACAGGTGAGTCTGGAAACCAGAGGTGACTTGATGTGACTTGTAGCAGGACCTTAAAAACACAGAGATGAAGAACTTTTTCCCATATTCAATGCATGCAGTGTTTTACTGTCCACTCTCCCTGGTCCCCTTGGAGTGGTAATTCCGGCAGTGCAGAGGTGATCCTGCAAGTTGTAGAGATGTTTGCCATTGAAAACTATGTTGGGTGCTGACTCTGGCAGCTAGTACAAATTTGTTGCCCCTGTGGTAGTGAAACAGCTACAGGTACTTTCATAATCTGCCTCTGTAAAATGAAAGTTATGTGGGTTTTGTAGTAATTGTTTCAAATGGTCTTTTTTCAATGCTGTGGTTCCAAAACTCAGTAAATACTTGGTAAGATGATCACGCTTTTCCAGAGCAAGAAATCCAAATAGCTATACTGGAAAAGTTACCTGTTTTGCTGGAAATGTTCATAAGAAAGGCAGGGGCCAAGCATCAGAGCTGTGAGTCTGCAGACTGGTGTTTCACACCCCAGCAAAGCTTCTCCGGATGAGCTGTAACATAGACAGTCCCAGGAGATACAATTTACAACTGTGCCCCTTGGTATCTCCAGACACCAGTACCGTGCAGTCTTCACTGAGCCTCCACGAGGTGGTCCAGGAGATCGTGTTGGTCAAGTTTCTGTGCCTGCAGATTTTTCTACATCTGAGTCAGAGGCATTAAGCACTTTAGCATCACTTCAGCTTCTGATTCAGAATAAAGAAGCAGAATGGGAAACCAGTTCACTTTGTGAAGGTGGTTATGAACTGGGTTTAAACACAAGCTGTCAAGGGAGTGATGGGAAAAACACAGCCTTGCATGCTGGGCTTTTGAGGTTCCCTGGCCACAGAACCCAAAGCACAGGTTCCCACTCACTGAACTGAGTATATAAATGGAGTAAATTATCAGGGCTTTAGCTGTGTAACTTGCTTTGACATTAGTGGGCATTCTGGGACTAAAACTTTCAGCAGTATTGTACAGATTAAGGAGATGCTATCTTGGAAATGTTAAAAAAATCACGGTTTTTTGCCTTTCTGAATTCTGTGATTATATGCCAACTGGTTGTAATAGAGGAGATCAATTTGATAACCTTGTGGTTCATTTTAAAAAGATAATACCGGCTCTGATGATTTCAGAAACACAAGCTAAATTAGAAAAAGATGCAGAACTGCTAAACCCCTTTTTGTCACAGACCAGCAAAGCTCAGTTCTTTTTTTCCCAGAGTAGAAAAGCATGTTCCGCAGCATGATTTGAAATACATCTAAAATTTGTAATCTGTATATGCTACATCTACTACATCACCCTACTCAAGTACACTGTCTACATGCACAGAAATATTGAATTGGCATGTCACAGCATGAAAGACTGTATTGTTCATTGTGTTACATAGGTTCCTTTATTTACATAGATAATTCTTGGAATGTGGTATATTTACCTCTCCTGGCATTGAAAAGTGTTGTTGGGAAAATGACAAAAGCATTGGAAAGTTCTGAAGAGACCTGTTTTTTGTCTCTAGCATTCAGATGTGTTTGCAAACACACTTTTTTTTTTGTGGCAATGCTCACCTCAGGAATTTCTGACCAATTTTTGTAGGGTTTTTCATTCCACCAGATGAGCGGCCAGGCAATGCTTTAACTGTGTGGTTTTAAAATATATTCAACTGGAAATCATACAAGCACTTAAGGACCTTGAAGAAGAAATCCAGCTTTGACATAGTGGCATCATCTTGCTGATCAATAATATAACCTTAGATAACTATTCATTCTTGTGTCAGTAATACAGTTTTGTTTCTGTCAGGTTGCAGGAGGTTCGGCTCCCTGGCAGTCGTCACTAGGTATCATCCAAACATCATTATCATGATTTTGCAATGTTTGAATCTTTTTTGATGACTAGAGAATGATGAGCTGATTCAGCTTTTTCTTAGAGTTTATTAGGACTTCTCTTATTAACCTGGAATTACTAAAGTTTTGATGGAGATTAGCATGTTCTTAAGTGATGATATTTTGAAAAAAAATGTTCACAGTAGCTGCAGTTCAGGAACAGGATGCTGCAGGAAACTGGGCACTGTTGCATCATATTGAATTTAACTTAAAGCACACATGTATAGCATCCTGCAGAACTGATGCCTCAAGTCATATGCACTGAATTTAATGCATGCTGAAATGTTGCATGGGTTGAAAGCAAAATTTTCAGGTCCCAAAGCTTCAATTTTGCTTATACTTTCATATGTGGAAAATAATTCATATGTGGAAAGTAATAGATTTACTAATTTCCGGCTCTGTGATATGCTGTTACTTTTTTAATCAAGTCTTTTGGACAGGAAGTGTATGTGCACCTGAATAAAATAGGTAATCTGTGTTGATTCAGTGGGCATTACTGTTGTTAGTAGTAAAATACAGAAGAAAATAGCACCTCCATGACAACTGATCTGTCTTATAGTCCTACCTAACAGGCAGTGTTCAGCTTGAAGCTGCAAGTGTGCAATAAAGTAAAGGTATGGTATTTAAGCAATTGAATACAACTTTCTGGACTTTTTAAGTTTTGTGAAGTTAACAGCTTCTTTTGAAAATGAAGTCAGAAATAGCACATGGTGATTGTACTGCTGTGTAGTGTTTCAGAAATACCTCCAGAGTCATGGATGGGACTACATCACCATTTCATACTTCTCTCCCTCCTGCACCAATTCCTCCTTTCTGTCGTAATGGGGAAGAAATTGATTGCAAATGTGTTTTCTTGACCCCCTACTCCATACATGTTAGCACCTAACCTTCTACAGTCTCATCTGTATTTACAGTAATTATATGCATAATGTAGCATATTATTGTCTGGACTTCCTGTTTAATCAGTACAGAGCTTCTTACAAGTGCAGCTGAAAAGGGCAAACAAAATTAAAGCTTTATATACCAAAACAAGTTTGATTTTCTAAGCTCCCAGCATTCCAACGTACAGAGATTTGTTCCACCAAGTTTTGCGATGGCTTGCAGATGGGCAATGATTAATCAGAGAGCTAACTGTGAAGTAGTTTGCAATTAAACTGGAAAGCTCTGAAGCATGCTAATTGAATCAGAAAATTAGAGACACTGAACAGTAATTGGCTATTTCTCATGCAGCAGGTGCCAGGCCACTCATCTGTGGAACAAGGTATTTAAGGCACATTAGCACTAGGAAAAATATTTCTTGATATGGAACAGTCAGATTTTCTGCTCATTTTCACTATGGATGTCAAAACACACAACTGTGATATCTAGAGCCTGTAGCTTATGTTGCGAAGAGTTTGAGCAGTGGGGTCATCATCAGCCTCCGTGCTTGCAGTGTCTTGAATCAGGCTGAAGTTGGGGTACCTGAGTAACTTCCTAGCCATTGTGAACTAGCAAATTCCTCCTTTTTCTTTCTTTAAAAAGTAAACACAGGAGACGGCTTTTAATGGCAGGAGTCCAGGTCATAGGCCAATAGCCACTTCCAGACTGCAGGAAGATCAGCTCTGTATCTGGGGAGCCTTCTCTATAAACTGGGGTGATGTTTGCTTATCTACTGTCCTATTCTTTGAGGTCTGCCCTTGGAAAAATGATGGATGAACACTAGGTAACACTGGCATGTGTTTTCACTACACCATTCTTCTTCTCAGTCTGTACTGGGAAAAAAATTACTTTTTTTTCTGTGTGCTGCTTATGAATGTGGAGATCAGTGGAGTGTGGATTACTGAGAATCTGTGAATTGCTTTAATGAAGCACCTTCACTTTTGTTTCATTTTTCCGCAGATTTAAAAAATTGAATGTTTATAGTTGAATATTAGTTGAGGGCATCAGCCATATAAATCTAATACTGCTGTGAGCTTAAGAGATGCATAACACCAATTCATATCATGTCTCAGCATGAGTTTATATCTTCTAATTAGTACCACCATTTTATAGAGAGCACATGCAATGAAAGTTTGTTTGCCATGCCAACAGGGACTGAAGCACATACAGTAGTTTTGCTATAGTAGAATGATGGTGCAGTATGAGCACAAACGAACTATAGCCTGAGCAGTAGGTAACCAGAAAAGAGTGGGATTTAATAAATGAAATGGTAAAGAGTTTTTACAGAGATATAACCATTTTCAAATTAGACTGGGTGGGGCGCATGATTTCTTTCATCTCAACTAATTAGAGCTTGGTATGCTTATTAGTGAATAAAAAAGAAAGTATTAAAATACAAATGTACTCCATCATATTACTCTGGTATCAAGAAGCAGAATATTACAATATTCAAATGCTAATCACATAACTTAGCAGATGACTGCAGAAAGTAGTGTATTTGAACTGAGACATAAATTATAAATTGTAAACAGTGCATAGGGGATATGTTATAACTGTGTCTCATTTAAATTAAGGCAGGAAGTTTTCTCTGAAGCAGATTATGTGCCTTCATTAAGTTTTAAAGTATCTTCTATAATGTTTTATTAAGATCACTTGGCACAGTGTTTCCCAAACTGGATGTTAGCAATATGTACTGGTGGAAACGGCCGCAGTGGTAGAGATGGCTCAGGTGCATTGCTGCACTCCACAGCTTCTAACAGCACACTTCCTTGCCAAGTGCTAGTGCACATACACCAGTGTCTTTTCCATGCAATACCCCTCCTCAAAAGTCCTCATGTCTTTGCTCTCTGTACTTGAAAGCAGCTCCAAAACATTTACATGATCAATGTTTGTTGCTGGAGGGATAAAGTTTGCTCTTCCATGGACAAGTGAGAACATATTGATCATTTTATTCTATCTGCTATTTCTAAATTCAATATACCTCTCGAGTCAATAAGCAAGATCGAGAGCATATTCTTTTTTTGTGTGCCTGCTTGTAGCTTGTTCTCAAGATCCAAGATACATTTTTGATTAATCACGAATGCTCTGAGGTCATGGAAAGCAAATGTGTTTGTGGAGTGTCAGCTGATGCTGTCAGATAAATGTCTTAAGCTTAGCCAGGGTTCGTGCCCCAGCTTTAGGCTGTGCCAAACGTCTCCCCTTGTTGAGGCAGATAACAGCTACACTGGAGGCGACTGAGCTGTTTGTTCACTGAATGGACTGACCTTGCCACATGAGGCTGGAGTCAGGTGAAAAAATCACCAGGGATGTTTTAATTGAAACTTTAAAAATATTAACTTTGTGCATTTTACCCATCCTGAATGCAAATGAAGTCACCTTCTTGCACTGAGGTCTGTCTGCTCGGCTTCTCCAGTGTCTACCTAGCCACCCAGTCCCATGGCTACAAGCCTCCTTTTGGTAACATCTGTGTCTTTGAAAATTTCTGACAAGGTATTTTTGCACAGGGCCCAAATAGGAAAGAAGCCCTGCCAGAAAAACTAAACATTTTTAGGGACTGTTCACATTGTGATTCCTACATTCTCCTATAATCTCAAGGTGGTGGCCTTGAGAGAGTGGTGGATGATTAGTGGTGCCTCCCCTCATCCAGGGCAGGCTTTTATCTTCACCTTTAGCTTGTCCATGATGGCTGGTCCCCTATAACCTGTCGTCAGCCATAGACAGGAGCAGCGACATGATTGCAAAGCCAACGTGAGAGATACAGGAGCCCTGGTTTGTAGCACAGAAGGCAAAAAGATGGATCATATGGTGGTGCATAAATAAGTGAAAACTCACAAGACTACTTGGGGGCACTTGTTATAAACCACCTCAAGTCAGTGCTTTTCCTCCCTCCCACTTCCCCAAAAGCATGTTTGTTCTTTGCTCCAAAGATTATGTTCCACTTTCCTCTCAAGAAGTTCATACTGTCATGGGTAAATCATCAGGGCTAATTAGACACAATAATGCTGCAAAAAGTTATTAAAAAAAAGATGCAACGCATCTGTCATGAACTCCCACCAGACCTCTTGGAAATGAGATATTTTTAATATTTTATGCTGAACATAAAATATCTTGAGGAAATGGTTTTATATTCTGTACCAAAACAAAACCTTCAGTGTCAAACAAGTAATACTGCCTAAGAAGTCCTTTAGATGCCAATATTTCAAATTACTCCATTCCTAAAATATGAATTTCATTTTAATAAAATATACTCAATATGAAAAAAAAATTGCAAGGAGTAATAAAGAAAGTGGAATGTATGTTGGGATTTATTTGAAGCCTGGAGTGCACTCTGATACAGGAACAGACATTAATGTTTTTACCGCTGGTCTTACAAACAGATTTTTTTTAATGAGATGTTTTCAGCTAACATCTAAATAAAAGTAAATGTAAATATTTTTCACTTTGAACTAAATTTAAATAAATTGCTGTCTGATTTTGTCCTGCAAATAACTTTGTCTTTTTAAAAACAATATTTAACATAGAGGTTTAAATCATGTTCTCTGTGGTCTCCTAGTAAGTTATTAATAGTTAAATGTTTGTATTTTGCATAATTTGTCTATACAGGAGGGAGAGATTATGTGTGTGAGAGACACAGATTTGAATACTTTGAATGGCTAAAAATTGAGAAAATTACAATTTCTTATTTATTCTTGATGGCAGGTCACAGATTAATAAAATAAAATTATGAATAAAACTAATAAAAATACTTACCTGAGTGACAGGAAAATACACTTAATCAAATTCCATGGATCCCAGTAAAGTTCCAAGTCATTCATCTAAATACTTAGCCTGAGACATGTTCTTTAAAGAGATCAGTAATCCTTATTAAAAAGAGAAACATATCCAGCTTGGCACATCTGCAAGTATTTCTATATGATGACCTTGTTATTCCTGACATGCAAAAATATATCTCTTTTCCAAGATGGGGTTTGCATACACCATTTCTGCTGCTGTTTTTTTCCTGGGACAGCCACCAGCTGCAGTTGATCCCTGTGTGTGTTTCCCGCTCCATTACGCTCCACTGCTTCTTAGGATTTCAAGTGCCATCACTGTGTAGATGCCCTGTGTGAGGAAGGGACTCAGCAGTAGGTTCAGCATATGTAGAGAAGGGCTGTGCATGCTGCAGAAGTGAACCTGAGCAGGTCATGATAGCTGCAGTGATGTGGGAGCACTTTACACTGCCCAGATCATGGTGGTCATTTGTGTCAGCTCTGAGGGGAAAAAATTGTATATAAAAAATTTATATCCTCTTGTTGACATGTTTTTTTATGTATATGACTATCCTCAGCTCAGCTGGAAAGGCAGGGTAGAAAAGGTGGATGAAGAAATAAAGTTATTGACAGAACTAAATCAAAGAAACAACAGAAGTCTTTGTCAGCAAATTTATCAGTACAGTTGTGCTAAAGGTCTCCTGCAAACATTTTATTGACCCAGGTAGTGCCTCAAGTTATTCCTTACAGGGAATGCAGCATTACTTAGCATATTTAATGCTTGGATTAACCCACCCAAGTTATGAATTGTATTCTGCTCTATTGTTTTTTCTTATTATTGGTCCTGTCCTATTTCCTTCTGGTTTGCAAATTGTTAACTGAGCTGCTGAATCAGACCATAGCCAGCTAAGAGTATCAGAGATGATGTTAAAATGTAGGTGCTTTAGGCAGTCACATACCACAAATGAGTGTGTCACTGGTGGAAGCAGGTTGTTTCAGCCTCAGAATATAGCTCAGAAGCCCTTTTTTCTGTTCATGTATTTAGGGTTTGTCCAAGGAGCAGCTGCATTAATGGGGTTGGTCTGTGAGCTGAGTTCTGCCTGAAGGATGTGCTTGGGAGCTCTGGTCAGGGTGGTTCCAAGGTCCTTTGGCATCTCCCAGACTTGTTCAGAATGTTCTTACTTCTGCATTTAAATGTATTTTTATTTGGGAATTGTGATTAAGGAAGTTGCTGAGTTTCACAGACAGCATTCACCTACTCTGTCTTTTAACAATGTTCATTTGGATGCCATCTCATTGCCCTTGCATCTTGAAGTTCATGATTGGATTCCCTTGCAAACCAAGTTAATTTAGTCCACTGCTGGACTATGTCACCTTTGGTCAGAATATGGTGTTTGTATATCCTCCTTCTTCTCATCCTATGGGAATGAATATTTGTTTATTAGCCCCTCAGCATGGCCAAGAGATACTTGCTACATCTAAACTCTGTGAGAAAGAGATTGCAGAAGTTAACACTTCGAGGACTTTCACTTGGATGAGCTGACTGGAGGCAGGAGTGAGTTTGAAATGAGATTGGGCAGGAGAAAAGAAACTCACATATGTCTGAGTTAGTAAATAAATGTGCCTGAGAACAGCACTGGTGGCTGCCTCTGCCTTTCTACTCCTCACAGAATGGCTGGTGCACCTGTACCCGTGCGAAGGGATGCTCTTCATGCACAGTTCTGGAGTGAAGATTTCCCCAGGTCTGTTCTCCAGAGGCAGCTGGAGATGCTATCACCCTGTTTTGGGGCTGGGGAGCATTTAGTTTGAGGACGGGCAGGGGTCATTCAGTGCCAGCTGGATGCAGTGCTCAAGTGTTCTTCCTTGTGTTAAATTTATCAGCATAAATGAAATCTGTGGACTCTGAAAGTGAAAAAAATTTCTTTGTGTGAGACGTGATCAAGAAAGCAGAGCTGAAGAAAGAACCAAATAGAAGAGCACATGGTCAAAGCTCTAAGATATGAAGAAAGGTCTTTGCAGTCACATTCAGGAGGAGTATATGCAAGTAAGGGGTTCATTGGCAGGACAATGAAAAGGCAACACTGTGACCGTGGTCTAATCAGTGCTGGCTTTAACAAATTGGGTGAAAGTGGTGTTAGGAGTGTTACACAGGATTTACACAATAGTGGCAGACAAAGTGAGCCAAGTGTGAGTACCAGAAAACAGAGGGAATGAGATTTCACGTCAATGAAAAAACCCTGCGTTTTTATATTGGATTTTACCTTTGCTTTCAATGACCATTAAAGACACATATTTAGCAACATAAATGCAATTCTATCAAAGCTGCATTTCTTATTATGCTTATGTAGATTTCACAAGTTGATTAAGTCTTTGTAGTTGTGTTTTGGCTTATAGCAACATCTTTATCAGCAGCATAATTCATACTGTAGCACTTAGTATGACACAAGAGAGAAGTACCACTTTATTTCTTAGGACTAATTGGCTTCACTATGTAGTTCAAAAATCATTGGCATCTAGTCATTTTGTGCTCACAGAAAATGCATCACACTACTAAACTCAGATCTGATATTAGCTGTATTGCTATTAAATTTAAATGAATGCATATCCAACCCATATCATAATTATAAAACTGCATATCACAATGTAAATACTAGAATGATGAGATTCAGTAGTGAGGCCTGCTTTGTGCATCAGGTACATGGCTATTGCTCTCATGGAAATTCTTTCGGAAATGTGAAATCAATTCCTCGAACCGTGTCTGTATTCTCACATATTTTAGGAAAGAAAGAAGTGTGCTATAAGCTTCCTCACAAACAAATATATTTTTGGGTAAGTGTTAAACAAAAGACAGGCAGGTAACAACTGAAGAAAAGGTGGAATTGTAAAAAGCAAGAAATTTACTCAGGGTAAAAAGAAGAAAAATCTTAAGTTTTATTTTTCCTTTCAGGTTTAGAGAAGGCAAAGACATGGCATCAGTAACTGTACTCGTTTCTTTTTTCTTATTTTAAATAAGAATATATAAGAATATATTTTAAATAAGAAGATATATTACGTGTTTGTTTTAGTGCCCACAGTTATTAAGAGCTGCCCAGAGGATGGGCAGTGATGGCAGTTTCATCCCTACATTTCTAATCTGTTCTGGCCCCTCCAAGCAAATGTTAGCACAAATGACAGAAATGGAGACAAGAGAGTGATGGATGGGGCTTAGGGAAATAGCATCAATGGTAGGGTGGAAAAAGACCGAGGAAAGGAAAATATGTCTCTTTGAAATCAGCTGCAAACAAGAACCTTTGCCTCCAGGAAGCCTTCCTCAGGAGTCCACAAGTGGAGGGACCTTATCTGCTGAGGCTGAGAACGAAGCATTGCAGTGCTGGGTGACCCAACTTCTGACATTTAATTTGAGCTTTTCACTCATGGCAGTCTGCATCATCCTTTCCATTTTACAAATGCAGAGAAAAATCTCTGCAATAGCAGAGTGGATGTTACAATGCACAAAAACTTAAGTTTTCAGAAATAGGCATGGATAAAATGCCAAATCTAGCAATAAAACATCTGTCTTTGTTTTATAGCAGTATGATGCTTGCAGTGGTTTAAACTACAGATATGCCTTTGAGATCTTGATTGTTCAGCAGAACTGTGCTGTACCCTGCTTCACTGCTTTTCACTGTGGGAAAGAGAGTATGAGTGGTACCTGTGGACCGATAAAAGTTTCTCTTCATAATGAGATATAAGCTGAAGGCAAGCACTGCTTTATCTTTACAGATGACTTTAACACTTTAATGTTTTAGCCTAATTTTCATCACAAATAAAGTTCATGGATTATTTTATCACTGCTATTACATGCCCATGTCCTGTGTCTTGCAAGACCAGGACAATCTTGCATACCTTTTCAAAAGGCAGCTGCAGGAGAGTGGAAATGAGACCTGAGGCATTGCAAGATTTGTACCTTATGAAAATGTAGGGTGAATTCCTTACAGATACCCACTCAGATATCTTGTATAATCTTCTATCGGGATTGTATCTTGGATTCAGTTTGTATGACATTACATGTTTTGAATAGGACAAAAGCTCACTGCTGCTGTCAGTCCTGTTTCAAGCCCAATATTTATCTGCTTCTTTGCGGATGCCATTTTTTATCTGGCGTCCAGAAGAGGATGCCTCTGCCAACACACCATTTCCCAATACATTGCTCTTTGGCTTGCATGATTTCTGAAGAGACAAGCTCAGACCTGGATGCTTTTCCTCACTGTGGTAGAGAAAAGGGACGTCTCTGGTGCCTGCTCTGACAAGAAAGTTGATTCATGTGTAAATTACCAGTTGCCCTTTATTTGCTTGGTCCATGGAGACACAGACAGATAAAAGGCTTGGTGGGTCAGAGCTGAGTATATGCCAGTTTCTCATCCCATGGCCGTGATGACAGAGTTAGGGTTGTTGTCAAAGATTAGCAGACAGGCTCTGATGTCTTATCATTATTTACTTGCAGAGTAATACATAAAAATAAAATTTGGCACATGGGAGGCTTTTACAGCATTTCAGCCAAGTGTGCATTTTCAGGTGCATGGTATCGTCACCATCAGTTTTCAATATCAGGAGTTCTGCACATCTGTCTTTATACTGAAATGCTTTGCTTTAAATACCTCTTATACATAGAGAAGGAGTGTGCCCCAGGCTTCTTCAGCCCTTTACATGAAAAAAAAAAAGTATTATCTGAGCAAAATTGCTTCTAAAATCATATATAAAAATATAACAGAGAGAAGGTTGCAGTAGTTTTGAACTGAATCCCCTTTAGTGTGTGATTTTGCATGCTTGTAATTCCCAGTCACGGCATTGAACGGCTCTCAAATACTTGCAGCACCCCGTGTTGTGTCTCATTTAATAACATAGTTATAATATATTTGTCTACTTTACAACTGTATTTGTATTGGCATATAAAGTGTGCAGCAGCTGGGAGCTGTGTGGGGGTGGCAGAAAGTTATTTGATCTACAAAATCAGTTACTTGTCACTCAGTTGCCTTTCACTGAAGCATAATAAAGAATCATTATGGGCCTATTAGGCAGTGCTGATGTAAATGCATTTTATGTGCCATTTTCAGATCAACAGTTAACCACACAAAAGTAAAGTTGTTAAGTACATCCGTCTTTGTTTAAGAAGGCAAATCATAAATCAGGCAGAATATTAAGCTTATGAAATGTAAATTCAAGACCCCAAGGGTTTTATCTATTAGGTCAGCTTCAGATTAGGCATCAGGCCTATCCTTCGCTTCAATAGCAAGTAGACAAAGTCATCTGTGCCAGCTTTCTACTTTTGTGACAGTGTTATGAATGCCTCTTAAAAGGTTTTTGTGGGGGGAAAAAAGCAAACCTTTTAATATATTTTAAAAACCCTAGAAATTAAATGGCTCAGACTGGATTAGGAGAGTGAGGGTTTAACTTGTTGCACATGCATTTTATATCTCCCGTGAGAATTCTTTTCTTCTTCATTGTTATTAATGATATCCCATTTTTGTGTATAATATTGATGCTACTGGAATCACTTAACAGCTTTATTTGCCAGACAGAACCTGTCTAAAAAAGGAAAGTTGTTAATGCTAATATTTTGAAATTCTCCTCACATCCCTTGTTACTCTTTTAGTTACTGAAATTGCATTTTGAAAATTCCCACATTTTCAGAATCTAAGTTTCTTATTGATCAAGTTTGAAGCAAATGTTTTCAAAGCCATCTGTACAAAAGTGCATGTTTTGGGTCTTTTTATGGATTATCAAGGCTAGGGATAAAAAGGAAATTTGGAATATGATGAAAAACCATAGTTCACAATCTCATTTTGCCTGCACACATTTTCAGTTCATTTTATTGGTCCATCCAGGCATCTCTGGTACCTGCTGTGGGTTTAGTGGTAAAATAGAACGAAGAACATTGTGCATCCTAGCATGTGAAACAGCATCTGGGAAAGGAAAGGTTTGGTAACTTGGTTCAAAAGTTTAGTTGATAATACCCAAAATGGGCTGCTATGGGTAAATGGCAGGTTACATCAAGGTAGTAGTTCATGTGGAGTGTTTGGCACTAGGACATAGCAGGTAATGGAGATAACAGTGAAGGCTACAGTTTGAATAAGTCCTGATTTAACTGGATTGATAAAAGCTGTGTTCTTAGCTGCAAGCCTACCTGGATGTATAGTATTCTTAGTTCAAGTGTGATGTAGCCTTATCAGTATAAAAACACATTTTCTGAAAGGTATATTGGTGAACCAGCCTCAAAAAGACTTAGGAGAGTTAGTGGAAGGATGGGGTTTTTTCAGTAATATCAATGTATTTGTATAGTAACAGAACTGAAATACTTGGCAGTTCTGTAAGTATACAAATATGCTTCATGAATGTACTGTGGAGCATAGTACACAAATACACCATTTACTTAATATAAGCAGCAACATTCTGTGGCAAATTTCCTAAGAGTATATTTTATATGTTTGTGAGGATGTTTATGAGTTATAATTATACAGCAAAAATATTTGAAGGTAGTGAACAGATTTGTTTATACACATAGTATTTTACTTACCAGGATAGCTGATCTCAAATGTGGAATTCTTATTTACATTGTGCCCTAAACATGTGCTCTTATACATACAGAGCTATACATAACAACAAAGAGCAAATATCAGTGCTAAAACCAAACCTTTACTTTGGAGAGCTCAGTCTACAGCATACATGGGTGCTGTGTGTTAAAACGTGGTACAGATGAATAAATGCTGCTGTGCAATTGACCAGGTGTGTGACTTTTTTGAGGAGGATCCTACATTGTCTTTATCTTGTGAAGCCAAGTCTTGTGTTTGATGAAAGTGAGGCAGATTTTCAGGTGCTTAGTATGCATTTGTGCAGTGTGTACATTGAGAACTGCATACGCAACGCCTGGTTTGTGTTTGCCAGTGTTGTGATTTATGAGCACAAATCAGTTAATATGCTACAAATTATGTATGCACTTAAGCTGAGTGACATTTGAAAACTACCATGGTATTTGCATGATATCTGATCTTACTGAAGCAGGTCCTGCCACCCAGAAACAAGCAAGGAAGGTCATGGAACTGATGTGACTTCTGGCAAAATTCCCCATCAAGTATGGGATGATTGCAAGGAAGAAAGCTGGCTTCACACCATTCTGTGCTTTCTGACACGTATCATTAATTGATGGCAAACGACTCTTGTGCAACCACAGACTTCCAAGCAACCATATTTCACCTTCATGCAACTTAACTACACAAAGAAAGTTTTGTTGTTTATCATTATTTTGGGCAGGCACAAAAGCAACAACAAAAACTAAGGTAAAGTCATGAAGTCAGTATAACAGTAATTCTTACAGCTGTGCATCTCACTGTTTTCTGGATTACTTCGCAAGTAATAAATCAAATTCCTCCTCAAGGTGACATGTCGGTAATTTCAAATTTGATTAGCTTTATATGAAGGATGTTGGTACATTTCTGCATGAATCTTTGATAGCTCAGCATACAACCTTAACACTTAGAATGCCCCTTTGTGACAGTGTGGCACACTGAAATAATGTTAAGCTACTTATATCTATAAAATCATAGGAATTCTGTTTGAGGTATGGCTCAGCAAGCTTGACTTTGGCCTGTTCCTCCTAAAAGAATCTGAAACATATAATAACTGTTGAAGAATTTTGATGGGTCTATTTTTTGATGTCATAAAAGAAAACAGATTGATCTGAACAGGAATATCTACATCATGTAATACCATGACCCATAGCTTCAAGCTTCCAGGTGATGGAGACAAATCCACGTGGTCCACAGGACGTTTGGTCCCTCGAGTTGTGAACCATGCCACGTGTAAGGGAATGCAAAGAGCAGTGGTTTTAAGCACTGCTCCCTGATGTGCAGTATTTTTTTGTTGATGGGGCTTTATGAAAGTGCCAGGTTTTCATCATTTCATAGTTAAAACTTGTTACAAATTCATAACTCAAACATTCCTCTTAGCAAAAGTGCCACAGCAGAAATTTATGTTGCTGCTTGCACAATGATCTATATTTTCTTTAATGAGGCTGTAAAGGGACCCTGTATGGATTGTAAAGCTTGAAAATTTATGAAATTAAACACTTTTTTTTTCCTGGTATTTATCTTTAAAAAGTGAAAAGCTAAATTCTTTTAGTCTTGTTTTTATTCTGGAGTCAGATTTTTCACACTCTTATTCCCACTCTTTATCCACATTAAGTAGAGATAGTCTTAAACCAGCATATATATCATGAGCCCTTTAAAGAAAACTCACCATTACCCGCCTACTCCCTGAGAAGCATGCCAATTAGTCTTCTAAGCTTAATGACATCCCTTCAATTTTTAAGGTAGATATTTTGAAGAGGAAGAACTTGAAAAACCCCAAAACATCAGTAAAGCCCAGTTACTATTGTTCAACAAACTAATTCATGTCTTAGGCACATTTGACATTCTATAATGGGTTAGCTGCTGAGTTTCTCACTTTAGAGAGTTAAACAGATGGGATATTGCTATTTTAAGAAAGAAATGTTTGTGCTAGTGCCCAGTTTGCATTCAAGAGAAAGGGAGTAGAAGAGTTCTTGACCTGAAAATCTGAGTAGTAATTGAAAAGTTTTGACCAAATAATTGAGGGGTTGATTCACAATGGAGCACTGACTGCTAGGGCATCTGCACATTAGCCCTGGTGGAAGAGACAGCATTTTCCTTCCCTGTTGTGTCAGGAAATTAAAAAAGTACTGGTAAATGCATGGGTTAAGAGTCTGCTGGAATAAATCAAGGTGCTGTAAAATTATGCCTTTTCAGAGCCACTAAGAACCGGGATTTTTGCATTAGCAATTTGTGTACTGAACAGAGCCAAGGTAGAGCTTCCTGTGGTGGTAAGCAAGAAATCCTGCTGTGAGTATGTATAGCAGCATCTATCATTGCCAGGCCCAGGATAGATGTTGTGATATGGCATGAGTAAACAGAGCAACAAACAATAGTTGGTGAAAGATATTGGGCCATAAAACATGGATAAGAGTGTGCAACATGTGTTGTGTTACCTAAATGGTAACATGTTGCATGAGCAGTCTAATTGCCATAAATATGCTACTGAACGTGAATGTTTATAAGGTGATTTCCTCCTCAAGCATATTAATGCTTTTGTAATTTGCCTGGCTTGTTACATATTTCATACGAGCATTAAGTGTCTGCTCTTGAAATGGATCCTTCTATGACTTGACTGGACTCAGCAGATTTCCTGTATTTGAAATTGATCAATTAAATTGTTTGGGAGGATAATTGATTCTGCTTGCAGCAGAGCCTGTTGCTCAGTCATCTTTCCTTTTTATCTCATTCAAAGAATACTATCATATTAGCACAGAAATGTATGTGCTAGCAGCTGACTCAAGGAAAAGAAACCATGCATGGCTGTCATTCCAAAATAAGTAACTCATGTATGTCATAGCATCATATATCATACAAAGTTAAAATTCGGATGCAGTGGTCTTTCCTATAAGATAATTATTAAAACCATAATATATATAAAAAGCCATTGCTGATACTAAAGCTGCCATTTATGATCTCTTGCATGAGTCTTCATACAGTTTTTTTATTTGTTCATTTTTTTATCACTGTTCTGTTAACGAAATGTCAAAAAAAAAGTAACTGTTATCTAAATCCATGGAAGCAAACTTCAGGGATGAGTCTACAGATGCATGTGATGTGATTACAGAACAATATTGCTTTTAGTGAGAGTCATTCTTAGCTCCAACAATGCATGAAGCAAACTTTTGACAGTGAAAGACCAGCTGAAGCTCATGCTAGAGCAAATAATGGCAAGATACAAACATTTTGTGCTTCATACTTTTGTACTTCTACCTGTGTTGTGTCCTTCAAAGCCAATATGTCCCCTGCAGAGAGTGCAGTTCTGCAGATCCTTTGTTGTACCACTAGATTTGCAGAAACATGGGGCTTGTGCATCTCCAGACCAAGCCAATCTGTGGTGTCCCTTGGAATTGCTACATTCAGCCATCCCCAGTAATACTCAGCTCCTCTGCTAGTTAGATGCTAATGCATCAGAGATTTTTGGTGTACTGTGGATCACCCTAAGAAGCTGCAGATAGGCTTGCAAAGCAATTATTTTGGCTGGAACAAGGTTTATTTTGAAGAGGTAGGAAAACAGAATAACAGACTGCTATGAAACAAAAGTCACCTCACTTACATGTTTGCAGGAAGGTGTCCTATTGGATCACATAATATCATTAAGGGATCCATGATGTCTTCAGATTACTCTCAGTCATCCTCTCAGGGAAGAGTGAAATAATAGAAACATAAAGCTTTCAGTTGCCTTGTTGTGTGGCTTTCAGTTTCCTTCTTGTGTACCTCATCTATTTTTCCATAACAAAACATTATTTCTGTATTACCTCTTATTCTTTACAGTGATCACACTACATAATGCAACTGCACTCTCAGGTTAAAATAGCAGTTACTATCAGGTAGATTAAGATAAAAATATAAGATTGACAATTAGGGGAGGCTTTGCTTTTCTTTGGCTAGTGGGAATTTAGATGACCTGGAAACTTTGAATGTAGGAAACCACATGAGCCATGTCTTTCCGCCAGCAAAGATTAGAGCTGTGAGCTGCTTGCTGTAAGACTCCTGTCTACAGATGCTCACAAAATCCTCCTTGGATCTTGGGCTTCTGTAAGGTTTTTTTCTGTTAACGAAATTCTTTATTGATACTTCTTAAAATAGCCATTAGTTTTTGCTTTAAATACCTGGGGGTTTTTATCGAAACACTTACAATTTCTTTCACTGCCCATGTAATAGCCAGTATACATTTCACAGCATTGTATTACAAGGGGTTTCCCATATCCAAACTGTGTTACATTCTCCTTCATTTGCTCATTGTACTGCATTGAAATGAAGTTATTTCACATTTTGCTGCAAAAGCCTCATCTGCTTGGACCACTTCTCTCTACTCCCAGGCAATAGCTGCAGGTCAGCAGGGGCGTCTGGTGGAAAAATGCACAAGTGATCCTCAAGGGCAGCATAACACTCTCTGCAAGGTCAACACAAGCTGTACCAGAGCATCACTAGTAAGCACCATCCCCCCTCAGTTTTGCCTCAACCATTTTGACATTGACTAAACTGAATGTCCTTAATTTGTCCCTTCAGCATGCATGCTTCAAATATTCTCCTAATACAGTTTTCTGTTTATAATTTGTTTTCTTCGACCACAATAAGACTAAGAAAAGCAATTTTATCATGTGATGTTCTATGGCTGCAGGTCAGTTGCAGAGGTGGAAATTTCAGATGAGGAGTTTGGGCCCAGACACATGGGCTAGTGAAGTGAGGTAAAGATGCTGAGAGTATTAGTGCAGTAGGTTGTCACCTTCTCAGTGACCCACAGCCAAGAGAGAATGAAGCACTGGCAGTTTTGTGTTTGCCTGGAAAGACTGAGTCTCCCATTAGGCAGCTCTTACCTAGTTCGGACAGTCATGTCCCACTGTGCCTCTCCTCCCCTGCATGTCTGCTCACCTGTCCCTGCTGTGTCCAGACTATCTACTGTCCCTCAGGTCTGCCTCCTGACCTCTCTTTGCAGCCAGTTTCCTGCTTTTCAAGGTCTTTTCTTCTCTTGTAGGGATGTTCCCTTCACCTTCCTTGGTGTTCCTATGCCACTCTCTTTGATCTTTTTAATACAGTCAATTTCCTGTCTTGATTCACTCATCCATCTGCCCCCCAGAGACTAGTTCTCATTACATTAGGCTGCTTTTTTCCCCTTCTCCTCTTTTTCTGCCTGCCTTTGGAGCCTTGGACAGAGTGCTGCCTGCATTTACTTCCTGTGCCTGATGCCACAATAGACTGCAACATCTGGGAGCAGCAGAGGCAAAAAAAAAGTCTGGCTTAGCCCTGTCCGCTCTGGGCAAACAGCATCTTCAGAGGAGTCTTTGGCCACTTCCAGATTCTGGAGACTCTGTGGTGAGCAAATCAGATTTTTCAAAGGCTTGTGACTAGGTGAAAAGCTGACTGTTTTTTCATGGGAACTGCAAAAGGACAACAGGGACCTTACCTTCCAAATTTCAGACTGTTAAGAATAGAGACACAGGAGCTGCTCAGCAAAATTCTTGTAAGACCTTTTTTGATTTTCTTATTTGTTTCATTTTGTATTCCTCCCAACAGGGCCAAGATATGTTTTCCTTCAATCTTATTTCCTGAAGTGACTAAATCCTCTTACTTGAAACATAAAAAAATAATAATAATCAGCCTAAGGCAGAGACAGAGCATGGGAATTTTCATCCCAAATACTTAGCTTGGCAAAATATATAAACAACCAAACACAAGCTCTTATAATGGGAACTGTTGAAATCCCAAACTACAGAGGACTTACTTGAGTTGTACACAAAAATCAGATAAGAATTTCTCTGTGATCCATCTGAGATATTAAACTCAATTAAAAAGAATCTGCTTTTCATATTTCAGAAATCCACCTTAAGTAAGGGGTGCCATAAGGAAACATTTGGTTTCAGCATTTCTCAGGCCGTACCGAAACCGTGGCAACTAGTTGATTTGTTAAGTATGCCTGTCACAGATTTATTTTATTAGTTTTGTTGTGGGATTTGGTGGGATTTTTACTGAATGTCTTTTGTTGTGAAACATAATTTAAGTACTTACATGCAGTTTAGAAGTACAGCCCAGTCAGTGTTGTGCAAGTTGAGCTGTAGGATTTCTTCAGTGTGCATCCTTAGTGTCTCCTGGGCAGAAAATATGAAAATTAATGACAGATGAGATTATTCTTAATTTAGACCAGTAGCAAGCTTGTTTCCTACCAGCATCCTTGCACTTAGGCTTATAGGACAAATCCTGATGCTTACACCTATTGCCATGGTAGCGGATGGGCTACATTTCCACCACAGGTGGATTTACATGCCCCATTTCTCTTCCTGTGAAAGAGCAGGAGCACCTTGTCAGTGTGAAGCATGGGGCAGGGTGTCCTTCACACCGAGGCTCTGCAAAAGTTTGTGCAGCTGCAGAAGGCATGACCTTGGTGAGCAGGCTTCACTGCTCCTCTTGCAGCTGCAGAAGAGCTGCTTGTTGCAATCCTATTTTGCTGACAACATTTTGGCATGGAAGCAGGTTTGCCTTGGAGTGTGAGTTCTTTGCAATAAAAAGCAGTAAATCTTTTTGACTCCACTCATCCCCCCAGACCTTTCCTACCCATTCCCCCATTGCAAATGCAGAGAACTCAGCATGGCACAAACTTTCCTGAGCTGCCAGGCTGCTGCTTTCTTCAGCTTCACAAAGGAGAGCAAACCCTACGTTTACAATGTCCTGTCCCCTCAGCAGTCCCTCCTCAGAGAAGGAGTCCTGCAGCCTTTCAGTCTGAATGCAGACCTGGAAAAGCAATTCTGAAACCCATGAAAATGTGGAATACTTGCACTGTAAAACTTCATCTGGTTCCTGTGGAAAGTAACAATCGCGACTGCAGAGACACTGATGTGAAGTGTTTGTCATTCTGGAGCTGTAAAACTTGATACAACAGATGGGGATATTGTTGACTTCAAGGTCTTTGCTTTTTAGTCACTCACAGACTTTTGACTTTTTACAACAGAGGGAAAAAAGAAATGTTTTCTTAATTTAATATGGCAATATATTGTGGTTGTAATGTTTCCTTTATACCAAGACTAACAGGGAATGTTCCAGCCACAGCACAAGTTTTCCTCAAGTGTTCATATATGAGCTCCTCTCTAACTTCCCTCTACAGGAGATAGTTTTCATATTATCTCATTGCAGAATTTTATGAGCAGTGACTGTCAAACTTTAGTTGTCTGTGCATTTGTGCATATTGATTTTGCTCTTTTTTAGACAAATCTCAGCTCCTGCCTCAATCTTGTTTTTACAATGAAGTCTTTTCTCTAATGTGTCAACAGTTTGCTTTAAACTTGCTTGAAAAAATTCAACCTATGGTGGTTTAGACAAATTAAACCAAAATAGAGCAATACGTATTTAGAGATATGCATGGACCATCAACAAAAGAACTCCCCAAATATATTTAAGTGGTTCTCTTCATGCTTTTTAAATGTAATATTTGTAGGCCAACTGTGGCAATAACTGATAATTTTAATGCGAGATGACGTAACTCCAGTTTGGTGATTCTTCAGAGAGAAACTACCTGGACAACTTCTTTTTATTTTGTTCTAATTTTATGACAAAACAAAACTGAGGTCCTTGATGTAAGGAAAAGAAAATAATTTGAACAGCCAAATTTTGAAACTCATTTAAATATTTCATCTCTCTTACACTTCCAAATGTACTTTCCTGACAGTTTCTGTTTCTATCCCCAGTTCCCAAGGTTTAACCATCTTTCTGTATAGAAGCGACTGTAGTAATTTTCTTTAGAACCTACTAAATGCTTGGCAAAAAATCTCTACAAGGGATTTTGCTTGATTTTTGCAGTCTGTCTCAGCAGCACTGGTTCTGCTGGAAGACTCCACATGGAAAGATCAGTTATTAGATCAGGATTGGATTTTGAAGTGAAAATTGCATTTGCAAATACAAGGAGGTCATTAAGCTTCATTGTGTTCTGTCTTTGGATATTTGGGGATTTATTTTTCCTCTGGCTGGTGGGGAAATCATAAATTGTTTCTTCAACATTGAAGTGACTGTGTCAGCTTGAAGATACAGCCTTGGAGCTTGATGTTATTTATTGTATTATTTTTTAAAGGGTAATAGTGAAGTCCTTGTTTTGAAATAAATATGGTCTCACAAATGAAGCTTATTCAGTTAGCATAGCATTTAAATGGAATGGTTAGAAACCTTGCCACTCTGCAATTGGATGTTTAAAACTGGATTAGCAGAAAGGCTCTGATTTGGGGATTGTTTTGTGTCCTGGTGTGTTTTTCCTGTGCCCGCAAAGCAGAACGTGATCTGCAGTTTCTCCAGGAGAAACCCCTGTATCCCCACTGACTGTTGGGTCTCACTGAGCTTTCTCCAGCCAGATCTCAGCAGTGGAGCCTCACCAGTCACATATGCAAACCCACAGTGAACATCCGCAGCTCTTAGGGATTGTTTGGTTGGGGTGGTTTTTTTCCTTAATATGAACTTAATATTTCCCTTCACGTTCATCCCAGACATTTGAGTTCTCCCTCCTACTGTTGGCAGACCCACCTCCCACACTGATGTTCATGTCTGACTCCCATAGACAGGGATGTCAGGAGAGCTGTTGGCAGAGGTCAGCGCATGCCAGCACACAACATTCCTTCTCGTCTTGTCTGCCGTACGGCTGCCTTCGGCTTCGCTCTGCCTGTGCCTCACTTCACTGCCTCCCCCACCTGATGCCTGTCTTGAACTCTTTGCCACGTGACTGGCTTGCTGGCCTTGCATCCTGAGTGTCACCCGTGACTGATTTTGGGTGGTGCTGTTCAGAAGAGGTAGGAAGCAAGGCACATGCACTGAGCATTTCCAGGCAGAGATGCTGTCTGCTGTAAGGAGGAAGAGGGTTAAGCAGGGAATGAAATGCAGCTTTATGATCATTAATCTCAAACAGTCCCTCTAGTGACATCTCTGAGGTTAAGTCACAGGAAGTTTGATATTATTAAGCTTAGTTAAATTCAGTGTAATTCACATCTGCAAAGCCTTTGTGAATTAGTGTTTAGTCTTAAATTGCCAGTTTCCATTATATAGAGGCTTCATAGTATCCCTCATTAAGTCTTGATGTGTAATGAATTAGAGTGCAGAAGCCTAAAATCCATGTGATGTGCAAAAATCCCTCAAGTTTCTGAGCAGTTCTGAGGCAAATACGCAGTTAATTTAGTTTGCAACACTAAGCAGGGATGGTACCCCTACAAAAAATTATGTCCTTCTTTATTTGCTCTCACAGCATAGGTGTGGGAAGTGGCCACTGGAGATGTCTTTTGTAAAGCTGTGTTTATGAGCTGTGTTGTTTGCCCAGTGCAGCTGATTCTTGCCATACACTTCACCTCATCAGGCTGTAATAGGTGCAGACCCGTATTGATTACCACGACTGGTGGGAGAGAAAAATCTTTGCACTTCAAATTGGGTATAAATTATAAATAGCATCTCCAAAGGCTGTGAGTTACACAAGTAGCACTCTTCTGAGACAGCTATATGTAAAGCTGTTGTCATAGAGATTATTAATTTTATGATTGCAGCACAGGTATACTTGACCCACAGCAATGATCATTGTCCATAAAATCCCACCATCTGGGTTCAGTCACCTGCCTCCTTCAAGAATGTTCATTAGCAACAACCAGCAAAGGTCATGCTAATAAAAGAAAGTTAACCCTCACTATATTGATGTAAATTCAGTGGTGAAACAGCACTATCTTCTTTCATTTTTCTCACTAGTACAGCTATGCAGACACCTGGAAGTGGGTCATATATGTCCTAGATGCACAGGGTAGGAGGATGCAATACGTGTACATATATAGACAGCAGTTGGTGTAATGCAAATGAGAAAAATTTATCTGGTATGGGTTAGCCATAAATTACTTACTGCAAGTGCACAAGGGTTATTCACACCTCAAATCTGCAAATTTTTATTTAGTTTTTCCAGAAAAGTTTTTGTACTTACTTGACATAACTAAAATTTTATCAAACTTAAGGGAATCTCTTAGTTACTCCCCAAACCTGATTTTTAAACTCCATTTATTACTTGTTGTTTTTGTTCTGACAGCCCAGATTCATCTTCCATGGCATTTTACAAATTCAGATATGTTTCCCATCCATTAAGTTATTAAGAAAATGCCCCAAATTTCCCATGAAACCAACTAGGAGATAAACATCTCATTTCTCTGATGATGCAGAGTAGGGCCAACTGCATTATCACAGATGTGTCCTCTTTTTCTGCCCTCACCACTACATCTGGGTGGTAGCTGCATCTTGTGTTCAGTTCTTTAAAATACTTGCCAAAGTTAGACCTGAGACTTTCTGGAGAACATAGAGAAGGAAGATGTGTCTGATCCCAGCAGCTGGAAGACAAAGGTGTTTGTGAGGAGAAATTGAGTGGGTGCACTAGCAATGAGGTAGAGGAGGTCTTCTTGAAATGGCTGAAGCAAAGTCAGAAAAAGGCAGAAACTGGTGGGCCATGAGAACAGGACAGCTGGTATCAGTGTGTGGATGAGATGCAACAAGATCAAGGCCAGGCACTGGGCATGAGTTCAAGAAAAGCTGCCAGTTGAGCAAGTTGTGGAAGAGGAACTCAGAAGTGGATTTCCTGGAGGAAATAGGTTCTGGAGAAAAAGGTGTCCCAGGTGGATGAAAACCAGGCTAGGAGTAAGAGGAGATTCATGTGAAATGAAGCCTCAGGAAGGAGAGAAGAGGGCATTCCTGCCCCTGTGGCTTGCACACCTACTCAACATTCTGGGGAAGGGAGAGAGGGGGACACAGAAACACTCTATCTGCCTGAGAACCTTGGAAGTATTTTCACGGCCAAGTCTGATGTGTTTCTGACCATATATATAAGTGACAAGCTTTAATGTCAGGAGTTGAGGTGTCTGTGGATCTTAAACACCTCAGGATGTGGTGAGTGGCTGAATTGGGATTTTCAGGATCACTTGGATTTAAGGTCTTCAGTTTCACCTCTCTTGAGGTAAGGAGGTGAATCCTTTTCGACAGGTGGTGGCTCCTGAAGTTGGTGTCCAGCAGAAGCAGGAAAGCAGGTCAACAGCCCCACTTCAGCCCACCATTTGATGACTCCATTTCCACCATCCTGCAGGAGCAGTCATCAGAAGGGGAGGACCAGGTGCAGATGAAGTTAGGTTTCCCACAGGACTAAAGCTGGCACTGTAGAGGCAGCGCTTGGATTCTTGAGATTTTTTTCATTTTACCCATCACAGGATTAGTCTCTGAATTCAAATCAAGGGGAANTGGATTGAGCTGGTTGGGTTGGGTTGGAGCCAGCCAGAGGCAGTAGTCCCAAGTTGAAGCAGATGGCTATTCACTGTTGTACCTATGAAAATACTCTGGACTTGTGTTTGCTGTAGTCTTTCATCTACACAAATACAACAGGGCACTATAATCCAAGTAAAAAAATCATGGAAAAATGCTTTTGAAGTATTTCTTATGTAGAAGATTATAAACATTTTCTGCTGTGGGAAGGGAGAGTTAATGTACTCATTAATGTCTCACAATATCTGAATTCAGAGCCTCACTAAAATCATAAAAATACACTGCGTGAGTGATATGTTTCATGCCCCATACATGTTCTCATTACAGCTTATTCTTTAGCCATAGGCTAAAGTGCTTGTCCTGCTAGTGATTAAGAAACTTTACATCTTTAGAAGATGGGGTATCTCCACTGTCATGTAGCATGTTATTTGAAAGCACTGCTGCCTTTCGTATGTGCTCTGTGGTGCAGGCATTGCCATTTCCATGGTGTCGCATTGGCTGCTGTGTTTTTAGAACGTGCCAGAACTGTGTTGGTTTCTGCTTATGCTGCTGGTACATACAGATGTTTGATGGCATAATTACTATTTAGAAACAAATAATAAAAAAATACCATTACAAAGATGAGCTGTTTTCTTAGCAGCTGGTTGTTTGCCTTGTCCTGGTATCACTGATGAATTTCTTGCATTAGCATGCTCTCACAAGATAGCAGAGTGTGTCTGCCCCATAGCCAGTAAAAACTGGAATTTTGGAATAATCTTTGAAAAATCAGCCCTTGAGTATTTCAGATTAAAGTAACTTGCAAGAATTGCTGCCAAACGCTTTAAGTGAGTTTAAATATATTTTGTAAAACCTGTGTGCTTGTTAATGTCAGCAGCATTGCTGCACTAGCAGAGTTCCTGCTGTGGGCTCAGCAGAGCTCAGGTTCATTCCTCATTGTGGCTGAGTACTCAGTTTGCAAAAGCATAGTAATGATGACTTCTCTCTTCCAGAACTCTGTTAGTCGTGTCTTTGCAAAGCAGTGGGAAGAAGGGGGTATAACAGACAGCTTGCATCATGCTGCAGCATGATCTGTCAAACAATTAGTATTTTTCAGGTTTATAACCTGTGGAAACTGTGAGGCTTTGAACATTTGGTTTTCAGTGGTCTCACTCAAGAAGTCTTATGGATGTAAGTTCTCTTGTGAAGTGTTACGTTTTGAGCAGGTCAAAACTTCCTTTCTTTAAAAGCCAATTTTTCTTTCTCCTAGCTGAGGAAATAATTGTTTTCAAATGCTATATACTTCATTTGTTCTCTTGCTTGCAATATTATATAGACTTTTTTCGTAAATCATGTCATGATAGAAAAAATGCATGTGCATTTAAAAAATTATCTCACTAATATATATTATTCAGATGCCTCAGAACTACTGTGAAATACCTTGCTAATACAATCAATTTTAAATGTTGCTTAAATAAAGCCAGTGAAGTCACAGAAAAGACAGGGCTGGATAGAAAGAAACTCATGAAGTTACTTAATTTGTCCATATTGCCCAGGGTAAGATCAGCTATACCTATAATATTCCTAAGAGATGGTTGTCTAACCTATTCTTAATTTCTACTGATGAGGTCCTGCACCTTCCATAAGTATGTTCTTAGCCCAAAAATATCTTTGTAAGATGTAACCTGAGTATCCCGCCTTGCATTTGTCAGGTGAGGAATTTTTATGCTTGTCTTTACATACATGGAGGGATGGAGGGATGGATGGATGGAGGGATGGATGGATGGGATGGGTGGATGGATAGATAGATAGATAGATAGATAGATAGATAGATAGATGGATGGATGGATGGATAGATAGATAGATAGATAGATAGATAGATAGATAGATAGATAGATAGATAGATAGATAGACAAAGTCATAGATATAGATACTGTATAGATGGAGATAGATATATGAAGATTGTATAGAGATAGGAATAAAGATACCAAGAGATGAGCAGATATATCAATATAATTTCAAACCCTACCTACTTCTCTCTGCATGGTACACCGTTTTAACATGAGTTTTAAAATCTACAGTTGCATAATATTGAGTACATCTTTACTGGATCCCTTCTTCAAGGAAATGGCTTGCTCTTCTGCAAAAATTTGTTGCATTGGAAATTACTGCCTCTGAGAGTTTTGTTCAGACACTGGTTTTACCTTTTTTAATATATACTCAAAAGAACATTGCTTGACTTTGGTGACCCAGAAAATGACCTAACTTCTGGTAACTTGTACTCAGAACAACCTCACAAGTTTCACTTGCTTGGCCAGTTAACACGTAGAGGAACAAACAAATGACCTGTACTCATGGGACTGCCCTTAATATTAAATGAAGAGCAGTGGAAAATGATGGCTGTGTTAGACTCCTGTCTCCTTCCTTCTTTGCAGACCTTGCTTTCAATGAGCTTTTGTGTGAATCTTTGTTGTGAATCATTTTATTGCTCAAAGGGCAAGAGGAATTTGCTAGATTTTTTTTTTTACTATTTTTAACCACTTGCTTCTTGTGAGAAGTTGGTGTGTTGTAAACAAGGAGGGGAAAAAAGCCAAATGTAAGTACGGGAGTTCAGAGGTGATCTTTTTTCTGGGTTGGTAGTATGCTTATTGCTCTGTTTTCATCATCCCACTAAGGATTATTATAGATAATACATGTCCAACAAAAATAAGGACTGCTTTGTCACAGTAGATAATAACTAAGTAGAAAATGTCTTTAGTATGTGTAGTCTAGTTTCCAGCATTGCCATGATTTTTCTCATATGAATATTGAGTCTTAACCAGTTTGTTGTGTGTCTAAGCGCACTTAATAAGCTGTATTTCATTTCTTCAAATTGTTCTGTTTCTTCCCTCTTGGCTTCTCCAAAGAATTCATTTCCCTATGCAGTTACTTTTAGATTATTATCATGTCCATGACTCCACAAACGATTACTTCTTAGCCAAACTAAACACATCAAGGTTTGGGGATTGGTTTGGAGTTGGGTTTTCTTTTATGTTTCCTCAGAAATTACTGTTTTCATTTCATTAATTGGTGTTCAGCTTATCTCTTAATTTTGCCTAAGCTTTTAACCTTTCTTTACCATTGTGACATCTAGAAGTGCTTATGCAAAAACTCCTAAGGTCATTGGATTTCAAAGTTCTTGAGCTTATGGACTCATTCACAATTTTTCCTGAAGCTCTTATTTTCCTAGTCAGAACTATTGAGTAATTTCAGGCAAGATATATTTTTTTAATCTCCTTTTTCATTAGCTTTACTGGGGATGCTCTGAGAGCTTCTTTTTGTTTTGGAGTTTGAGACATAGATGTTTACATCAGTAGACCAAAATAGTCACAAAAGACACAATAATTTCTTCCCATGCAGATCAACAGGATAAAAGAATTGTAAGTGGAGAAACCTTACAAATTAAAAGTAGTTCTGTCACACTTAATAATATCTGATGCACTCAAAGGTAAAAGAAAAGTTAAATTCCTGTTCAGTAATAGCTTTGTGATACAGAAGTAATTTGTTAGCATACAGAAGGATGCATGCAGGATAGGCAGGAAGCATCTCTTATTCACACCTAAGTGCATATTTGGACAGTATTGTTATGTTGCTACAGAGTTACAGGATTACAGAATTATATACCTTAGAATTAAAGAAGTTCTTCATTGTGTGTGTGGATAGAGAAAGAAATTTCCATTGATTCATAACTTTCAGGAGAAAAAATCCTTTCTGAAATGTCTATAACACTTGTCTACCCAGTCAGATGGAGTTGGCTTCTCTGTTAGTTTATGTGTGAAGGAGAAATTAGTTATGTTGCTTCTCATGTTTAATGTTTAAAGTGTTTCCATTCCTGCAGATGCCCATAAACCTCTGAACCATTTAAATCAAGTTCTGATAAGACTGAGTGCCTTTTAGATATGCAGCTTGAATCATAAATGTAAAAGCAACCTCTGCCAGTGTCTATGGACAAGATGGCTAAGTTACTCACATTACAGCATGACAGGGTCTCCGTGCACATGGTGATCGCAGGGAGCAAACTCTCTCTGCTGAGTGAGACCTTGTTGAAGAGCAGCAGAATTCTCCATCCCAATGGGGACTAAACCCCAAGGCGTGGAACACCCTTAATTCATTTTGAAGCCCACACTATTTAGAGATGAGCAGTCGCTTAGAGAAGCAGACCCGAGGTCAGCCCTGTGGCTAGTATTTGTGGAGAAGCTTTTCAACCTGGAAACTTTTCTCTGCAGAAATATTTCAGTGCAGAGGCATGTATGAAGATCTCTCCCAGCTCCTGTGCAGCATAGGAAACCTTTGTCCCACACATCTTGTAAACGCGGCGGGGGGCCACCATTGTGCCGTGCATCTTCTGAGCACCACGGGAGGAGGCCTTTGTCTGACACAGTGGGCAGGCGCTGTAGGAGGGCACCTTTGTCCTGCACAGCCAGTAATCGCTCTGCAAGAGTGAATTGTGGTGATTGCAGAGCTCTGCTCTCGCCAGACTCTCAGCTTTCAGACAGAGGAGTTTGTCAGCCTTGCTAGATGGAGAGCTGCTGTTCCTGAGTGGAAGGGGAAAGGGAAGACAGTGAAAGTGCCTTTGCATGCATGTCTTCAAATGGCCATCAGGATCATTCACACAGTCATATTGCATGACCACCCCTGCAGGCACCATTCCCAGTTTCAGTCTTTGCTTTTCCTCTTCTCTATTTTTCCTACCCATTTAGGCTGTCCTTTTTATTATTATTATTATTTATTTCTTCCTTCTCATGTTTGTACTATCTCCTATTCAATATGCTATTCCTATATTCAATATCTATACTATCAATATTCTTTCACATGACTAATACCCACATTTAAAAGATTTGAGCCAAAATACCTATCCCTCTGGGACTTCATAGTTATATGTTCGACCCTGTATTATTACTTGCACTTGTCTTCTCAAATGCTTTAACCACTTCTCCAGAAGTGTGCCAGCACCCATTTCTTAGAGTCTGAGATAATGTACAGTGGGAGAGGCATAACTCTACATCCATGAGATGATGGGATGGGATGGGATGGGATGGGATGGGATGGGATGGGATGGGATGGGA
>VZRX01000483.1:114242-132783 GCA_013398075.1 Notiomystis cincta | reverse complement strand
AATTTCTCTAAAACCGTCAACATGTAGCAAATAAGACATACTTAAAAATGGTTTGGCTGGATGGTTTCACTGATTCCTTAAAGGGTTTATACAGCTCAGTCAAAAAACCCATGGCCTGCAACACTGCTATGTTTGTGGGCAGGTATTTGATGAACAGGTGTGACAGAGCACTTGGCTTTGCATTAACAGCAGAGTCTGGCAGGGAGCAAAGGCACAGCTGCCAATGCAGAAACGTGGAGATAAAACTTTATTCATGACTGCTATAAATCAGTGCTAAACTCCAATTATGAAAATTATGTGGAACACTTCATTTAAGTGTGGGGTTGTTTGGGTTTTTTCTTTTCTGGTTTTTTTTCCCCTCACCCCTGATGTGGCTCTGTTAGCTCTGCTCAGTGTAAGGAGTGTCTCATACATGCCCTGTGTGCAGGCAGGTGCTCTGGGTCAGCAGGATCTGCAGACTGGCCCATAGGGTCAGTGGGGTGTCCAGACCAGCCCATGGGGTCAGCAGTGTCTCCAGCTGGCCTCCAGCAGTGGCTCCAGGGTAGGAGTGGGGCTGGGGCTGGCTTCTGCTGAGCTTCAGGACTCGAGGTGTGTCTGGGGCCTGTCCAAGTTCCTGCATCTTTAAAGAGTACCTAGACAAGAACTGTGCATGTGCAAGAGCTGGGATACCAGACAACTGGGCTGAGCGAAGTGGCTGTAGTTTAAAATGTGTATTGGTAGCTAAATGGCTCCTTTATTACTGATGAGTAATAAACGTGAGTTTTAGGAGACCTGGTATCTGCATCCAGCTCAGTGTTGCTGTCTGCAGTTAGCATTTAGTTAAATTCCTGTCCTTCTGTATTGCTGACTGAGCTCTTCTGAATCTTTTCCTTTACTTTCTGATGTTTTTCTTTGTTCCTGAAACTGTTACCTCAGGACTTTTTTGGAGGTGCTTGTTGTGCTTAGCTGGGGAGTGAAGTGACATTCAGTGACTGGGGAGAAAATGATGTGTTTTTTCAATTGGTAACTGGTATATGTATTCTTTAACTTCCAGAAATATAGCATACAGTTTTGGCTTCTTACAAAGGTGCAGGTATAAAATTATTACAGAGGAAGACTTGATTTCTAGCATCTGATGTGTGTGAGAATCCTAAAAATTGCAGGAATTTTTCCTGATTAATGTTAAGGAATTGTGTTTTAATTTCTGTCAAGCTAGGGAGTCAGTGTTCAGAAAGTGAGTGCAGCTGCAAGCAGTGTACACAGGATTAGAGGCAGCTGCTGGCTTTGTGAGCCAGTCAAACCCAGCCAGTTCCAACTCTCTAGGTCAGTACAACTTTGTTCATCCAAATAATCAATAAAAATGTACTCCAGCATAAAAATAAGGCAGTCAAATGTTTATTAGCATGATGTCATAGTTCAGAACACCAATATTTCAACGTTTGCATGTTATACAAAGACATTGGATAGATTTTGCAGTGTTACCTTTTACCAAGGAATAGCTGCATTTCAGGCACTGTGTGGAGAAAGGTAACATTTTTTTAATCAAGTGACCTACAATACAGATGAGACACAACAGTAGCTATAACACCTTGAGGTTACTTTGTGGGTCAGGTAGGTATTGGTCACCTTTTCCCAGTACATCAACTGACTGCTGACAAGAGAGTTCTAAAGACACAAAGGGAAAATGAAACTGGTGCACAGAAACCAAGGAGTCTGCTTCTCATTTAACAGTGTATACATTAATAAGGGAAAAAATCAACCAGCAAGAAAAGAGAAAATTATTAACTGCTTTCCATTATTTAACCATCTTATTTCTGTCTTAGCCTTCTTTTGTGTTGGAGTACTTCCCTGGAACAAAAAGATAATTTCTTCTAGAACTGCTGAACAGTGGAGTTTCATTTCTGGAGAAAAAAGAAGTCAGCATCTCTGCTGACTCCAGGCTGATAATGCTGCTTTCACAAAGTAGTCCACTTCTACTAATCTGAGCTGGAAGAGAGCTTTTCTCAGTTTTTCAGTGTATTTGTGCTATGGTTCAAAACTTGTAGGGAGGCAACTTTGCCACCAAAAGGGAGAATTTTTTTAGAGTAACTGATACTTTCATGTCCAGTTTCTTTTGGTTGATTATAGTTTCTTGGCAGTATATTGAAATAATTCCTCTTGCCCTCAGGGATTCTGCATGGAAAGCTTTCCTTTTATACTATATATACTTCATTATATTCACAGTTAATACTAATGCATTCACACTTCTGTTTTCTCCCTGTTCTTGCCTCTAGCTTGTCTACCTAAAATAACTGTTCTGTTTTGGGTGATGAAAAGGTTCTTTCATCTTCAAGGGCTGGTATCTGTCCTTCAGAACTGGCTTGAGCTGAAATGAAGAAGAGATGAAGTCCAGGTAAGTGGTATGTAAGTACAAGTCACATGTAATGCAACCTCTCATTACAATGAAATAGAAAAAAAATCTATGAAGGGAAAATAGCATCAGATATGTTTGTGACATCAAAAAATTGTGGGGAAAATACCTCCAGCATTTTAGGTATGGTCTTATCTTAGATTGTTTAACTGAAATCAAGATGCAAGGTTCTCTCATGTTTGATAAATTCACATTGAGGAGGAAAAGGGCATTTCTAAAGTTCATGAGGTCTGGGTAGTTCAGCTATTCAATGGAAGTCCCTTGACAAGCATGAATTTCTAAGAAACAGTGCAGAGGTAGTTTCTGCTGACAGCCACTTTCTGTTTTGCTCTTGTTACCATCACTGGTTAGCAGTTACTGTGCGTGAGTAACCCAACCATTACTGGCTCTTTCACTTTGTCAAACCTACTTCTCCCTTAGTTTGGTCTGTTTAACTTCCTTCTCTTTAGTGTGTTTACATATTTAGAGACTTAACTCATGTCTTTCCTCAATCCTTCCATTTTTTCCCCAAGACTGTTCTCAACTAGTTCACAATTTAAGTAAAACATGGTGTCCAAAACTGGATACATAAAATAAGCTAAATACAGAAGAAGTATTTCTTGTCTTAAATATGCTTGTTCATGTGTACATCTCCAATGTACTTTGCTTTTTTAATAACATGTTCTCATTAACTGAGCTAGTGATCCTCCTGCATTCCAATCCTTTTCCTCAGAAATGGGATAATGTAAACAAGCAGCACTAGCTGACTTCAATCATTCAGCTACCAAACTATTCTAAAACTTTCTTTTCAACTGAATAGTCTATTGACTCAGATTTAACAAAATTTGTCTCTGTATTTCATATTTATATGTTGAAAAGTTTATATAACTACTAGAGCTAAAACCACTCACTGCCTACAGGATGCTACCCAGACATGTCCTGATCATCCACTGCTTATGAGCTGTGGGAACTGAAGAGCTCAGGCAGATACTGACTCGTGACATTGTAGCATGTGGGAGTGTGGGGGGGATGCACTTACAGACATAGTGAGTGTTCTTTTTCTAGGTTTTTATTTTATGGCCAACAAACCCATCTACAAATACTATTCCCTTCCTTAATGGATAAGAAATCAGCTAATTGTAAATTTTTTAAAGGTATGCTACAACTGAGTTTGTAGTCAGCAAATCACTCCTTTGAGATGGCAGTGAGTTTACAAATGCAAATAATTAATGTTTCATGTGTTAAAAACCCTACCCTCTTCATTACTAAGCCTTAACAAAGCATGGAGCATAAAAGGAGTAAACTCAAGTGCTTCATTTCAAGCAAGAGCATAATTGGCTCTTCTGTGTGACTCTACCATTTATTTGGTGTAAATGTTTCCATTGCAGACTTCTAAAAACACAGTAAGTTACTACTTGGGCAGGAATATCAATAATGGAACTCCAGTTAGCAGCACATGTGGCTCCAGTCGCTTTTGGAGTGCACAAATTGGCACAGTAACTACAGAAGTGGGAAAGAATTACAATTATAAAAATTTCAAGCAAGTGCTACTGCTCTATTCTGGTTTCATCTTCCTTAGCTGTATTCCAAGAATCCAATTAACAATTCAGTCTGAATGACAGCTGCATTAAAATGCAAGTATTGATAATCTGGATATTTTAGGTTGAAAATACAGATAAATTTCATTATTAGAGACTGAAAAGTACAAAAATAAGTCTCTGAGTATTTTATGTCTGTATATGTATTGATGTTAATATGAATCCAAATGCATTATGCAGACCAAAAAAAGATGGAACCAGAAATGGTATCCAAGAGGAGAAACTCCTAGGGACCTGACACAGTATTCTGCAGCTATCCTTCTGCCTCTGTTACACAGCAGATTAGCATCAAATAAGAAAGGCAGTAGAGTGTGTGCAGTGGCTGGGCTCTGCTGTGCTGCTGAGTGAGCAGCAGGAAAGGGAGATAGTGAAGAGGCAAGAAGAGCATTTCTGGGAATAGGACCAGTTTTGCTCATGGCCACAGTCAGATTCATTAGTTTTGTTTTCTCATGTGTTCTTGAATTATAGACTGGAGCAATGCAGGCAGAATAGTCAGGATGGTTAAAGAAATGAGACTTACCACTGTGGAGGGATTTCCACAGGGACAAAATTCCGGTTGCACAAATGAACAAAAGCTGCTGCTAAGCTGCAGGCAGCCCCCAAGGCCGGGGAGTCACAGGTGTCCTGTGTACACATGGTGTAGAAGGGCTGGGGCTCCACCTGGGCACAGAGGGATGGGTTAGGGGAGCAGGAGGAGCTGCAGGTAAAACCAGAGGTTTGGGTTGTGTCTCCTCCCCCCTGCCTGGTTAGGATCATTCATAAACCTTTATTCCTTTCCTAACAGTGAGAAGGTTATTTCTATTTCCAAATTCTAGAGCTGTATCTTAAAGAGCAGTGCAGTCATGCCACTACTCTGTGGATGTCAAAAACCTCCATTTATATTTAATGGTGATTAAAAAACCCCTTTTTCTGTCTGGATTGCTGTTTTGATTACTTCTAAAGTTCTCTGCAACTGAACTTCTCTATCCTTGCAATGGTTATGTGTCCTCCTTGGAAGTGTGACACATAATGAAGACAGTGCTTCTGGCTGAAATTCTACTTACAACTTTGAAGCAGTTCCTAAGAAATGAATGTGGTTCTTCAAAAAACACTTTACAGATGTTTTGCTTAGCTGTAATTGGACATGGCTTCTCTTTCTTTGGTACAAGACCGCACTTGTTCACCTGGGAAAACAGAATTACTGAAGTTGGTGGATTTGGGGGGGGGGGGNNNNGGGGGGGGGGTTTGCATATATCAGGTAGGACGAGTACTTCAGATTTCCAGTGTGAGCTTGTTTGAAAGAAGATATGGGCAGCTCAGTACTCTGCTCTACTGTTTATTGTTCATTAATATTGAGAGGCACCTTGCAGATTAGACCTCGTTTCCTTTTCCTATTGATTGTGTTATTCACTGAGGGATTTTGGTGGGTAGTTGCTGACATAGCAGGTACTTGGCTAGTTCTCTTTTATATAGGTCTGACAGGTTAAAGTTGTGCTTTTACTAGCTCTTTTTGATGGAGAAAAAACCTTCATATCCTTGCTGGGTTATTCATAGTAAAGGTGACTTAAAAAAAAAAAAAACAAACAACAAAACCAAACCAGCAGGAAGTTCTTTAAACAAGTGTAAATTTAGTTATTTTAGTTACAAAGGAAAATGAACTGGCAGTTTAATCTGTGCTAAGCCTCATCCTGCACGAGTCACTCAGTCCCTCCTGTTGTGCAGCCCTGGCCTGTGATGGTGGAGCTGTGCTGGCATCCTTTGCAAGGTCAGCGTGTGACAAAGCTGTGATAAAGCTCCTGGCAGCGAGTTGCCACTCGGAGTTCAGAGTTCAGTGTGAGCCCTTCCAATCAATAGTGCAAGTGCAGCCATTCTGCCCTTAAAGAAGGGCACTCAGGACTGCCCTGCCTCTGTATGGCACTAAGTTTCTTAAGTATTGCTTTTAATTGATTATTTTGTTCAATGTCTCTGGGGAGTTTTGCATTTTTATGAATACATTAGAAGTTAATTGCTACAGATACTAAGAAAATTGTGCCTATGGTCAGTCACATTGTGGGCCTGCCCCAGTATTAACATAAACATAGGCTGAAGGCTCATTAACTGTATCTCTGCAACAGCAAGAAGTACAAGATACTTGAAGCAATTCTGTCTTTTACAGTAAAGTACTGACATAAAGCTGAAAATGAGATTTCTGTTCCCAGAACTTGGACATCTTCTGTGAGACAGGATAAATGGAAGAGTCACAAAATCTTTGTAGTAATAAGATGCTGGTTCCTTTTCTTTTTGGTAATAGATTCTTAAAATTAGACTCAGGAGGGATTTAGGGGATCCTGTCAACATGGCTTGAGGGCATGTTGAGGTTACTTTTCTTGGTTGCATTCACAAATGATTCTGTACAACTGCACGTTTGTGTATTTAGATTATTTTCAGCTGATGACAGAATACATGAATTAACCAGAGCTATGTTACTGGTATAAAATTGTTACAACATTTATTTATGATAGTTAGAGGAGTCTTTTTATTCAAGTCAGTAACTGACAGCAGCAGCTACCTTCCAAAAAGGTCTGAATACTTAGTGGTGTGGGGACAGAGAGCAAATTTACTAGTTACTTGTTTCTAAAGTTTGATAAGATGTAAAGCAGGAAGAACAAAAAAGTAAGAGGCTCAACATACCCAGCTAGAACTAACATCTCTAAAGAAAACTTGAAACTGGCCCGAGTGATGAACATACAGATTTGGCCCAGACCTAGTACCACCTATCCCTGCATTCAAGGAAGAGGTGCTCTAAGTAGGAAAACATCAAAGATACTTGGCTCCAGTATTAGTTTCTTCTAAAAGCAGCAGTGACCTCTATGTTTTACCTTACCACCTAGGCCAAAATACTCCCTGCCTATTTATGGGGAATTCTTGAACAGTTTTTAGCAAATATGTGCATCCTTTTCCCTGGTTACACACAGAAAACAATGCAGTGTGCTGCCATGTTCACTATCAGGCTTCAGTTCACCTAAGCCAACCTCGTGTGTCAGACAGTGCCCTCTATGCTCAGCAGCCCTGCACACACAGGCCCCTCAGCTCCTTACCTGCCAGCTCTGTGTGAACTCCTGCACATTGTCAGTGAAGGAACCATTAGGCACCATCCATTCGTTTCCAGCTTCATTATCATTTGTACCAAGGAGCCCAGCTGAAATACCTGGAGGAAATTGAAATGGAATAGAAGAGCAGTTGTCAGGAGTAGCTGCAGGAGAATTACAGCAGCTGTCTCTGGGCTCTGATTATTCTGTCCAGCAGAGCTCAGCTCTAGTGTGGTAGAGGGGAAGCTGCCCAGCCTGCATTGCCATCTCGTGTCTCAGCTGGTTATGGGCTTCTCCTGAGCACATCAAGACATCAGATTCATTCCCTGCTAATCTTTGGGGGATGAGTTTTAGCTAGTGTGGGGTTCATGGATATGAATGCATTCCAAGTATACCAAAAGCCCTGTGAGGTTTTGGGTGTCCTGTAGTTATCTTGCAGGTCTGACAAGCTAAGCCAGCTCTAGAGCAGATTCTCAACCAAGGTTTGGGGCAGGGCTGACTGTAGGACCTCTGCCTCTGCTTTCTGTCTGCTTTATTGCATTGAATCAACAGTAACCTATAACTTGCTCTTCTTCCTGGAATGGTGTATTCTGTGGTCTGTTTGGCAATTACTGGGAATGCCTAGGGCCATTTGCAAGGTGGCTATAAATGAAGAGGGGAAAAAGCAAGTGAAGGACAGCACAGATGCTGGTACTGCCAGTAATACAGATAATTCAGAGAGACAGTAAAAATGACTAAGAGCTGACAACACCTGTATGATTGATACTCACCGTGGTGCCACCCAGTCAGAGTAACAGTACAGAAATCATACTGAAAGTCACAAGAGACAGAAATTCCTTTCTGATCAGATACTTCTATTTTGTTGGTTCCCCGCCTTGAATTCATGGTACTGTTTTCAAGGGAGTGATCCAGGACTTGGCAGTTCTCTTCTGCCAAGGAGAAGTTATATATCTTGGATATCTGTTTTAAAATGAAAATGCAGTTTCAAATCTGTCATAGTGAAAGTTCAGTCACAGGCAAGCACAGTCTGGATTTGCAGGTGGGATGAGGCCAACTTTGCCCCAAAAGTACTTCTTTCTTTAAAGCCATTGCCTGAGAGTGCTTCTGATCTATGCTTTGAGTATTATTTTTTTTTATTATTATTATCTGTTGAAGAAAATTTTTGCCGAAAATAAAAAATGTTTGACTTGCTCTTCCTACCTTTAGTCGGGGGTAGATACTGATCACAGTCTGGTTCATCTCTACATACAGTGATCTTGAGTTCCTGGTTTCTTCATTTAATATTACAGTGAAAGCATTGTGAACAAAATCCTTGGCAAGAAGTACACTGCACTTTGATGCCAAATCATACATTTTTCCATCAAAAGTCACAAGATGCTTGGTCCCCACTAACATAGCATGATCTGGAGAATGGTATTTCAGAAGAAACATGGGTGAGTTTTTCACAGAGCAGTAGATGCTGTGCATACTGCAACACACACAGCCTCTTGCTGGCATACTTAATTATTACACTGACATTACTACACTTACATTTTAATTAGCTACACTGTAGTTGCTCTGCAACAGTTTTTTCTCAGAAGTAAAGCAATTTAACGATTTATTTTTTGTTATAGATTTACCTGAGTGCCATAAAACTTTGATAAACTTGAAGTGGGATTCAAAGCTCATCTTGATTTATCATGGTACTGCTTGATAGTCATATTTACAAACACATACACACATGTTATACATTCTTATGTAGAAAACACAAGAATATTAATTGTCTCCCAAAGTGGCCCTTCCACAGCTGCAGTCCAGGAACCCCTGCTGGTACATCATCAGGTCACTAGGACCTACTTTCACAGCCCTCTGTTGTGTCTCTCTCTACTGAGAGGAAGCCACTGAAAAGGATTTTCTGGGAAAGCCGTTCTCTCTGAGGGACAGTTGGGATTATCAGTGCATTCTTTTAGCATTTAGCAATACTTTTACAGGCAATACTGTCTCTGAAGTTTTGGTAGGGCTGAGCTTGCTCATCCTAGAGGCAGCAGAGGTGAAGTCACCAGTTTCCAAGCCTCTGTGCCAGGTTACAGAGCCAACAGGTATGACTGGCATTGAACCCTAGTATCAACTCTCTAGAGCATATGGATAGGGCAGATAAATACCATACTATTTCTAGTCTCAAGCGTAGGAAGTGTAAAGAGTTGCAAAATTTGAATTAATATTAAGTAGAGCAGCGTTACTGCATTGCCAGCTTTGCCCAGAGTTGATCTTACACATACCATCACTGTCTTACAAGAAAGACTATAGGTAAGTTTATAGGAAAATTAATAATTAGTGACCATCTCTCTGTAAACTCCTCTATTCCAACTATGATTTTAAAAATAAGAACCAAGTGGAAATAGACACAGCTACAAATCAAAGCAGCACTTTGAAAGGGCTTACATTCGAAGGGGCTCTCCATCATCCTCCGTTTGAATCTGTAGTACTCTGCAAGAATGTTGAGATTGTAGAGGTTTTGCAGAGGCCTCATTAGGTTCTCTCCAATGAGGTAAGTGGTAACATTTGCCAGCTGCAGGGACAGGTCTGCTTTAGGCAGTACTGGCAGCTTTCCTGCCACCGAACAGTTGCTGTAGAATACAAACAGAACACCCTGTATCTGCTGAACTGATGTTGCTTTGTTATTAGAAATGTGGAAGTGAAATATTCATAAGAACTGTAGTCTGGTTAAAATAGCAAAACACAGCCCTACTCTGGGCAAGAGCTGCACTTCCCCAGGCCTTCTCAGGCCAGTTATTGGTGTACCCTGTTTGCTGCCCAGTAGCTCCTTTCAAACGGGCCTGGCAGCCGACAGAACATTAGGATGTGATGTGGCCAAAGCAAAGAATGGTTGTGTGACTGTCCAGAACCCTCAGCTGCAAACTGACACAAAGACTAACTATGCAGATATCCTTTCAGAACACTGCCCAGAGCAGGGATCCTGCAAAAACATGGGTTACCTGGGTGAAAAACTGTACAGGTTCAGCAAGGGCTTCCGGATCTTGCTCACAGCTCTGGAAAATGTGGCCTCTGCCCACCTGAGCACCTGCTGTGTAGCCTGTTGGAGAGTCAGAGATTATAAAATCAATTTCAGTATGGCTTCAGGGCAGGGTCAGTGCTTGCAAATCAGTTTTAAATAAAGAAATGTGAAATGCCATTTTAGTCTCTCTGGCATTTGCCACCTGCCCAACGGCATCCTGTCATGTGGAGGTTAATATCCACAGGACAGACTCTAGTCACAACACCAACAAATAATGGACAGAAATATATTCTTCCTAAAAATAACATGACTTAAGCATTGATACACTTTCACTAAGTTAATGTACTTCAGTAACTTGGAAAGGACTGGTATTTTTATTAGTATAAATTTGCCTCATGATGTATCTTTTATGCTTTTCATTTCAACTAGAAGAGCCCAGATTTATTTGTACACTGTTTATCAGAATCACAATTTCTCCTCTCTCTGGAAGAACAATAAAAGCTACATGAATGACAGATTACTGCTGCTGTGATTCCAACCAGGACTAGTAAAACAACCTCTCCTCTAGCTGGAAGAGTACTCTTTCAAAACAGGACAAATATAGCAAGAACAGTAAATTGGCTGTGCACAAAGTTATTATGTGGAAAGATAACTGCACTATTTCCATAAAGAAAAATTGTTAACTATTTTTGTGTATCCATACTTCAAAGCTGAGACTTAAATTTATAGGCCTTGTCTTTCAAACTTCAAAAATTCAAAATGGAGAACTGAGTTATACCAACCATATCCAAGCCTGCTTTTGCAACCTTTAATGCCACCTGGATTGGTTCCATTAGCCACACATCTTTTACAATCTTGGGTAAGAAAGCCTGGATTTTCTTCATGTGCTCTTCTGTCTTCTCTTTCCAGACTTCATCCAGTGGCTTCAAGGTTACATCATAGTAGGCGTCCTTCAATGTTGCTAATGGTCCTGGAGCAAACATTAAAGAGACAAACCTCAGCTGGTTTGGTACAAAGTGGCCTTTTGCTTGTTTGTTTCCACCCAGCTTCCAGCATAAGTCAGGAGGGGCACAGAAAAGTGGAAGAGGCAGCTGTGTTTCCGTGGCAGTCAGGCACATTGCACCGCTGTGGACTCACAGAGCCATTTTGCTCTAGCCCTGGCCCCCTTACAGATACAGTCCTGCTGTCCAAAAGGAACGTAAGGGATGCTGTGCAATGTGCCCCCATCAGAGCTGTACTGCAGGCTGCACCTGCTGAGCAACAGGACAGTTTGGTCACCTCTGATTTCAAGCATGGGATATCAACTAAACCCAACTTTTGAGTGGCAAGAGCCTAGAGCTAAGTGGCCCAAAGTGAGTTTTTACCCTTGTGAGAACTGAAGGTTCTCACAGCTAATTCCAGCTGACCGCATTTCTCAAAGGTTTCAATATGGGCCACAGGCCAGCTGAACAGTGAATTAGTGGCTACTGGAGAGGCTTGGAAAAAAACAGAACAAATGAAATCCGATTAGTACAAGCATTAAAAACTCAAGGATGGATATGAACAGCCCTTTGGGAGGAAAGGCTTGCCAGGGAACCGTTAGAAATACTTCAGCTTAGGAATTAAGGGCTCTGTTCTCATCCCATTGAACCCAGCCTCCCGCGACCGAGAAAAAGCCTCAGCACTGATTTCATTAGAAAGGTGCTCACAGAGAGCTTTCTTAGAGCTTATTGCATCAAGGCTCCCACTCTGTACACGAAGAGCCAAGGTCAGCACTTCTTGCTAGAACAAAATAGATGCCTTTGTGCTGTTCAGTATGTTTTATAGTTTACAGTCCAGTTTGGTTTGCCCTGCACTGACGTTGTCCCTATTCTTGCTTTGCACCAGTTTGCTTACTTTGCAATTCATTCTGCATTTGCTGGACAACATCTTGAATTTTTTCCAGGTAAAGTGGAATCTTGCTTCTCAGAATGTGCCCGATTCCACTTTGCTTCCACACCTGTGTGACAGCTCTACCCCCGCTGTGCAGGAATCCTGCTGCCCTTTGCAAGGCTATGGAAGGCCAGCCAGCTGCTTCAGACAGGAAACCAACATGCTGCACCTACAGTGGTTCCAAAAAAGAAGCAATTTCAAAAAACACAGTGATCTCAAGAAAAGCTTTGACTTCATTGCAAGGCAATTCTGACTCCACAGCATTGGTGCAGAGATACAGGATCTCCACCATAAAACATGCTTTTTGTCTCTCTGAGTTACAGGTCAGCAAAGGAGTAATCATTGAAATGTTTGAACAAAACAAAACAGCTGCAGGCAATCTAATGATGTTTAATTAATGCTGCATGAACACTTAATGATGTTTTCACAGATCATGTACAGATACTTACTGATCTCCTGAATCTCCACAGGTATCCATCAAACTTCTTTATCTTCTCTGTCAGTGTGGCTTTCAAAAGACTCCCAATTTCATTAAGCTTATTCTGTGAGAAGATTATTGAAACCTTGAAATCTTTACTTAAAATTGCTTGTGCTGGATCCAAATCATTCAAAGTTTGTACTAATTTAAATGCCAGCAAACACTCACAGTGGACTCACATTTCTTAGGGGAAACGACTTCTGCATTATTCAGTGGAGAGACATGGGAACAGAAAAGTCAAACGATAAAAAGCAAAAAGCCTCCCCCAAGCAGAGAGTATGTGAAACACTATTAAAAGTGAAAGCACATTCAGGATTCTAATCATCAGTTTTGTAACCACACTGAGCAGTTACTGCTGCTCTCATTTTATTTCCTTACCCTCCTCAGAGGATCCACCCTTTAGAAGAGGGTCCTGTATTTTCTATCTCCAGACATGGCTGAACTTCTTAATTCTCACCATGGTAACTTCTCACATCAAGGTGAAGATAATTTCAACATTGCATAATTTTACCTGGTTGTTCACCAAGATTCACACCTGAATCCTACATGGAAGGTGCTCCATCAAAATGACAAAATCAAATAATATTCTGGGGAAATCATGCTGCAGTTAACAGCCACTCAAGGGTCTCACCTCAGCCTTAAGAACTGGATCCCCACATCCATGCGCCAGAAAACTCAAGCTTCCATTAGCGGCTGCTAGAGTCACTTGTCCCACGTTTTCCTGCCTTTCACCATTGATGCTGAGATAGGTGTTAATGGCAGCCATCTGTCGCCCATCAGAACAAGCACTGACTTCCATTCCTTCTTCCAAATCCCCTTAGGGAATGAAAAGAGAGCACTTCATTTACAGGAACAACATTGACAGGCATTGTTTCAAAGCCAGCTTTTAATTACTTAGGTGATCAATCAGAGTCTGAGTGTGTTAGTTGTGGAAGAAAAAAAGCCCTAACAGAAGAGATAAGCAGGAGACAATTAGATCACTGTCAGGGTTTGATCTCTCTTCTGTGTGGCTTGTCAATGAATTACAAATACAAATTTGTTACTGCAAAGGAAGCACTGGATTAATGTGTATCTAAATCTCTGTCACACTGATTTACAGGCCTTCTCTTCTACTTTAATCCTCACTGTCCCTTGTTGCAGGTGTTTCAAAACTGCTCAGCCTGTTAATTCCACCCACCACACACACAAGTTATTTCTACAGAAGCACTGATGAGCATAAACAAATGGTTGGCAAATCTGGGTAGAATCTGGGTTGAGAGAGCTGAGTCATTTCTACAAACTTCTGACTTCAGTGATTCACAAATGGTCCTAATCATCACAGTACTTACAGGTGAGGACACGAACCTGAGAGAAACTCCCTGCAGAAGTACGGAGTGGCAAACTGATAAGTGACACAAGAGCTGGGATTGCCAGCAACATGAGTTTGAGACAACTGGGATACCACCAAATCTACTTGGTTTGCACCCAACTCTAATGTAGCTGAAATGGGGATGAGCTCCACCTCTTGCAGCTCATTTCACATAATTTTTCTCCTCTAGAATTTAAGCACAACTTGAACCAACAGCTGTTTTTTCCTCTCCCTTGTCAGTCAGAGCTGACTGCTGTGAAACAATCCCCTGCAGCCAGTGGTTGCACACATCCCACTTCACACATCCCAGTTCATACAGCTGTTCCAGCATATGGTCCAGGCAGTCTCTGGAGGTGCCTCTCTCATTCCCTTTATTAAATCTGGAATGTAATGATTATCTTAAAGCACAAAACTATAAGATGGTTAAATCAAGTGGAAATTAATTCTATCTTTTGGTACCATCTATTGTAATAATACAAAAATGTCTCCCAAACTGACCTTTGTAACAATTTTTAAGCTTCAGCTTTTCTTTTTCTGGAAGACCATAGCTTGAATGAACTGAGCTAGCTCAGTACTAGAGACATGGCCTTTCTTCCTGTCTCTTCATAGCAATGATAGCTGGGAAGTCAGATTAGCTCCAGCTGGAAGGGACCCATAAGGATCATCAAGTCCAGCTCCCTGCTCTTTGCAGGATGACCTAAAACCAAGTCCTGTGGCTGAGAGCATGGTCAGTGAGGTACTTACCTTTCAGATACCCCATGTAGTACTGAAAACACTCCTTTCCTTTTGAAGCAGCTACTTTGACTTTCTCTTTCTGATCAATAATCCCCTCCACCAGGATTTGGCTCTGGACAGATGAGGAAGCAGCAGTTCCTGTCAGGCCTAGCCAAGTATCTTCAAAGGCTCTTAACTGTAGCCATAAAGGAAAAACATTTATTCAAAGCCACACACAGAATTAATGATTGTTCAGAGATAGTGCTCAAATATAAGTGCTTCCCACAAAAAGGTAAGTGGTGAGGAAAATGTTTCCCAATGCTTGTGCACTATGCAGGAGTTACACTACGAGTGGCACAAGCATCAGAGTGAATGGCTCAGGAGCTGAATGATTGGATAGCACGAGGCTTGTGGACAAAATTTTAATGGAAGCAACGAAAGAAACAATGTCCCAGTCAGTTCTCTGTGAGGCTGCTAATTCGTGCTGTTTATTCCAACACACAGAATAAAGCAAGCTCATGCAGAGCAGCTGATACTCTTTTCATCTCCCATCTCTCAAGTATTTGTTACTGATTAAATCATCATAATTTTGTTAAGAGATGGTCTATTGTCTCAGTCAGTGCTTGACTACCCACATTCCTGCTAATGAAGAGTTTGGATGGTGCTGACCCCATTCTGCCTCACTCTGTTGCCTCCATCTGCCTCTCCACCATATTAATTTCACAGGAAATTAAAAGCACATGCAAAATAAGGGGGGAGGAGAGAGAAAAAGGAAGAGATTTGTCTCAGAATGAGCATCATATGAGCTGTTCTGTGCCTTTTTTAGGTTTTTTTGCCAGTTCTTTTTTCTGGCAAATGGTGCTTTGTGTAAGCATTGTATTTTGTTCGTTCTGATGAGGTGAAGCCCCCGTAGCTCACACAACAGAGCAGCCGTGCCAAAGGAGAGTTATAACAGCACACAGCCTCTTAAAATTGATACACTCCACTAGAAACACACTTACTTTATTTGTGACAGCTCTACAGAGAACTAACGTGGGTGCCTTCCTTTGTCAGTCACACTGCATGGGCACTGCCCAGCTGCTCCTTTAGAGACAGCACTAAAAACCAGGAGTGTTTTGTGTTGCCTGCTGGTTTATAGTCACTACCTGCACCTGATCCGTTTGGGAGATAGATGGCAGCAGGCCTTTAAAAACCAAACCCCAGAGCCAGTAAAATAAAATAGAAACTCACTTCAATTTCCACAGAATAGTTCTTCACATCAGCAGTGCTCTGATTCTTTATGGATACTCCAATCAACCCCTCATCTCTCCCGTGATCAGCAAGGTGGAATCTGCCCTCTGACTGCAAAATTATGTCATCTTTGTTGAGCTGGTGCTTTCCAGATAAAACAATTACCTAAGTATGCACAAAAAATGTGTTAAAACTTCCAAATTCTTCCAAACAATTGGGATCTGCTTTGAGTAGTAAGAAGTTGTACAGTGGCAGCATTCTCATGAAATTACATCACAAATAAAGCTTGTAGTTTCAGAAACCAGCACATCCTCCTGCTCCTCACAGCACTGTCTTCATTACATCTTCAGTTTCTGTGCTCTAAAAAAGCATGTTCAGTGATTACAGCCTAGGACCAGAGGAACAGCTGCAGAGAAGTGTATTTTGTTAAAATGTCCAATATTTTTTGCTCCTACACGTCTCAGTTACTCTAGCCAGATGTTTTGATAAAGCTGGGGGTACATAGGAGGTGAGGTGAATATTTTCCTGGTTTTGACTGGGATAGAGTTAATTTCTTCTCAATAGCTGGTACAGGGCTGTGTTTGGGATTTGGAATTGTAATGGGGTTAGTTATACACTGATGTTTTGAGTTTTGCTCAGTCGTTTGTCCTAAGTCAAGAACTTTTTCATGTGTCTCTCCTGCTCTGCCAGTGAGGAGGTGCACAAAAGCACAGCTGTGACAGGTGACCCAACCTGGCCAAAGTGATATTCCACACCACAGGATATCATGTTCAATATATAAACTGGGGGGAGTTACCCAGAAGGGGCAAATTAGAGTTTGGGAAGGGGGGTCTGGCATTGGGTGATGAACCAGTGTATTGTGCATCACTTGGTTTAGTTTTTCCCTTATTAGTAGTAGTAGTACTAATAGTATTAACTATTATTATTGTATTTTACTTTGGTTTAAATTACTAAACTGTTCTTATCTCAACATACAAGTTTTACTTTTGATTGTCCTCCCCATTTCACAGGGAGAGGGGAGGGAGAGAGGAGACTGAGTGAGTGGCTGTGGTGTTTAATTTCCAGCTGGGCTTAAACCATGATGCCTTTGACGAGGATGATCCAAAAATACAGAGGTACCTGCTATTGGAGTGCCATGCATATACATTCATTGCATTATCAACAGGTTCTATCACACCTAGGTCTGGGGAAAAGGCTTCCTGTTGCTAAGAGTGTGTCCTGCTCTGACAGTAGGTAAGGAATGCAAGATGTTTCAGCCATTGGGAACTGGAGAGAGACATTTATTGCAGGTTCCAAGTTCTGTGTTTGTTGTGAGTCTCTACAAGCAACTCTGAGGTCCAGCATGCACCTAAAGATGATCATGGGTGGGCCTTCAGTTTATGTGTGTAACAGAAAACTAAGGTTATGTTATAGATCAAAAATCCATCACCACCAGCAGAGCATAAAAACCAGCAAACTTTTACCCATAGGGGAAGGAAAGCACTTTTACTCCTCTCTAGTTTCCTTTTTGATCACTTATGAGGCTGTTTTGGTATTCTCCAGAAACATGAAATTAAAAGAGCTCTGAAAGAGGAATAGGAAAGAAAGAGCATGGAGGAAGTGAGAATGTTTAGAACCCTAAAAGGACCCATAGAATACACTATAGTGGCAAACAGAACCTTTCTGCCTCAGTCCATCAAATGACACTGTTTATTTAAGTTAAGAAGTATGGTAACTCTTGTGAAGAGTTGCAGCTGAGGAAAACTAAGTCTCCAAAGGAGTAATTGCATTCAAAGTGAAGTAGATTCAATGTGTTTATGTCAGACTTACATTTGGAAGGTCACAGAACTCAAAGCTTGTATAGTAATCCAGGCAAGAGCAGTAGTTTGTTTCCATTTTACCCAGAATCTTCTGTTTGGTACATGGGGTCAGGAAAATATTTTCCAGAACAGCTTCTAACTGAAACTTATCAGGGTACAAGAGTTGATTTCTCTGCAATGAACCAAGAAAACGAAAGATGACAGCAGGATTTTAGACACTCCTTGGAGCCCATTGATCCTATCCCCAGGCTGGCTTTTGTTGTTCCAGTAGCTTCAGTATTTTTAATGTAACATTTCCAAAACAACATTTCCACTTGACAGTGTTCTGGCTTATCAGCCTTTTTACCGGTCCTCATCCTACAAGTTTTGCAAATTTAGGGCACAGGTGAGGCCTCTAGTTGGTAAGAACCCTTTCTTTCTTAACAATGCTCCATTTAGCTTTCTTCTTCTGTAGAGAAATACGTAAAAGGTAAAGTGAAATAATAGTATTTCACTGAAAATGGTGCTCTGCAGAAGCTTTCTTAAAATCCACAAAACATTACATCTAAAACCAAAATAATTTCTCATCTACTAAGAATAGCTTCCATAAAAATGGTGAATCAACAGCTACAACTGCCTTCTCTTACCTCGTACGTGAAATTGTGTTTGAACTTCTTGTCATCCCAGTTCACATCTAGGTGTTCATTAAACAATGTTGGTCTTTGCTCTAGAGACCCACATGCATGCAGGTGTTCCATGCTTAATATTCTCTGAAACTGGAAAAGTGGAAAAAATTGACAAGTAGAAGTAATTTTTTTAAAAAGTGTCAGTATATCCTAGGGCTGTAGGTTCCCTGGGCAAACCCACACCCTGTAAGAACCCCTGGATGGTCTATGAAACACTGCTTCAATCTCTCCCAAGAAACCTAAGGGGCTGACAGTTCTGTCCTGAGGGAAAGCTGCAGCCCAAGTACAAGCATGTCTGGCAACATGAAACAGAATTTTTCACAGGGTTTATCTTTCTTCCCCTGAGACACAATAAAGTTGACTTTGAGGCTTTCATATGGTAACAAGT
>VZRX01000483.1:278-114209 GCA_013398075.1 Notiomystis cincta | reverse complement strand
AAAAAAAAATAAAAAAAAATCATTCTGTGAGGATCAAACACAGAAATGTGGTTACACTCATCCCTTCCAAGGGATGAAAGACTCATACCTGACCTGCAGAGAGTGTCACACAGCCACCCCAGGCAGTGGTGTCCATCCTGGATTTATCCTGCAGGCCCAGCCAGAGGTGAGCAGGCTGCCCAGCATTCCCTGAGACCTGCAGCTGAAAGCACAGAAGGAATTGTCCAGCAGCAGGACTAGAACCAGCAGAATGGAGGAAACAGCCAAGTGAAAGCTGCTACAGATCCATATTCAAACTCTGTGCAACTCTGTGGTCTGGAAGCTCTGGGCTGAGACAAACACAGGGAAGCTGCACTTCTACAACCAAGGCCATGGAAGTCTTTTGCTTCCCTCTCTGGAAGCTGCCTGGGGTCTGTCATGCAGAGCAATTAATGGCACAACTGCAATAATGACCCTACAAGAGAATTTATTCCTCTGAATATAATTCTGGAACCATGCTGAGTATTGTGCAAATCCCCCTGAGCACCAAAGGGCTTCAGATGAACAAACACTGCACAGCTGGCACAGTTTACTGCTGAAAGTCTTCAGCCTCAGCAGCTGCAGAGTCCTGACCCACACAGTGCATTGTCAGACAGAAATTATACTGCAGCATTTGATCTTGAAGGATGATTTGTGGAGTTCCTCCTCCTCTTTTTCCCTATATATGCTTTGCAAGTGGACTTCACAACTATATTGTAAAGCCTTTCTAGCCTTGCACATTTTCACATTTGTGTTGCAATTTCCTGTACAATCCAAAAAGTTACATTTTCTTCACAGGGGTATCAAAGGGTTTCTGGTTTGGTTTTGTTGTGGGGTTGGTTTGTTTTTCTTGTGTGTGCAGACTAGGAATTTGTTCACTGCTTTATGGACAAATTTTGCTGGTTCCTGAGCACTTCTGGGTTACTCTCACCTAAAATGGGTCAATGCTAAAAGTGCAAGGCTGTTGGCCAGGAACAGCTTAAAAAAGGGAAACATTGCTGGTGGTTTAGACACAAGGCAAGTACAGCACTCAGTGCTCTTCACATTTTTCAGGATGATACCTGGTTCTGCAATTCTCAGGGATGAAAGGCACACTCGCAGGAAATGCAGCATCACAGCTGTGTATTTTGCAGCCCAGTCTCATGATCTCACCTGCTGGTTGTACTTTCTGCCCCTCCTTTCTGACAGGGAATGCACCTCCAGTTGCTTCAGAGTGTAATTAAATGGGTGGGCAACAGTGGCTCTGTAGCTTGTCCGGTGTCTTCCAAACTTCAGAGAAGATGACACTGATATCTGATCCATATCAACAGATGGAAAAAGAACTTGTGAAATAAAACACCTCTCACACACTGACCTCAAACATGCACCCAGTAAGATTTCCCTGTAACTTGTCCTCAGATGAATTATGTGCACAATAAAGTCCTTTCTGAAGTAGTGAGGGAAATTAATGTTCAAGTTATGACAATTCTTGCTGTTTGAATTCCCTGCATAGCACAGCTCAAGGCAGAACTATTCTCTATATTCTCGTATTTTACTCAAACCATGAACAATGCTTAAGTTTGTTGAGGCTTAATTTTGCTCTCATCTTCAGGCAGGCTGCACTGCCACAGAGTCATTAGACACAGCTTGCAAAGTTAAAGCACAAGAGAAAATATTTGCTTCATTAGGAACTAAATTCTGTTATGTTGTTGAGAGTAAAATATTTTTGTGGTAATTTATATAGTGGTGGCATTTAAATAGCTGTGATAATTTAAGTAGTACTAAAAAATACATTCTATGCAACTGCTAAAGTAAATTTTGGAATTTTAACACTTTTTAAAGAAATCGAAAAATTCCGTGCTCTTTGCAGGCACATTTATGTTTATGTATATTTTAGCATATTTTATACATTGTTTTCTATCTTTCTATTATTCAAAAAATAATGTATTACTCAGCCAAGGTGCTGCATTTCAGATGCACATGTAAAGATAGCATAGTTAGCAGCAAGTCAGAAAAGTGTGCCCACTTAACCACATCTGGAAATCAAACTACCCCAAGTTCTCCTAGTTCTGTCTTTTTCACTCTTCATAGGAAAACAAAGACTCGTTTCAACTGCTCCATATTTGTCAGTCTTGCTAATAAAGAGAAGAGTGAAAGAATGAAATACAAAAGAGCTTAGGCTGAATCAGTAAAGCTGAAAATGCTAAGCAAGGTATGTGTCCCCTTCTGTGTGGGTAAATATGATACCCATGCAACAAGTTCTTCATCCTTTTCAATCTCAACTAATGCTCACACTCGCTCACTTGTCTTAGATTTTATTTCTTTGTCCATAAGCTGCTTTAAGCATGACATTTGTGCTATTCTTTCCACCTACTCTGAGGCCTTTACCCAGTGCTTTGAAGTTTATGCATTTCATTACCTTTGGTTAAGCAGCAAGGTGTGGGGTTGCTGCAAACAAAAAAATACTGTGACCTGAAAATCCTTCCTACAAGAACAGCAGCTGCGCTTCTTTCACAGTCAGAACTTTATATATCTCCAAGAAGGGGGATTGTTTGCCTTATAGTTGAATTCCCTGGCTTGCTTAGAGCCTTTTTTAATTAAAAAAAAAATATCTTTTGCTATTCCTGTCATTCTCCTGACATTTATTTGCTCTGGGCCACTGTACCTTGTCCCTCTCGTTCCAAACAACGGTAAGATCATCCCGGTGACTGCGTGCTGAGTGCTTCACGTCTAAGTTGACCCTGGCATGCCGTGGAAAAGGGATGGAGAGAGGATGGAGAAGTTCCACTACAAAGAAAACAAACAAGTGAGATTTCCCACCAGGAATCAAGGCTGTGCCCAGGGCATTTTCCCACGGGCAGCAGGACATCACTTGGTTCCCAGGGAAACACAGCCTCTGCTCATACACACACAGAGCCCTGCCCAGCAGCCACGGTGACTTCAGTGTGCTGCTGTCTGCTCAACATGAGGATATGTAAGTGAAAACAGGAGTCCTCTCCCTGTTTACCAGCAAAACAGCAGTTACCTGCAATAGCCAAAATACTGAGCTACACCCAGAGCACCTTCAGCAACAACAGCCAGGGAAGTACTCTGAGTGGGACTGAGATGGCCTTACACTGGAGGAGGAACAGCTTACAACACCCAAACAAGAAAGTGCAGTTATCCTCTCTCTTTTCAGATCACAAAGCCTCAACACAAGGTTTAACACCTCAAGGTAGCAGCCAGGGTGACCAGTGCTCCCTGCAGTACCCAGTACTTAAGTTTTATGTTCCATATCCACAAAGCAGAAACTGAGTATTCTGAAGTGGATATTTCTAACAGCCAGACCTATAATGAATTTAAAGCAAGTAAGACCTTAGAAGCCCTAAATTGAAACCAGGATTGAAACCCTTTGGACGTGCATTTTGAAATCAGATTTATGACATTTATTTTGTCTTATAGTCTGCTTTGAAGACTTGTAAAAGACTTGAGAAACCTACCCTGAATGCCATGACCTCCAGGCAGCTTTGGGAAGAGTCCAGTGTAAGTGCCTGTTAGCTTTATCTCTTTGCCATCCCACAGGGCAATGTGCCTCAGCAGACGTGTTCTGTTGCCTTTTTGGTAAATTGTCATAAACACAAGTTGCCTTGGAAGAATTTTTAACTAAAAATAAAAGATGGGAAACATTAAACCCCAAGTTCCCTGAGAAGTTAGAAACCTAAGTGTCATTTTGGTACCCCAAGTCCTGTGGAGTCTGTAGGGATGTGTTTTTAAAGGTCTAATACAATGATACTCTAAGCCCACTGCTCTCATACAAGCAACTATTCATTTCTACTTGACTTCATTTCTAACAGAAGTCATCTTTGCAAATGATGGAACATAAACAACTGAGTATTCCCTTTACAACAGACTCTGATTATTATACAGTTTGATTTTCTATCTTTTATGTCACAGAATAATCCTTACAACAGCAAGAGTCCCACTATTACAGAATAAATCCAGCAGACAGCACAAACAACAATAGGTATTTGTGATATCTTTTCTTATTTAGAGAAAGAAATGTGTGGTACCTGCATAATAAAGACAGGCAATTGTTCAGCTTGTAACACATTATTTTTCTTATTTCCTATAAATCCTATATTTGTGCTCCACCTGTAGGAGCAAACAAATATAAACTCGGACTAACCCACAGCCAAATGTTTGCTTGTGCTAGTGAAGAAATCAAGGGCAAAACACCTCACATGGCAGGAGCTGTGTTTGACCTTCTCTGCTCAGCAGCCACCCCCTGAGTGCCCTCCTGTCACAGCCTGCCTTTGCCATCAGTGGATGCTACCAACCTGGGCCATGCTCTGGGCCACTTCAATGGCATTAGTGTAGCTGCTTCCAGTGAAAGTTAGCTTTGCTGAAACATTGAAATCCCCTTTTTCCATCCTGAGGAAGAGTTTGCCTTTTGCTTCACTCATATCATAATTTACCTTTTCAAGTTCCCATTGAATTAAAAAAAAAAGGGAAAAAGAAATTACTGGGATTGTTAACATCTTTAAAAACAGTAACATCCTCAACAATAACAAAAATGTTAGACATACTAGTACTAGAAATAAAGCAGTTTGACTCCTAATATATTAGGTAAGTCTACTTAGCAGTGATGTGTGCCATGGATTACTTGCAGATAGTTACCTTTGAAGACAGTTCTGCTGCACAGGGGAAGCACTGTAGAAAGAAGGGATGAGTCTGGAGTGCTTTTATATTCAACTCTTCACTAAAGGGAAGAAATGTACTTTTGTTCAACCATATTTCAGAAAGCCCTCTCTGGCTGGCAGCACAAGTTCATCTGAGTTAGCTCCAAGTCTGCCACAGCTTTTAAAATGGCCATACCTGCCACTGAACATTTACCCAGCTCCCAGTTTTGGATGCATTCACACAAAATGACCACTTCTAAGCTCAATAAAAAAATCTGTGGATGCATCCCAGGGACAGAATGTAGCCCAGTGGACCAGAAATCACTTTGCCGTAGCAAATGCATCAGCTTTTTAAAAACGAGAAAGGTATTTTAGAATCCAACTCCACAAGCAGTGTCATGTTTACAAACTTAGAATTTACAATGATTAGAGACTTTAACAGAACTTTCAAGACTTTTCAGTGCAAAGGTCTTTTGCTAGAAACGTAAGAAATATCTGAAATACCCTAAGGCTTAAAATTTCACTTCTAAAACACCCTGAAAAGCCTGCAACTTTGTGCAGGTACAGCCATACTGATACCAAATTAGAAAACCAAGTTGGCATAACTTTACAGTGCCAGAACAATTCGATAAGATTTAAACAGTTAAGTTATATTTTTAAGTACTTCTCTGGTTCAGGCCTAGAGTTTTAGGGACTCTTTCACTGCCTGTATTTGGATGCTGTGGGCAGGCAGAGAGACAGGCTTGTCCCCAAGCTGTGAGGGGGGAATCTGTCTGCAGCCCTTCAGAAACTCCATGAGCTTTACAGACTGCTTGGTGAGACTACTCACTTCACCCAAGTTTTGTTATCCATTTCACCAGTGATTTGGTGTTTCCCATGGAATCACAGTGGCCTAACGACATTTTTTATAGTGCTCAGAATGACCCTTTTACCCCTGCTGGTCTTTTTTTCTACTGATGGAAAAGGAGAAGTTTGTATTTTGTTCATAGGTCAGCCTCAGAGCTCCTTCAGTTTCATTTTCAGTCATGACTTCTTGAATTGTCATCTGTGGAAGGGGAAAATAAACAAATCAAATGTCATAGTTTCTACCCATAATTTCACCTCAACTGAGCACAGGCTCTTGACTCACTTAAAACCATCATCTTGACCTCAAGATTTACCATCTCTGCTTTTCTTTTCATTCAAATATTTAGAGGATAAAAGACATTTCACTAAATATAAATGGGGAAGAAGCAGTGAAAATATCTTATTCCTTTCAATAAAATGTCAGCATTAAATATTCTCTTGAAACACTGATACTTAATATGAAGGTTTAATATTGATCTAATGTTTATGTTCAGGAAAACTGACCTTTACTCTTGCATGCTACTACATGTCCTGTTATTTGAAGAGAAGGTGGTGGCTCACTTGGAAGTGTTTTTCTGTATACTACCCTTCAAAAGGGAAGGAGACATTTCAACTAATGCTTCTTTCTCCTGAGGGATAAACAGGTACAGCCTTTGTTGATCCTATCAAGTAGTTTGGAATATAAATCTATTTCTGTTTATTCAACACTGAAACATTTTCGGTATCTGTGCTACAAGGGGTTTAACCAAGCCAAGGAGTTCTCTAGGCATGAAGCACAGCTGTTTCTACCAAAAGTCCTTTCTACTTTTGTGAGCCCTATCAGCTGCCAAGTGGCAGTAAATATGTGCCTTCCTGAAATGATTAACCCTGAAACTGGGGATTTCAGGTACCTGACCAGGTTCCTTGGAAACCGCCCACTACTCTGTACTTAAGTTAAACAAGGATTCAGATAAACTGAACCAAGCCAGCTCTCAGCTGCACTTGTATAAACCTGGAGCAATTTCACTGAGAGCATTGGAAGTACTCTGGATTAATGTAAATGTAACTCAAGTGACAGCTTTCATCAAAGCACAGCAAAAGTTCTGTGGTGCATTACCTTGAGAAAGAAGGGAAGTCCCAGGTGATGGAGAAGTGATATTGAATGCTTCACCTCTGCCATGAACACAAATACACTGAAGAGTTCAAAGTCTGTGTCAACATCCACAGTCACAGTTATATCTTTCTCATCATATTGGATTTCACAGATAGTCTTGGCTTTGTTTTCTATACAGAAAGGACAAACAGTGCCAATTTGAGCAGCTAATTTTTGAGAAATTGTAGTACTGCCTACATAAAATCAATCCAGCCAGCTTTTAGGTTAACACATTTATCAAAACAAAGTCGTCATTCAGGATTACGAGAACTTTGGCCTGTGGTTGGAGGAGGGCAGTTTTTCTGGATGCCCTCGAACTTTGTCCTTCCAAAGTCTTGTGATAGCAGAGCTTGTGTAGCCACATACAGTGGTAATGGCAAGTCAGTTCCTGCCAGGAATGTGTTTGTGCACTAGAGCTGACTAATCCATACAGCCAGATGCATCCCTGGCCTGTACCAGCCTCTGCCAGGGAAGAGCTCTGACCTGTTCTGACCTCTAGTGACTCCTTTGGTTCCAGCTACAGCAGCTCAACAATGTCCAAAGAGCATGACCTGAAAAACCTTTCCCCACTTTCCTATCAGCTTTTCATTTTTGGAAAGGAAAATACAAGACTGCTAAAAGATAAAAAAGAGATGAGAGATGTGAACCCTCCCAAATTCTTTCTGGTAAGACAAAACCCACAGAAATGGTGGGGTTTGTGGTGGAAATCACATGGTGACTGTGGCTGTCCTGAGAGCGACCTCTTGTCCTGCTGCTTTTTTCTGAACAGGTGAAAGGAGATGATGCCACTCACGTTGTTATTGATTCAGTGCTTGCTACCCTCAGCAATTTCTGCCCTTTGGACGCTCACAGTTGAGTTTTCTTCAGCATCAATATATTCCCTTGGGGACATTTAAGGTACCTGATCACAGTGCAAGAGAGATATGCAGACAGGATTTAAGCCAGGGCAAGCTTTGAGAGTAGACTGGCTTCATCAGCTAATCACAGATGCAGTTTCAGAATGACAGTTGTACTTACAAACAAGATGGAGCCTCTTTTTAGGTACTACCAGCAAATCTTAAGTCAGTTTGTAGGGAGGAAGGAACAGCTTAAATATCCTCAAAAAGCTATTATAGAATAAAAACCCCCGCCAGGGATGGCAGGTACCCACCTGATTTCTGTAAACCGAGAATCAAGTTGATTGCCTTAGGGTAGCCAGATGCCTGGAGTACCTCACTGCTGTGTACACTCTGGCAGAAGATATTCACTTGGTGGCCAGCATAATAGGAATTTATTATGTATGTGATTGATGTTTCTCCGGCTGCAATGTGCACATATCTCTCTTGAGTAGTGTTTCTCTCTTGAAAAACCACATCAACCTAAAAAATGACATGTAGATATAAATTCTCAAACAATATTTAAATACTGTTTAATTTTAAGACAGGAGAAAATGGAAGTGAAAGAAAGTTCTTTCTAGTCTATATTATGTCAAAATCTATTCATTAACAAAATGTGTTTTGGCCTTTCATTAATCATCTTTGACTTTCCAGTAGGAAGCTCATTCAACTGAATGAATGCCAAGCCATGCCAGCCTCACTGATCTATGCCAAATTCTCATTAAGTTCTTTTTCATCCCACAAACACAACTCCCTCTATATAAAGGATACTTAATCTACACCTACTGACATATCTACCAGATAGTAGGTACTCCAGTACTTCCCTGAAAACAGCACCCACAGAAATACTTCTTTCAGTATAAAATTCCCATTAAAGTGCATAGGAGCAATACTCCAGTCCCTGGTGCAAAGTGCTCAAGCTCTTCTCCTGTAGAGTTACAAAATCAACAATTCCCACTCTCCTAACACTGATCAGAATGGAAGAATCTCGTTCAGAAAGCAGTCAAGAAGAAACTTTCTGTAGTTCAGGTTTTAGGCATCTACAGTTTTTAAATATCAGAAATCTCAGCTTCCATCCTGTACCTTACAAAATGGTAGTTTTCATTCAAGCCATGGACTTGAATTACATCCTTATACAGGACAATAATTATAATTAAAAAAAAAAAAAAAAAGAAGAAAAAACAAAACCAAACCTCAAAACTACCTGTAAAGATGATGGGATTCTGGCTTGTAGCAGCCATGGCAAAGAGTGATGGAAATTCCCTGTTATATTGGTACTTGTTTCAAACTCCTGGATTTGTCCTTCAAGAACTGTTAGGTGAGCACCATAAAGCACTTTCAAACTGAAGCTCCTGATGACTTTGAGGTTCAAGATGGCCTGTGTGCAACAAAAGTAAATTGTGAAAAGACAGAACTGTAAAAGTTAAAGCTCCTGCTGTTCAGGATTATTTCTTTGGTTGAGATAGTATCATCTCAAAGATGTGTCAAAGATGCATCTTGTATCATTTTATAATCCAACATAGTTACAAATGTCCCTTTTATTTTAGAATGCAAACATTTAATATATATTCTCTAGTATGGCCAGGCTTTAATGCTATTCAGTTACATGGTTAATAAAGAGTAAGTGGTTTTTTGCAAGTCTTATGTTTCTCAGATTAAAAAAAAACTCTGCCAGGTAGTCAGAGTTTGGGAGGAAAATACCACTTGGAAAGGATCCAGTGAAATCCCACCAGTGCTCCCCTGTGCCCTGTATGTCCAGGGGACACTGCAGCTCTGTCAGACACATAAGTGCAGTGCCCTTCTCTCACTCCTCACTGGGAGCCAACCTCCAGCCCTCCGGCCTGTGCAAAGTCCTGGTCTAAGTTATTCTCCCATGAGAACAAACTGAGCTTCTGGACTCCCCTAAGAACAAAGGGAACACCTGGCCTCCCCTTCACCAAAACAGCAAATGTGGGGAGTCACATCTGCACTGCTGCTCTTTGCCATCTCACTTCCACAGCTGCTGCTCCCCTTGGAGCATGGCTCCAGCTGGATTCAGGTCCCCCCAGCCATTGATAACCTACCTGCAACTCAATCCTGTCTTTTATTTGCAAAGTCTTCAATGTCTCTATGTTATGAGCAAGTTTGTAGTTTAGAGACACAACATCCAACTTCTGGACAAAGTTCAGTTCTTCTGTAATCTGCTCAGTTCAAGTAAATATGACAAAAGTTAACTGTGGCACATCTCTGATATGGAGATTTCTCTGAATAACTGTAATTATTGGACTAATTACACATTAGAATAAAATTATGAAAACGATGAAAACTTTATGGTGAAGAATTGTCTAATTTTTTTAGAAATCACAACTTTGTACTGTAAAAGGGAATATGCTGCACCAGGTGAAGATTCTTGATAAGAAAGGTTTGATACAATTTACAAATGGGAGTCATGGATCATTGCTGATGTCAAATTTGTTCCAAGGAACAATTGCACAGAAGGAGTGGCTGAAAGATACTGCCTTCATTTAATTAAGGCCTTTAGAATCTTAATTAAGACCCAGCCCCTGTAGAGTATTGCTTTTGGATTGTTTGCAGAAACAGTATTTACCAAATCAATTAGCTCACTTTGACCTCTATTTCCCATATTACTGATATGGAGGAGGCACTTACTTGCTTGCTGTTCACACAGAAATGAATAAATCCTTTATAGAAGTCACTGTTTTTTTCTGATATCACATCAAGTAACATCCTCACGGGAATGCCAATGTCAGCAGCTCCTTGGATATTATGGGTTAGCACCACATCCAGCTCTTGCCTTTCCTGGTAATATTTCACAGCATAGATAGCAAAGCACGTGCAGAACCCAAAGCTCGCTGCAATACAGAGCTCAAACCAGAAATCTCTGTCCTACATTTAATATTAAACTCCCACCAGCTGTGTTGTTTCTCTATGGCACAGAAACATGCAGAAATTACCAGTTATGGCAGGAAAGTGAAATATCATAAGGAAACAGATACTTGTGTGTGTTCTCTGCTTTCCTGCTCCGATGGCAAGAGAAGCCAGACTTGTAATTGTCAACAGAAAAGCAAGAGATTCACAGCCTTCCCTGTGCTGCTGTCTCCCTGAATAAACAAACAGCAGGGTCTCAATTATTCACTGCCTGTTATTTTGCAGGGTAAATCACAGTGAGGTAAGGAACATCCAACAGGGCAATACAAACAAGAAAAATTTACACATAAAGAGCATAACAAGGAAACAATTCAGGAAATGCCAGAGCCTGTATCCTATTCTCCTATAATCCTATATGTCTGTTACTGCACATTGGAGGGGCCAGATTTTCAAAGATTTTATTATTTCATTTTTATTCTGGCATTTACTACTAAAGCTTGACTATTTGCCTGACTAATAAAATAGGTTCGAGTACATTACCCAGTACTTTGTTCACACACTCCAAGAGCCTGCAGGGTACTCACATCAGTGACTTTTAGTATAAGGAGTCCTCGGAATTTGCTGTCATCAACAGTGATCAGTGTCTGTGAATCTAGGTTCATTTTATCCATCAAAAGATAGCCTGAACCATCAATTTTCATTGGTGCTCCAAGATCCTGTAAAAGAAAGAAAAAATTATAAATTCACTACTTTTACACTTAACCAGAGATACATTATTCCCCTAAAACTTTTAATTCCTAATAGTAGCTTTAATCACCTAGCTGTAAAATCAAATATATCAGGCAGCATAGCCACAGGATGTTTCAGAAATCTTGGCAGCTTTTTAATACATTTTATAAATGTTGTCTATTTTTTTATTTTGAATGCGTATGATTATTTTTGATAAATGAGTCAGCATAAATAGAACACTGGAAAATGGGGCAGCTCTTCCAGCCTAAATGAAAAGTTAATCAATATTCTATGCTTGGCATGTCCCAGTGGTCCAGAGCATCCATAAACTCGGTGAAATCAGACAGTATACATAAGTTTATTGTGGCAGTTCTGTTTTTGGAAAAGGGCAGGTGAATCTCATCTTTGTATATTCAGATTTACCTTGACTTGCAAATTGAATCCACAGACCATAATGTGATAACATGTCTCTCCAACTTTCCATACACTGAACTTTCTGACCTGAAGATTATCTATTTATGTAATATATTTTTAAATGATGTCAGAGTTTTTTTCTCAAACTGCTGAGAAATTGTAACTGCTGATAAAGCCAAAGACAACTTTGAATAATCATTATTTCTGAATAGAAAAACCCTGAATTCTCAAAAATGTTTTAGAAAACATATTAGAGCCAGTACAAGCAGGTCCATTGTCTGCAGGTACTGATTAACAGGAAAGCTGGTTTATGCCATATGAAAATACAGTGAATGGCTCCAGAACTAAGATGTAACATTACAAGAACCCTTAGATTATTGTCTTTCGACTGTACAAAGATCTTAGCTTAGATGTGTGAATTCAACATTAAAGGAGTAAACTCTTTTCCATACCTGAATTGTTTGACATTTGTTTTCTATAAGCATTTTCCACTGAAGGTTCTTTTCAGGGTCAAAGTCCCCATTCATGTGAAGCTCACAGGGACCCAATTTCATTCTAATTCCAATAAGATATTTTAAGTGTTTTCGTGCAGTGATGGACAGCTCGTTTTCCCTTGGGATTTCCTTCAGCTGGGGGAGGTCATGCCTGAACTGGATTTCCAGAGTCATCTTTGGCTTGCACTCTGCTCTCACTTCCAGACGGGCGGTTTTGCCTTCTGCCTCCAGGACAGAGAGGAGCTCTGCCTGGCACTTGTCCTTCTGAATGGATCCTGTGAGCTGTGACTGAGCTGGGAAACCGAGATCCTATCGAGATTGAAACAAAAAGTCCTTTGGAATACACCAACGCTTTAAGACATGTGTGTAGTATAGGATACAATAGCAGAGACAAAACCTACAACCTCCATGCTGCCATGTTTTCCCCTCTCAACAAGAATCATGGTGATTTTTCCTGAAGAGGACCTGATGGAAGATCTAAGGACTGTCCTCCAGAATTCAAAACTTCTGTACCTTTACAAAGTTCTATATTTGCAAGAATACAAAATACCTGTTTCTTCAGATTGGCAAAGTTTACTAAACATTCTATGCTTCATTCAGACCACACCAATCTCAGTTTTCAAGCAAATTAATGTACAAAAAATCATAGGCCTAACTTACATTCTTGCATCTGGTTGTATAAGGTTTGTTTTTTTAATAATTAAATTTCCAGCTTGTCTTGTGCAACATCCCAAATGAAATGTTTCTTCTCATTCTTTCAAAGGATTTCTAAAAACACCGAAAATTCTATTTTTAATACTTTAAGGGGTTTTCTTTCCCTCTTCACTACTACTTTCCTTTCATTTTTGTTTTTATGTTGCCACTTTGTAGTTGAGGAACTTACTCAATTTGAGATTTGAAAGCAAAATATAAATGCCTAAGAACATCTAGAAAAAAGCCCTGATTTTGCAATAGTCATTCTTTCTAATGTAGTCAGTGAAGCTAACTGGAAAAACCAAGAAAATTCTGTTTTGATGTAATCCACACAGACCAGGCAACGTATTTTTGACGGAGTTCAGGCCAATATTGCAGTTCAGCCTTAGAGGGCACTGTCGGCCTGCGAAGGCAGCAAAGGCTGACCTGATCTTCAGTCTCCAGAGAGCGCCTGTGAACAGGAGGTCTGAGCCACTGCCTTTGCCCGGTGCTGTCAGACAGGAGTGCCTTGAGTGCCTTTCCAACACTCCAGCACTGTGAGTTCAGCTAAAACCCACACGGCCTTCATTTGATCCCAAAACTCTCTTTTAAAAGAAAGCTTCCCAGAGCTACCTGCAGAAGTTGACATTCTGTTTCTGTTTCCAGGGTCCAGTCAGCTTTATTCTGAATGCAGAGATCCCCTCTAGCCCTCAGTCTGCATCTGCCAGCCTGCAGCAGGAAAATGCCCTCTGTGGTGGAGTCCGAGGCTGCAGAGAACAGGACAGAGTTTTCAAAAGGCAGCCCAAGCTGGCTGAGCCAGGGGAGGGAATGCCTGAGCATCCCTTGGAGTGTGTATTCCTGTTGGCAGGAGGTATCTATCTGCACATCCACTGTTCTGCCATCACACTGCAGGCTCATTAACAAGCCCACGTTGCAGATGTTCTGTCGAAATGAGCCCCCCAAGACTGCAGCACGAGGCAATCCCATCCTCTGCAACAGAAAAGATTACACGGTTTAAAACACACAAGGTAAAGCCACTGCCTTCCTCATTTGTTCCTAATTCATGAGAAAGCATTTCTTCTTTCTGAAACAATCTGCTTTTGGAAAGGACCATACAAGACAGCTTTTTTCATAGAGAAATCAGAAATTTCTCCATGAAAAATCTGAAAAAATAACGTAAAGGGGGGGAGGGAGAAGAATAAATCGTACAAAAACCTTTTCATAACTAATGTAGAAGAAAAAAAAAATCCTAACCTTCACAATTCCAAACTGAAAGGATATGGTTTTCACTAGATTTTAGGACAAAGCTTTATTGTAATTAATAAACTATTATTAAGCAACATTTTTATGGCAACAGCAGTCACATCTACCATAGTATTACTCCAAATTATCATGTTCAAATACACTTCCCCCTGCAAGCGCTCTGACTCATTGCTCTGCCAGAATGGCCAAACCTGGCCTGTCCATGAATGTGGCAGGAGACAGTTCTCTGTGCCTCAGTGACCTGAAACACACAGCCTGCAAGGGCACACAGAAAACAACCCGGGCTCACCTCTGCACTGACGCACTTGCTCCTGAAAGCAAGCACCCATCCTGTCTCGTTGCTTGCCAGGCTCACTTCTCCATCAGCTTCCAAAGTGCAAGGCCCAAGGACAATACCAAGGATGCCCTTGTACTTGTCACTTCTCATGGCTGACACCTTCAGCTGGTTCTCTCTGGCAATTCCCAAAGAATGAAGTGAAGGCAAAGAATGCTGGAAGTCAATTTCTAAATGAGGCTGGGTGTTAGTGGTGGCATAGAGCTGCAGGCAGGCAAACATGTCATGAAAAGAAACATGTCCAAAGAGGATGACAGTAAAGTTGCTGGTAAATATGGAGCCATTCAGTGAAACTCTTGCTGGAGTCTGAAAAATTACAGAAAACTGTTGTCAAGTTTCTTTCCTGTCAGGTCACATACTGTTCTTAAAAGCTCGTATTACTAGAAGAGAACTGTTCCCTACACGATTTTGTATTCATCCTACATAATTATAAATGCTGAAACAAATGGAGACATGGACGCAAATCTTTATTTTGGAGTTCCATAATGGAAGTAACAGGATGAAAACACAAATCAATAATTAAGGGAGTGAAAATATTTCAAAGTGCACACCAAACATCCAGGGAGTTCAAATCCATTTCTACATGTCTGACACTTTCAGTACTTAGATTCCCTTCATGGTAGTTAAGACAGTGTTGTTGAGAGCAAAGTTAATAAATGAAGCCAGTACCTCAAAATGATGAAATGCAATTGCACCATTGCAAAGGCCAGAAAGTTGTTTGTTAGCAGATTCTCCACTGCAAGCAACCTGTTGATGTTGTCAACAAAGCACATTCAGAGTACGAAGAAAAGCAGGGAGGACTAAAAGTCAAAGGAGCAAGTTACAGAGCTGCTTTAAGAATCAAATGGATGAAGGCACCAAAACACAGTTTTAAGATTAAAGGTTAGAGTTCTGTTTCAAAAAGACAAACAGTTTAGTGTTTAGTGTGCTAAATACATTACAATATACAGCAGGATTTCTGCAAACCTCGAGTACACGTGGAACAAAGTCCATCAGTCCTCCCACATCATGGTGAAGTGAAAGAGAGATTTCCATAGCAATATCAGTGGTTTTCTTCTCTATTTCAATCTTGAGCTGCTCTGTCTCCACTCTGGTTGTTAGCCCTGCAGCAATCTTTCTGGAGAAATTCTATGCACAAAAGAAATCAAATCATGGAAAGAAACAAACAACAACATCTCAGCAACAACTGGGGAAAGCAGAGTCTGCTCCACTGTGCTTAAACATCACAGCCTCTGTCAGGCTGTGTCACTGGTAAAATAAAAGTGCAAATTCATCAAGGCAGCCTCATTTCAAATCGAGATTGTAGTGTTATGCCAGATCTTCTAAATGCAGTGTAGCAATAATTCCTTCTGCCTCCAAAACATACTGAGAGCAATTCAGTGCCCTGAAGGATTTGAGCCCTCAGGCACAAACAATTAAAGCACTGGAACTACTAAAAATCAAGGCAAAGGAACTGTGCAGAATTCTTTCTCTGCACACCTCAGTGTCTTACCCTACTGCAGTGGCTGAAGCCACCCAAATATCAGCAGGTGAGTGACTTGAGCCTTTCAGTGGGTGTCTGAGGTAGCAAAGTATCTGCAATGTGAAAGAGCTGTAATGTTGCTCACAGATTTATAGCAGAAACGCAGACAGAGAGAACAGTGGCCAAGAAATGTGGAACCAGGAATCGTGGTCCATGATGCTTCTGTGGGTAGGAGTTTCCAAAGGGAAAGCCATGCTAAACACTCTTTTGCTCTTTAGCAACCATCCAAAGGATGACATCAGGACCAGTTAAATCCACTACCAGATGGAAGCCTTAGGCCTGCTGGTCCACTTCCCATTTATTTGGAAAAGATAAAATTGGACCAGACATCTGTTCATATGCAGCAAAGCATTTCACTTAAATGAGAACTGAATGTAGCATCTCATTTAGTCTAGATTCAGCTCCAAGAGCTCAGATGACACATCCTTAGTATGACAAGGAGCCAGACAAGACCTGTCTTTCATAAGTAATTTAGTACATCTCAAAAAAAGAGTAGCTTTTAAAAAATATATACAGTGTACAGGAAAAGCCTAGAGTTATTTTATATACACAAATTGCCCTTCCAGAAATTAAACTTTCACAGACAGAACTCTTCTTACCTCATAATAGCCAGCAGCTTCTACAACAAAAGGGATCCCATGTTTCTTTATCTTTGAGATGTTGTGCTTTAAGCTCACGGATAACTGGGATGTTGGAAGCTCTGTGGCCAGTGTGTGCCTTCCAAGCACAGCAGCAATCCTTTCAGTGCCACTCTGCAGGGCTATGGCAATGGTGTGATTTCCTGTGCCACACTCACATGTGGCAGTAAGAATGCCATCCAAAGGCAACCCTATTGACAGGGGAGGGAGTGAAAGCAACACAGCACTTCTGGGTTGTCATTGTAGAATACAGAGAAGATGTACTGCAGATCAAAAGAAGCCTTCTGTATTTTTCAGAGGAAAAGACACACCTTTATATAAAGTGTGATCACTTCACTGATATTTATAGAAGGACATGACCTACCAGGTGAAAATCCTATTGGAAAAGGACTGATAAATTAAAATGTGGCATGCACTTTGGAAACCAAGGATTTTCCTTCTCTTAATAAAGGATGTCTACCAGTTGGCATTGTGTCCAACTCCAGTAATCAGCTGTCAGAAAGATTCAGAATAGATTTATTCTGTCCAAAGGGACCCATGCAAAATTACTGTTAACTAGAGTTCATGAAAACCCACAGCTTTGTTCAGGAAACAACATTTAGCATAAAACTGTATTTAGAGGAACTGGTCACCTTAGATCCTGTGAATGAACTTAGATGTACAAGAGAGAAAGAATTTTCTCTGAAGTATCTCAAAACTCTTTGAACTATTTCTGTGTCTATTTTACTGCATTTTCTCAACAACATAAAAAAGAACGCTACTAAGACTGGATCACATTTTGTTCTGGTGTGAGCAAACACAATTCATCTATTTCCACTGGTCAGCAGTCATTTAGATAAACTCACCTTGTTACACCACACCATCAAATCAGATTTTCTTCCTACCTGTGTTTTTTAAGAAGTCAATATTATGTGTGAAAGTCCCACTGACTCTGCTGTGCCCATGATCCACAATATTGAAAAAATCTACAGAAAGAGCCTTCTCATCCACCTGGAAGCTAGCTAGCCCCCTTTTCTTCTCTTTACTCAGTTCCAGGTGTCCCTTCAGTCTTGCCTCTGCTGGGATTGCCTGACTGCCATTCTGAACCATGGCAACAGTGATGTTGTGTATGGTGGTGTTCCCAAACACATTCCTGTTCCTCACATGCAGTCCATACAGTCTTTTGTTCACCATCACATTGATGTTACCTGTAACAGGCAGAAATTATTACTGTGGAGAGAGATTCTTGGAACAGAAATAACCACAGTTATAGAAGTAATATATAAATTAACCATTAAATTAATACCAGGTGGAAGCAGAAGAATTTCCATTTATTATAATAATTTTGCCTAATCTAGAGAGTAAATCAGTTTAGTGTTGAGGGTTTCTCTACTATTGAGTGTCTGTGTTTAAAACAAATTATATAATAGTATTTGTGGCAGCTGTTCCTTTCTATTCACCAAGCTCCTTGTGCTCTTAGGCCATGGACTGTACTGCATTCTCTCTGAGGGAAAATTTACAGAGGGATTGTGATCTACTACTTGAGTAATTACAGTTAAACAATCCCTGCAGAGCTCTGCAGTGACCTACTCCACCCATGGAGCTATTCAAAGGAGGAGGAGTCTCAAGTCAGCCCCCACATTTCAGAAGAGAAAACAGGAAAAAGGCCACCCACTATTTCCTTCAATCCGTGAAAATACAAAAAATTCCAAACTATATCAGTTCACTAAAAAGTACTCTCAACCCAATGACCCAAGGTTCATTTTGCATGATAAATACTCTGCTCTGCATTATACAGAATCACAGAATGGTTTGGGCTGGAAGAGACCTTAAAGACCATCTTGTTCCAACCCCTCTGCTGTGGGCAGGGACACTTTCCACTAGACCAGGCTGTTCAAAGCCCTGTCCAGCCTGGCCTCGAGCACTTCTAGGGATGGGGCAGCCACAGCTTCTCAGGGCAACCTGTTCCAGTGTCTGATCACCCTCATAATGAAGAATTTCTTCCTAATATCCAATCTAAACCTGCCCTCTGTCAGTTTGAAGCCATTCCCCCTTGTCCTGTCATTTCAGGCCTTTGTCCAAAGTGCATCTCCAGCTCTCCTGGAGCCTTCTCTTCTCCAGGCTGACAATCCCAACTCTCCCAGTCTGGCTCCAGAGCAGAGGGCCTCCAGCCCTCTGATCATTTCTGTGGTCTGCTCTGGACTCACTCCAACAGGTACACGTTGTTCTTCTGTTGGGGGCCCCAGAGCTGAACACATTGTGCAGCTCAGGAAGGATTACATTAAAATTAAGAAGCTCGCTTAGACAGCTGCAGGTTAGAACAAAACACAAGGGAACAGAGTACCGTCATGAGTGTTGGTTTTGCACTTCAGGAATCCATGCAGAGAAAGAAGATGAGGTATGGCCTTTAATCCAGTAAAAGTGTGTTGGACTCTTCCATTTAAGGACAAAACAAAACCAACTTTCCGCTCCCTGGCTCCCATGAAATCCACATGAAGCCTATTTTCATTAAGCTTCAACTCAGAAGACAACAAAAGTCTAAAAAGACAGAAATTGCTAGTAAGATGATATTATGGTTGATTCAGGATTGTCAAGAGGCCCCTCCCCACTCCAAGCAGGATCAATGAGAGCAGGGTGCTCAGGAGTGTGTGTGGTCAGGTTTGGAGTATCTCCCAGTAGGGAGACTCCACAGACTTGCTGGGCACTCGTTCCAGTGCTGTGAATCAGGCAATCAGATGCCTTGCAGTCAGCACATTCACCAGCTGTTTATAAAACTCCTCAGTAAAGCTTCACAGATTGGCAGACAATTTTTGCTTCAAATTTCTTGAATGCTTTTGTTATGGTTCCTAATAAAAAAGAGTTGGACAGAGCTTGAGTTGGAAACAAGACCTTCTCTGTCACAATATGAAATATCTCTTTGGTGCTGATTTAAAAGCAGCATTGAGAATTCAGCTTAAAAACTAATTCTAAGTGCCATTATCATTTGAATTTGGTAAATGCACCAACAATATTTCTTTGTATCTTGGCCCTGAATCGAACAGTGTTGGAGAAACCTGGCACAGCTTTTTAGGGAAACCTGCTGGAGCAACAAAAAGCTCCATTTCAGTGTTTTAAGTATAAAACTGAGACACAGTTTTCACATTGCCTTCAACAAACCATCCACTGAACTGACTTCCTAGACTCAAGTATACTACACAAAATACCTAAAAGTGAGGCAATCATTTTAGTTTTCATAGTGTTAGAAATCCCTCCTAGAAACTGGAACCCTCCTGAAAGTTTGATGATGAGTAAAACCTCAGTGAAAACCCACTCCATGGGAAGAACAAAACTACATATTTCAGGGAAGATTCATTCCCTCAGTCAGCAACTGAAGGCTGTACAGACTGCATCCTTTTAGCTGTTCCCCAGAAACTTTCAACAGTTTATTTTTGTTTGTATTCTCCATGTAAAAAAATCCTAAGCATTTGTCATTACAAAAATTTTAAGTGTTCTGTTTTTCTTCCTGTGAAGTGAACTGCTCTCTTACAGCTTACCCTGGTATTTAAACAAATTAATGCACTATTGGAAATCCAGCACTGCAATCAAACTGCAGAACCACATGAAATATCCTTCTTGCAATATTTTATCTTATTTTTCGTGTTACTAGTAAATCTAATGTGCTTCATCTAAACTGTAGTAACTTCTGATTTCTTTAACTCCTATTTCCTCATTCTCCTTATCCCATCCAATTGATAAACACTAGAACCTCTGCAGAAACACTAAATTCTTCACTAGGTACTTTTGTATTTGTGAAATTTGAAAAATCAGCTGAAACTTGGGAGGACCAAATTTCTATTCCCACCTCTGCCACCAGAGAGCTTTCTACGAAACTTTAAAAACCTTATAATAAATACTGGCAAGTGCCCTTTCCCCTGGCATAGCTTGTGCCATCCATTTATTCAAAGTTCTCCATGCAAAGTCCTAGGAAAGCAACTAGAACACATTAACACAAATTGTACCAACTTATGAAGCATAAGGAGCAGAAGTATTTCAACAATAGGGATAACACATGAACTGGCATTTACTCAGTGGCCCTGCTGCAGCCATATGAAAACAGTTACATTTAAATTTCTATCCCAGAACACTCTTCAGTTCCTCAATCAACCAACATTCTGTTTTCTCTACCTTGATGGAAATATTTTGCCCACGAGCTGGAACTGTGCAGATTCTGGGTTTCTCAGGACTGTCTGATGGACAAAAGTCCTCAGTTCAACAATTCTGGCATTCCTCCTGTTTTCATTGTTCACATCGACCTCCAGCATCAGCACGTCCCTTCCACTGGAGTGGAGGTGCAGGGAGCCATTGATGTTGCTCTCACCATAACTCTTCAGGGCTGCCTGGGCCTGCACAAAGTGAAAAGGAAGAGCAGGACATTAAGGACCTCAGATTATAACAGACAACACTGAAACATCAGTTTGAGCAAGGAGACTGCAGACAACAAGTTGGGACTGGGCAAAACTGGGGGAGGAGTGGAGGGGAAAAGGAATTTTTAGTTCTCATCTTTGTTTCTCATCATCTAACTCTAGTTTTATTTGACTATAAATTAAATTAATATTTCCCAAGTTGAGTCTGTTTTGTCTGTGAAGGTAATGGGTAAGTTAAGTTATCTCCCTGTCTTTATCCCAATCCTGTCAGAACAAAATGTGAGCTAAAGTGAATTTTAAGTACAATTTAACTCAACGTTAAGAGTTTTCTGAATTTCAGCCAAAACACAAGCCAACTATTCCAACCACATGTAGCTATCTAGCCAGAACAAGCTCTTACCATCAGAAGTTAACTGTTTCCCTAACGATTTGCACCTCTCCACTACAGTCCTCGAGTGTATGAACTACAAAAGCTTCACGTTCAAGCAACAAGACTGTAATTACCAGGGCACTGACCTGTAAAGACACGTTCTTGTTGATGATGGCTTTTACACTCACACCACAGTCAAAGTGCTCCAGTTCAGTCTGCCTGGAAAACAGCTCCCCACTTAGGCCCATTGCTTGTGGAAACTCAAGCTATTTGACAAAATAAAGCATCAGAACAGAGCACTGCATTCCCACCAACTGCCTCACGTGATTTAATGTCTGAGCTTCTAGCATGAAGTGAAGGATGCATATAAGCAAATGTGTGTATAAAATTTTACAATTTTATCCCAAGGTACTGAAAAATAAATCAAATGCAGTAATAAAAGCATGAAAACAAAAGGTCAATATGTGTCTTAAAAGGTATTATTGACACAGATTATTGACACATAACTGGACCTGCTGAGATACCCGCAGTTATTTTCAGGGACTTGATTAGGAGATTTACCAGCACCAAACAATTATAATTCTGAAGAAAACACTGTAAAACAGTCATCAAGACATAAAAAATAAAATGCCATAAATTAAAACCACCAATACCTGGAATGAGTGTGTCACATCCATGTGTAAAAGATGTCTAAAATCTGCTTCACTGGATTTGTCCTGATACCTCCCTAGGAAACTGAGAACATCTTCCTTATTCACCTTTAAGATAGCCTCAAGCTCATGCTTCACCTGTGTATGAAGAATGGGAGTAAAGAAAGTGCATTGAGTATTAACCCTGTGTATAATGAAAGATCAGAGAAGTTACCCCTACACATAATAGCTTGCAACTCTTGCATTTTTCATTATGTTTTGGCTCAGAATGAAAACCAAGAAAGTCAGGAAAAATAAGTTTGGTGAGAAAGATGAATAGATACAGCTAGATAAGGGTGACAACCCTAAATCCATTCTACCCCAGTACTCGTTAATATTAATAACATTCATGCAAAATAATATTCTAAAAATCAATATATGAAGTATTCTTATCATAGCTTACTACACAAATTATTATACAAAATTAAGGAGGTACCAGGACATAATCACCCTCTGAACATTTTGGTTACAGCAGCTACGTGGTGAGGAACTAAAGCAAGTGAGGTCTGAGAAGACAATAAAATGTAAATAAACAGGAAACTAACATCTCCCAACTGAATTTAATAAGAAATTTACTCACATTTTGATGACTTAGAGTTAAAATGCACATTTCAACATCTTTGGGGAACATCCTGTAGTTATAAGGATGAATTAAGCCAGCACAAATCTAAAAAGAAGTTTGAGAGAAAATCCAAGGAACATAAGATATATGTAGTAAACCACTCATTTGCAGGCTGTTTTGGTATGTCAGATTAAAGGAAGTTCTTGGATAACTCACATAGGGGTTTTCAGGTTGGTAACCAAGTATAAGAGTCTGAACTGTTTCCTCCACCCCATTTATCAAAACTTTTGTTTCCATGAAATAGTGCTTTTGCTTTTTGTCAACAGTGAATGTCTCCTGCAGGAGGAAGCTCTGCAGAAAGGGCACTTTAAAAGGATGGCTGGAAAAAAAATAAGAAATAAAAATAGTGTAAAAGATCTTAATAGACAATTACAAAAAGAAATCATGCAGAGTTCGACTTGAACTCCAAAATTATCAGTCACCACCAGGGTGTCAGGTACAGAAGTAAAACCTATAGGACCAGATGTTTAAGAAACTACAGAGCATAATTACAACTTCAAACAAACTTTACACATTAAGCTGAATTTTTGATAGTTTCCATCCTGAATTTGGTAAAGGCTGGGAAGGACATGGGAGAAGGTGCTGCTGTAAAACTCTGACATGTATAACCTGCACATATACCCTCTATACCTGCATGGCCAAGACTTCATTTCAAATAGGGACAGTGTTCAAAAACTCCTGGCAGGTTTGAAAATCTCACCCATCCACATTTTATGCTTTCTGTAGAAACAATACCTACAAGCCAAGAATCCTGTGCAACAGATGTTCAGCACTAAGCAGCTCTTGGAGTAGTTTACTACTTCAGTGCAGTGTTTTATGGATGTTATTAAATATTTCTGCACATTTACTTAGTGAGACCTTGCCCAAATATGCACAAACTTTTATAAGCAGACACTGGACTGCCTTTACACATGTCAAAATATCTGGTACAGCTCTTCATTTACATATTTTTTTACTGAAAATACACCTCACAGTGTTTTAGTTATCTCTGAGCTGCACAGTGACCCTCCCCTAAGGCAACTCCTGTTGATGCTGCTGTGCCTTAAGGAAGCTGAGATTTCCCCAGAGGTGATCCAGATGTCTCTACTCTGAGCATATGTTTTTACCAAGGCCTTCAGGCTGAGTTTTAGTACTGGATAATAAAGAGAGAAATTTCAGGGACAGCCAATGTATAGAAGCAGTGCACTCATTCTCATCAGAAGATGGAAACATACTCCAAAATCTAAACAAGACCATTTTTTACATGTTTTAAGAGGATACTTTTGGCTTTAGAATGGCTAATATAATACCTAAGGACCAGGAAAAAGGCACATGGATGGCACAGAGGATTTTTTGGAACTTCTCACCACTTCCAAGTTTGGACACATCATAAATCCTGACATTTTCAGGAAAGGAGGTTATATGCCTGTCTGAGTTGCCAGCAAACATGTCACAGCACACATGGCCTGTTGCCTCTGACAACTTGTTCACTGTCATTTCAACCAAGAGGCCAAAAGCCAATGGATGCAAATAAGCAGCCCAGGAAAGCTGCTGTGCTCAAGCAAGTTCAGAGAGCCAGATGGGACAAGGCACAGACTTTGTGCATGTGTCACTCTCGCTTTGTAAAGCCCAGAACATTTCCTAAGAGCATCAAGAGGCACATTAAATTTAAGCCAAAACAGTCTTAAAAGGTAGAAGTAATAATACTAAACCTGAAATGGAGGGTTGCACGTTTTTGATAGAGCATTTTCTCCCTCCTCAGCTCTTTTATCTGACCTTCACACTGCAGTATGACAGGCACACTTTTATAATCTCTCCATATAATCTTCACAGAAAAGTTTGTCTTCTTAGGCTGTGCTCAGATCATGAGACCAGAAGAGGAAAGGTCAATTGCATCAGATTTACTGTGTTCATACTCAGGAACATCAATATGGAAACCATGTTGTTCAACAGGCTGAAGCAAAGCTGTCACTTCACAGATCAAAACATTTCTGCTGCAGTTTAAGTCCAGATCTCCATTAATCTCTCAGAGGATTAAAAGTGACATCAGTAGAAAAACTGACTCCAAATGCCCCCTAATGTATCACTTGAGTGCCACCTATTTGCAACATCAGCAAGCTCTGGTACATACAAAATGTAACTGGATTTTCAAAGCATGAAATGCTATGTTTAGAAAAACACTTTTCAAGACTTCCTGCAAGGTATTGAATGGACCAAAGCAACTGATCAAAGTACCTCTTTTGAGGAGAAACTGCTGATTACCCTTTCTGTGCTGAAGGCATCAAGCAAAGCAAAAGTTATTTTAAGACTAGAAGGTATATAGAGATTAAAATAGCATATAAACCTGGGCTGTTACCATGCTCACTAGCAGGCAAGAGATTCTGATTCTCCAAGACAGTAGAACCTTCCACATCTCTCATACATCTGCATCAAACTGTGAGTAATCACATCTCCAGCTCTCTTTCTAGTCATGCTGTCTCTCTTCACCCTCTCTTCCTTGACTGACTCTCTGGCCTCCCTAATAGGTGAGAAACACTCCAAACTACACCACACAAGTTTTTGTTTGCTTTTGGAACCTAGTTTTACACTGCAGCCTGTCAAAACAGACAAAAATAGATGCATGCTGGAAGGGTTTAAGTTTCAACACTAACAATAACATTTTTCAGAGAGAGCTGAGTCCAAAAAATTGTTTTTGTTTTTCCTTCTCACCGTTGGCAGATTCTGATAGCTGGCTGTGAAGTTAAATTCCTGTTTTGTACTCTTTATCTTAAAGCAGAAAAGTTTGGCTCGTTCATTATTCTCCAAATGAATCTCGTTCTTCACAAGCTGATTCCACAGAGAGATCATTTCACTGTAGCTGTGCAGAACATTCCTCCCAAGACGATTAACTGTGGATGCCTTAAAAACAAAAACATTAGTCTGGCTGAGCCAGGACAGACAGCATTCCACTGTGCAGCAGCACAGCACAGAGGTGACAGAAACATCATTTACAAGAACTGTTAGAAATGTGTACCAGCTTTTCCATTATCAAAATGCTCTGAATTGCCATACAGAGCCCAAAGTTTATCTCCTTTAAACAAGAGAGAGACAAAAAGCTAAATAATTGAGAAGAAAATAGTCAATGAACACTTTTTTCTTATTCAAGAATGTTTCTCACATTCCTCCATGCTGTGCCTGAAGCAGCAGTGACCCAAGGAGGAAAAGCTGATAAAGGTACATCTTAATCATAAATCAAGATTTAGACAATTGCATCGTGATAGAAGTCTACCATATTTCTTAATGCACAGCAACTATAATGAAATCAGTTTTAAACCTCCACTGCATAGCACAGTCTAAAATAAATTAGGAGGAAGCTTAGAAATCATCGATTCAGGGGACAGTGATGGCACAGAGCCCTGTCCCCAAAGCCCTACACTCTGTGAAGCACCATGTCACCAACCTGCAAGTATGTGGTAGCTGGTGTGTAAATGTGAACTTTTCCTTCCTTCTCATTGCCTTGGTCTTTATAGAACAGTTCCAGTACAAGGTCTTTAATGGAGAGAGCTTTTCCAGCTGCCAGCTCAGATGTCAGTGAATAAGCAGAGTGCTGTGGCTGGTGCAGTTTGTGAGCTGTGTACACATAGAGCCATGGGGTGTCTATGTTGAACCCACCTGCAAGGGACATACATTAAAGCTGACAGAAACAGGAGATTCCAAGTACCTGGATTGTAACTCCACAGCAAGGCTGATAAGATCCTGGGGTTTCAGAAGGAAGCTAAAATGCTGCTATCAACCTTTTGTCTTCCAATGCTAAACTCTCTGGATGGTATATAATGAAATAATGTCCTTCACTAGTGTAAATGGAACTGCTGGAAGAGGCCAGCCAGCTAGGCTGTGATAGGTTGGAGATTTCAAAAACTCAGCTAGACAAAGCCACAACAGATGTGATCTACTGCTAGAAACAGCCTTGATTGGAGCAGGAAGCTGGGCTGGACAACCTCCAGGGTCTCTCTCTCTTCCAACAAACATCTTTATTATTCTGTTGCACTCACGCAAAACCGCTCAGAAAAACCTGGCAGCAGCTTCCAATACCTGCTTTTCTAATCACAGACTGGAAATGGTTTGTGGTACTTCACCTTCCCACTTCTTCAGGCCATTTCTGGATGCATCCTTCCACTGCAGCCCAGCCACAAATGGTACATGGTCATTATACTGCACCTCAAAGCTGGTGCTGCTCTGCAAATAAACCTGAGAGGTGTGCAAGTGCTGCAGCTGGGTTCTATAATTCACCTGTTTTTCCAGGACTTGCACTGTAAACTGGAAAAGAAGTGAAGCAAATTTAAATAAAAACAAGATCCCATTTTCAGGGCTAAGTTAACACACACACACACACACACACAAAAGCAGGAAGGTCAGGGCTTCTGCCTTTGCACATTTGCCATTCACTCTTATAGATTTTCATGTGTGCTCACCAATTACAGACTGAGGTTTCTTTAATATGCATTTGTTACAACTACAGAAGATTCAAAAAGAAAAATGTTGTAATATTCTGAGTTATTATAATCTGCACTCTCTTCCCACATTGTGTCAGCAAAGCAGCTTTCATAAATCTCTACAGTCATATTATATGAGTTAAGACGGCAAAAACCTCAGACCAAATTATACCCAAAGTTTTCCACTATTTGCAAAATTTATCTTCTAGCAAATGTCAGAGATCTCAGTGTCTCTGGGCTAAGACCTCACCTAACTCAAAATTATTAGGTTTGGGTACTTGCCTTATATTATTAATACATACCATATTCATAAAAAAAGGTCATGATTTAAAAAAACACTCAAAATTTCTCCTTAGTTTGTCTGTTAAATATTTGAAGTGAAGGTCTTACTTTTCAACCATCACTATTACCTCCATGAAATAGCTGACTACAGATGAACTGGAACTGTTCTTAAAGGCTTGGCTGATCAGCAGTTTCTTCTTGTTGTTAATTTCATCCCAGTGTTTCCCATAATTCACTTCCACCTGGGAGGAAATCCAAGACGCACTCGCTTCATGTTTCAGCTGAACCTGAAGAAGAGGGCATTGCCTTGTAGCTGTGACCTCTGTGCTCTGTCCATGTTGAGAGCCCTGAGGACAGGTGACACAGGGTGCCCAGCACAGAGTGTCAGGTCAGCACCCACCTGGTGGCTGTAGGTGGGAGCCTGCACACAGTGAAACTCATGGCCCAGCTCCAGCCTGTACAGGCTCCGAGCACCCACCTCCACTTGGACCTTCTGCTGCGTCCTGCACTCGTGGCAAGGTGTTTTTGCCTCTCCTGTTCAAGTTAAATCACAAAGTTACCTGCTCAAATCAGAAGTAATCTTTCAAAATGTTAATAGTATAAATCTGGCACTGACCACTTCAGGTGGAACAATTGTCAGGCTGGCTTTAAACTCAAGGGTACCTATGTTCCAAGTGTCTAACTTCACAATTACGTAGTTATAGCCAGGCATCTGAAAATACTTTTAAAATATTCAGGTAGGTTTTGATTGTTGTTTATAAAATATTGTAATCAACATGCCATTTTTAGCAAAATTATGGGGTTATGCCTGTATACGTTTAAGAAAACTTTATTACTCATATTGTTACATACTCTCTGAAGGTGCAACAGAGTTTGAACAAACAATCCCCCTGTAACATTTATCGTGATTAGCTACTACAGGGATTCAATATTTTGATATAACCGTACTGATGTTCACCTGCTTTGTCCAACAAAATGAACACACAATTCCTGTATTGCAGCCAGGGGAGCACAGCCAACTCTTTCCTACAAACTGCCCCTCAGGTTATTGAATGCATGTATGCAAACATCTGAAAACAGAAATTAATTAGGAGCAATTCTCACTGAAAAACTGATTTTTAATCAAATTATGGATATGCTTGTGAAAAGCCCATTTTAAAAATGAATTGTTTTTATATGCAGACTCAGAGTAAAGTTTATCCAACAGAAAAGAGAAACTCATTCCAAGTTTCAGATCACATTTTAAAAATAAGCTGAAATCTTTCTCTTGTGTTCTAAAGGCAGGGGCAAACCTTGTAGGAAAGATGAGTGATACAGAATACTTTTACTTTGCCTGTTTTTCAGTGTACCTAGGAGTCCATATTTTACCCGCAGACCATGAGACCATGAGCCCTTGTTCTGCTGGAGAAGAGCCACGGCGCGAACTCCAAGGACACCTGGAAGGTGAGTCTCCCCTTCCAACGAGTATTGTCTCAGCTTACTGTCAACCTTCTTCTCCAGAAATGCTACAAAAAGAACAGAAGGGATTATGCAGTGGTAGAACTTGAAGTTACTTCAGCTGGTCAAAGGAATCCCACAGTGGGGAAAACTAAAAGGGCATTCACAGTCTCGATACCGTGATGAACTCCCTGTGTAGTGAACACAAGACAGAGCTGCATGTTCAGTCTCTCTCTCCATCTCCACACTCAGCCTGCAGACTACACTTCTCACAACCTGCTTCAAGCTTATGGAAATGCATCCAGCCAGAGCTGCTTCTCAAAGGAGACAGACAGACAGATCTTGTAATTAACTAAGCCCTAACGTGTGGACACCTGGATGTTCACCTCCACACAAAGTCAGAGCAGGGCTGTGGCTTTGCTGCAGCACAACTGGTGCAGCCAAGTTCTCAGGTGCTGGAGACTGAAATCAGACCAGAAGTGGCTTTGATGCAGTTCCTGACAATCCATGTGAAAGCTGAGGATGACAATTTCACCAGATCCTCTCCCAGAAAACAAACTGGCCTTCTGCATTCCTTAAAAGTAGTTCTATTTGAATGTACTGTGTAACCCTATGACATTTCAGTCAAAAATGAGAGCTTTAGACATAAATTACTGGTTTATTTCGCTGTATTATTTTAATATATTGATGTTATACAAATATTAAGGCTCTCTTTCTGCTACTTTCTCTTGTATTTTCTTCTTAGCTTATTTGTAAGAAAAAAAATCTTTAAGATTTTTAGAACAACAGGTCTTAAGAGGCATTCAGTTACAAATATGTGTCCCTGCATTGTTTTGTACTAACAAAAGTGAAAAACAGCTGTTATTTTTTGGCATGTTTTTGTTAAATAATTCATTATATCTTATTTCCTCTACCCTTTCCAACAGTAATTCAAGCCAGACTTATTTTAAATTTCTTTTATTCTGAAATATATATATTTGTATTAATTTATGAAGGAGAGTAATTTTAAAAAGCAGTCTTTATGGATGTGAAAGGACTTTTAGGAACAGGTGTCCAAAACCAGGCAACCCTAACAAATAAGGGCTCCAGAACTTGCATTTATATGGGAAATACTTACTGTCCTCTAACCTGAAAGAAATGCAGCATCCTTCAACAAATTATTGAGAGATACTGAAAAAGCTATCTTCTTGCCAAGCTGTTTAGTGATGTTTCCTGACAGAATGATAGGACTGCTCTGCTTTATCAGCTTTACCTCCAGCTGGACCATGTATCTCTGCTCTCCACTCAGTACCTGCAAATCTGTCATTCCCTAGAACAAACAAACAAATAAAAAAGCAAACCCAAACCCCTCAACAACACAAGTTAAGTTTTGAGAAAGTTTGGTATTTCAGAAATGAGATGAGAGGAGGAAGAAAAGACATGTTTTTCTATACATCTAACAACAAACCTTCCACACCCTACAAACCTTAAAACTTGCCATTGATAAATAAAGAATGGATTTGTTTTTCCAGTTACACAGAGGTCACAGTGGTGCAAGATGCTACTTCCTTCAGCTTCTGCTGGTTTTAGGACTGAAATCACTGTTGCAATAGTAGGCCAGATATTAATATGGTGTTACTGAAATACTGGCAGTCTCAGAGAGATTTAGGTTGAAATTTAGCACTGAGTCTATCTCAAAAACATGCAATAATGGGAACTGGTAATTTCTCTGGTGGATTGCTCACAAAACTGTTTTTCATTACATGTATTTTCACTGCCTTTTTTTCTGTGCTTTTATGCAAGTATTCATCCATGAAATGCACACATACCTTAATGTAATACACATCTCTGTCATCCACTACCAGCTCCAGGTGTCCGACTCGTGAATTTTTAGAAAACTCAATCCTCCCTTAGAGAAAAAGAAAACTCTTCACTTTTTGTTTACTGTTCAGTGATGCTTCATAAAACTGTACTTGAAATGACAGCTCTTCTTGTTATAAACAACAGATAGAGTGAAAACAATAAATATCGGCTCAAAGGAAAAAAGATCAGAATTTCCAAAGGCGTTTTGCAAAGTGTCCTCCAAATAAAGTAGTAATTTTGAAAGGATATTCTGAGGAGAATAACTGAAAAGAGGCAATGAAGCTGTCTCCTACAAAAACAGCTTAGTTCTGGAACTGATTTATTCACTTCCTTTAGGCCTGTGCTAAAATTTGTAAGTTGTGTTGTGCTGTAGAGACATTTCAGGAGCTCAGAATAGTGCACACAAAGCTTTGCACAGTGTAGGTAAATCTTCCTTGTAATCCATTTGGAAATAACCAGGATCCAAAAAAAAAAAAAAAAAAAAAAGGAGTGGAAAATTCTAAATATGTGATATGGTAGAATACATCAACACAAAACATCACCTGACCAGCACACCAAAGAAGATGAAATATGTTGTCTATATATTACCATGTATTTATCAGTTTATATTTCCTCAGTGGGTTTGTAGATTTTGTTTTCTAAGTTACACTGTGATTAAAATGTTATTTTTTATTATAATGTGTAGCAATATCATGGTCAGTACTAAACTGATTTAGTAACATAACTTCATACTGTAACTAACAGAGCACAGCAAATTGAAACATTAAGGCAAGTTCAGCACATGTAAAAGATGTCAGAACAATCCACCATGTTCTTTAGCCTTCATTTCATCAATCCTGGTAACAGCTTTCTTCTCTAACATGATTTTATGAAACAGTTACTGAACCTTTGACTGTACAAAATATAGTCTTAACCAAGATGCAAAACCCATTGGGAAGGGGTGCTACCTAAAGCAGCAAACTGGACAACTATCACATCATAATGTAATTTCAGCATTAGATTAGTGAGGGAAATACACTGATATTTCTCAGTTAACTGTAATGAAGTTCTCCTAACTGATATTAGCTGATGATCAGGCTCTTAGTTGAAAAACCTACCATCAATCTCAACTTTTTTCTTTGGTTGTATAAATTGGATTCTGAATTTCTTCTGTGGGACACTAAAACTTAGGTCAACACCAACATCTCTTTTCAAGTCTGACTTTGGAGTGCCAATGAAGAAGTGAAAGACAGCTTCACTTGGGATCCATGAATTCTCCTGAAAGAAAGAAAGGATAACCACATTATTGGCACACCATTTGCAAAAGAATCTCTCACCCTGAGACAACAGATTGTTTGTGTGCACTGTTTTGCAGACAAAAGGAGTTTGTACCTACTATCAGCATCAGTAATTTGTGCTCCACACATCTTCCCACTGTATTGGGAATGGAATTAATAATAGCATAGACCTTGGGATCCAGAGGGCTGAATATTTAGTGCTGAGAAACACCACTCTGTCACCAGAATACCCAACTGGACCCAGAGCCAAAGGCCAGCCTGCCACTGGTACCTGGGCAATGTAGTTATAGGCAGCTTCCACCACGTACTGCTGCAGGCCCCTGTCCTGCTTGCTTAATGTCACAGCCACTCTCAAAGGTCCACTGAGGGGGAAAGCCAAACCACTGGCTGGGTCAGGATAGGACATTTCAGAGCACAGCTGCCAGCCAATCATCTCAGACACTGGTGGAAGACAACAGCAAACAAAGAAAACATGAAAATTAACATTGCACTGTAGACCTTTCAGAAATAATATCTGAAAAAAGAAACTCTACTCAACAAAATGATCTGTAACAGATATTTCAGAATGCCTTTCTAAGACAAACATTATAGCTGGACTCACCTTCCTCCCTAGTGCAAGACCTGGTTTCTGTGTGGGCTCGGAAGACATCTGTATCTTCTGTCTCATCCGCCATTCTGAAGTAGAATTTAGAGCTACAGGCAAGAATTTTGAACAGCAACTTAAAACCAATTAGGCTAAAGTTACAGCAACATTTAAACTAAATTCTCGGTGATATGCCAAATTCTCCCAGATGTGAAAAACAAGATGAAGTTCTGCAATGGTCAGTCCACTTTTCTACTAGTTATCACTGACTTTTATCCACAGTTTTCATGTTTAATCTGTCACTATCTTGAGATTCATCCACAGTTCTTTACAGTCAGTATTAGATTCCTCTGTTCTGAGCAATTTGGAATGGTCAGCTTATAGCAACTCCACTCGCTGCCTGGCTCCTAAATACCTTTTCCCCCCCTTAGGCTATGTAGGGACATCACTTTTGTTCCAGTCTTGAAATTCTTCTAGGACTTCATTAAACTGATGATACAAAAGTCATGGTCCCTGCACTTGACAGGAGCAAGAGTCAATGCAACATCTAACAGACTCTTGAGTCAGGCTTTCGTTCAAATAGTACAGGTCTGTGATATTTTTGACTTTCATTGTAGTCTGTCATCCATCCTAGCTGACAGAACCAGAATTACATCTGTAAGTTTCCCAGAGTCCTAAGGGAATCAATGGTTTCATTGTGAGATCCAGAGACTTTCAGCCCTTTTCTGAACTGCATATCCTGTGGCACCATGATGTCCCCAATCAAGAGAAACACAAAGGAGCAGCAATCCTACACTGTACATATTTCATCTGCAGTCATGTCATTTACAATATGTCTTCTATTTGGACTTCTATCAGAAGTAAAAGTCCAAAGGAAAAAGAAAGCAGCAAAATAAAATGAACTAAAAAGCCCAGATTGTATTAACATAAGCAATTAATCTGCCTAACATCTGACATTTGTTGAGGTTGTATGTTACAATGGAACCTCTACCTAACATTAAAGAACCTAACTAAAAACCAAGCAGAAAGGTTTGGGCACAATTTATTATTACTATATTCCAAATTACTCCAGTGTTTTGCTAAATTCCATCTGTGGAAGCAATGCTAAGCTTTTCCTCCACAATTTTAATATCCTGATCTAGATTGTTTGGATACTAAAGTTCCAGAAACAGCACTGACACTCAGTGAGAAAAAACAAGGGAATAAAAAAAATTCATTTCCATCTTTTCTCACAAGGATTTGATATGAATGTATGTTTTAATGGTAAAATAACATAAAATGCAAAGAATAATTTCCCCTTGCTTTTTTTTCCTGAATGGCAGATTTGGACTATGAGTCAGACTGAAACAGTTTGTTTTCTGACAAAATCTTTTTCTGCTCTGTCAACCACCTGTCAGTTAAGCTCTGATTCAAGAAAGTTAACAGTCACTGCTCTGGAAGATGCTGTTGCCTAATCTTACCTGAAATTAATAATCTCCATAGATTCTTCTGGAGTGTTCAAGAAAACTTTGAGCTCTTTCCCTTTCTTCACCTGGATTCCCCCATCAAGACTAGTAGAGGTCCTCATTCCTGTTAACCACTTCAGGCCAGCTTGTCCCAGAGTCCCCACAGTTCCCATTTGGACAGAAAGCTGGACAAATGCTCTGTTGAAAGATTCATGTACATATCCCTCTATGAAATACAGTTCCTTTTTAAAGCACTTAATTCAAACCTCTTCAATAAATACACAGCATTTGATGCTATAACACAGTATATTCTATGATTAAAATCATGAACTATTTTGTTTCAGGAAATAACTGAAAAGATTGCATGTTCACCAACACACTTTCTAACATGAATTATAGTTTTACTGTATCACCTAAGGAAGGGATTTGAATGCAGACTTCAGCATGGGATATCAAGAAAGGGAAAGCAACTGGAATTGAGTATCACAGGGCAAGTTTCTCTCTGTACAGCACTTAGTGAAGTTTAGTAACATATTCAGTATGTACAAAAGCTAAAATACCCAGGTAAGGAAACACAGGGTTAAATCATCCACTGGGCTGTACCTCCATAACCTGTAACAGCATGTTTGATCCTGAGAAAAATCCACTCATCACAGGTAAAGCATTCCAAAAAATCATCTGCATGCAAGCATTCAGGAGTTTGATTTAGAGATAGAGAGGAATAGTCAGCTTAAACCAGTATTGGAATAACACAGCAAGAGAGTTCCAAATGAGACAGGCAGGACAGGAAAGCACTGCTGCCCTTACACCATGGCAACCACTCAGCAACAGAAGGCTGACCACTGCTTTTGTTCTTCAGGAATCTCTGAATTAAATAGGCATTCACGGGAAACTTTCACAGCAGGAATTGCTACTTTACATCAGGAATATGTGAAAGTGACACGTTTGCAGCAGTTTTTACCTTGGCTTGATATATCCATTTAGAAAGAAATCGGACTGTTGTTTGAAATCTGCATTCCCTTTGATTTTTATGTTGATTGCTGCTGAGGCATTGACTGCCAGTTGAACAGGAAAGCCTGAAATTGCTGGAAAGTGCAGTTCTTCAGTGGCCAAACTCATCCTTTTATTAAACTGTACTTCCTGCCCCTGTGGTGAAAAAAAATAAAAACTCAACCAAATCCCAGAATTTATTTTGCATAATAGAGTCAGCATTCAAGATTTTTTTCTAGATATAACTTTTGACTGCATCTGTCTATTGTGAAAGTGCTTTTACCTGTGCTGACTTGGGGCATAAAGAAGAAAGCAGCCCATAACCTGCCTATAGCCATGGCATGAGTCAGACACCAGTCCTACCTCAGTTAAAAAAAGGATTTTCATTTAAGCATGCATGGATTTGAATGAGAGAAGCAAGAGGGAAGAACCATTAGACAGCAGAACAAGCCTTTGCTAAAGTACTGTGTTGTTTAAATCAAATACACACTGGTGCCTTTTAGAGTTCAGTTTAGAGAAACGACAAGTAACATTTTGTATCTTTTACATATCTGTCAGAAAGCAGTTTCTCAAGATATCTAGTTTCAAATAGAAAAAAGGTTCCTTTTACCTTCAGAAGTCTGACAGTCAATTCAGCCAGATTTAAGGAATAATGTTTCATTTGTTTTCTTAAATCTTCACAATCTAAGAAGCTAAGTTCATTTCCAAAGATTTTGATGCTTAGCTCACATTTCAGTGCCTCCTTTCTTACTGTTTTCTCAGTGAACTGATGTGGTAGAAAAAGAAATCAAAGGGAATGGTGTTATAATTTCCTTTCAAACTCACAATTCCTCAAGGCAGGCTATGCTATTACTAAAGAGACATTAGGCTCCCTTTTACAAATGCTTTGGAGACCACTTAAGACCCTGGATTGGCAGGCAGTTCAGCTCCTGCACTAGCTCTAGTGACAACTCTAGCACACAAGCTGGCTGACACTTTGAACACTGCTCATGTCCAGTCCTCAGATGACAAGCAAAAGAGAAGTATTGCAATACATTCCCACAAACAGATGGAGCTTTGAAAAATACAATATTGCAATACACTCCCACAAACAGATGGAGCTTTGGAAAATACAATCTCATAAAAACATTAAGGATGCCTTGATTGCTAATTACTGCTAGGAAGTAAAAATTTTACATTTTCTGCTCTTATGATTCTATGATACCACAGCAACACAACATGACCATGAGCTTACTCTCTAAGAAGAAACCCTAAGAAGATGAGTCCCAAGAAGAGAGATGATCTAGGACAAACTAAATGAATCACAGTCCCTGAGTTTTCCAGCTTATATATCAACAATTGAAGTCAATTCTCAGAGCTTTCCTGTTGTGTACATAAAACATAGGTCTCTCCAAAAACAGGTAAATTTACACAGCATTAATGTAACATCTGACATCAAACTGGGAAGTCAGATTGCAATCAAAAGGACTCAGGAACTCAACATCAAGCAGCTGTTTACAGTGGCACAGCAGTCAATAGACAAAATGACATCAGCATAAAGAGACCAGAGCTTAAAATAACGAGAAGAAGCCCAAAACACAGGCAAGATAATTCCATGGCTGAATGTCATTGTTTTGAGACAATAAAACAATCTGAAAAAAGCCCTAAAGATCTGGCTCTTTGCTGCTCTGTATTTTCTGCAGCTGTTAAATTCTCTGCAAGCGAGCAGAACGAGTTACATGTGCTTTATGCAAAGGAGTCACAGTAATTCCAGAGCACTTGTCCAGTGTGAGATGGGGCACTGTGTTTGACTGGGTATCGTCATTAATTTTTCCAAGATCTAAAGATTCAGTTACCTTTTTGACTAAATCATTCATCTTACTGTATTTTCTACCTAGACAATTTTGGTTTGTTTTTCTCAGCTTTGGCTTGCCAGACTTGGTCACAAGATGATCAGTGGGGCTATATCTCTTCGAAGTCGGGTTCCTCTGCTTGACTTTCTCTGCTGTTTTCACTGGAGTTTCTGACTTGTACTTCCCTTCATTAGTGTTTCCAAAAATATAGTCACTGAAAGTAGAAGATTTCGGCCCAAACCCCTTCTCCATGAGAGTTTCAGCATTTTCCAGTCGTACACCAACCTAGTGAAAAGCGTGCAGCATGTGACATATACAGGCCAGTTCTAAAGCAGAAAATCAAATATGCAACCAGATGTAACCAACATGAAAAGCAAGATCACAGTACAAAGTTTAGCATTCTTCAGCATTCAGTGCTGGATATTTCAGTATTAAATCTTCCCATAAAAATTAGATATGTAAAGCTCAGTCCAAAATAAAAATCCTTTTTCATTCGGGTACTGTGGTTGTTTTACACCATGATGGGCCAGAAGGGGATACTACTAATCTGGCATGTTAAAAACAGTATTTTATCTGGAAAACACAAATACACCCCTTTCAAGCTCTGAAATAAGATTCTGTTTGGAAGTTTGCTTAAAACAGAATTACAAACACACATAAACCCAGGGTATGTGACGCTGAAAAAAGCATTTTGTTCCCTTGCAAGCTTAAACTTGAGATCTGAAGGCTACATTAAATCCTTTCTTTCTTTCATGAGCACATTGTTACCTGGCACAACAGAGGCACAGCTAAAGATGATGAGGTCTCGGGCAGGTCATTGAAATATTCCAAGTACTGGATGCTCAAAGGCACTAGAACAGTGACTTCAGCTAAGTACAAATGAGTCTATCTCTGTATTAAAGGAATGGTGTACCCAAGCCAATCCATTTTCCACTGTACATCAAGAAAAGGAACCTTACTGTCCTAAACAGGAGCAAGAGCATTGTTTAAGGAAGCACTGATTTTAATGTTTCATTTGAATCAGCAAGAGTTGAATAAAAGTCACTTTCCTAGTGCATGGCACTAGCAGAATGACAGTGCTTTTATTTTGATTAAGCCCATGACACAGAGGACTCACCAGTCTGAGGCAACTGTGCTACAGCAGTGAAAAGCACAGTTTGCTAAAGGAACTGCAACAGGAATACAGAAAATACTTTGTACTTCAATATACCAACTGGCATTTGAGGAGGGGGATAAAAAGCCCCCACAATTAAGAAATCTGTAAACTTGCCTCCAGGAGATTTATAGCCCGTCCCATCAGGTGAACAGTCAAATTTGTCATGACTGATCGTGGTAGAAAAGATGCAGGAGAAAAGACCACTGATGCTTCCATATTTGCACCTGCACCAGCTGCAATGGAAAACAGATGTCTGTCAGCTGGAGATAAGCTGTTCTCATATACTTTGCAAAAGTCATAATACTCTGGAAAACTGTTTCTCTACTCAATAAGAAGATGGTGAATGAAACATTGTCAATAGGTGAAACTACTTAGCTTTTTAATATGGCAAATACATTACTGTCAGTAACTTCCATTTACTGGAATTCCATATTTACTGGATATTACTGGGTATTATCTCACTGACATCTAAAGGCAAGTATTTATAATACATAAGGTACATAAACACACTGGAGGAAATGGACAGAAAATCAAAATGTAACTCTGAAAAACATCATCTAGCATTTTCACTGAAAACAAATGAACAGACAGTAAACCAGGAAGGAATTAGTTTGACTCTTTTCTTATACCAAGGACAGCACATGAATAAGGAGAAAAAAACCACAACATCTCAATCCCCTGTTGCTGCAAAGGAAGTTAACTAAGGAAGGAATTAAAAGTTGATGTTCACAAAAATAATCTTGAATGTTCATTGGTTCTTAGTCTCCTCTCTCACAAGAGGCAAAGGTGCATGGTATCTGGTTTGCTGGAAATACATTTCATATACTCCAATCAAGGTCAAAGTAGAATCAAACTTACATTTGCATATTTGGGTAATATTAAATCATAAAAATCAAAGTTGTCTGGAGCAAGATGTAAAGGGTCAGGAAAGCCATGTGGGATGTTAATAATCCATATGTTACAAAGCATTAAGTTCTAAAATTCCACATACCTGAGTGAAATGTGACATCAGAGTATGAGGAGTACTTCCATGTCTCCCGGTCAAAATCTTTGCTAAGGATTTCATCAGGAAGAGAATCTCGAAGGTGCTCCTTCAACGGATCATCCGTCTCCAGGAGCTGAGAGAGATGACTCCAAACAAAGGAGCCCACTGAAATTCAACAAAGAAAAGAATTTGGAAATCAGGGAAAAATTACAGGAGTTTTAAAAAGAGATACAGGAAATATTTTTATTTATTTATACCACCATTAATTCTAAGCCATTCCCCTGACCACAACAGAATTAATTCATTTTCTGCATGATGCACCTACTGCAACAGCACTTTAAATTAAAAAAAGGCACGTACAATTAAACAATTGTGATTCAAAATTAGTATTTCTGCATGACACTGTGTGGATTCTCAGTCTGGCCATGTATGTGCTATGTTGTGGGGAGCAAATATTTCCCATATGTTCTGGAGTCTGGTTCCTAGAGGGTTTTGGTCTCCTGAAGTTAAAAGATGTTAGGCTCCAGTGCTAAGTTCAGTGCACAGACACTGAATACTGATGTAATTGCATTTTTCACAACATAACTCTTTATTTTCAAATTTCATTTTCTGAATGTGGAATTAAGAACTAACATGTGTCATATGCCTTCAAAAGTTTATTGTTTAGCTGTCACATCAACAAAAGACAAACAAAAGAAATTAAGAATATTCATTAGTACTGCATTAAATTGTTTGAAATATACAACATTTTGAATGAACTTATAGAGCTCCTTCATAAATCAAACAAATCAAATTTCCTGCATGGAGTCACAGAGAGGTGTCACTGAGGGTACACCTTGACAGGATTTTGGAGATGGATGCAATTTCGCTCTGTCTAAACTCTGAACAGAGAGGAACCAGTGCCCTCCAAACTCCAAGTCACATCAGCAGGTGAACACAATGCTGAGCCTGAACTCACAATCACTGCAGGATACACTGGTCCAGACATAATATCCTGGGAAATGGATACCAGCTCCTGGTCAGAGCTGGCCAGGATCCAGTGCAGACAGAGCCTGCTTTCATCTGCCTGCAAACAGTCTTATAGGTACCCTTCTCATGTTTGTTTCTTCTTGACAGATATAAATGCAAGGGATTAGTCTAGAAGTATTCTTCACTGAACATAGTGAAACTACTTTAGAATATTGCAACGTTTTTTCTGCCATTTGCTTTTTTCTCCACTTAAAATGCAATTTGCAGTTATCCATTTCTAATTTTCTAGTATTTCTAATGCACTGAGCACCAAAGCTGTTCCATACATCCTCCTCAGGAGCCTTCAGTGAGTGAAATGCTGCCAGTAGAAGGAATTAATTCTATGAAAAGTCAGTCCTTACTGGCTATTGCTAAGCTAGCAGAATCACAATTTCAATATAAAATATCACATTTATACAAACAATCATTTAGAAACAATCTAGTCAGCATTGAGATTAAATAAAAATTGATATAGGTTGGTACCATTACATCTGCAAAGTAAATGTCACACTGAGTATCAGTTAGGAACTTCAGCAGATGCTTGGCTGACCTTGGCTGGATGTTTCTTTCAGCAAAGTCTTTTGTACTTGTTTAAATAACTCTTCATGTGGACATTTCATTGCTATATAATAAGCAGCAATTCTTATTTCCACATCTTCGCTGGTTGCTTGATACAACTGAACTAATACTGCATTCTAAGAGAAAAACACAAAAAGATACAGACAGTTATGATTTACTCCCCTAGAACACCTCGTATGCACTTTCAGGTCCAGGAGGGTTTGTTGTTCTCAAAGAGCTATTGCTGTATTTATAGCTATTGCCTTATAGCTGAAAAAGTCACTTTGTGTAACACAGACACAAATGTTTGTACATATTGTCTGTACCACCTTATCCACAAATTTCCTGAACCCTAAACTGATGAATCTATACAGGAGGCTGCAACACAGAGCCTCCCAGCACAACTGTTAGGGATGGTTTTATTCCACCGCAGAGGACACCTGTTTGTTGTATCTCTCATATGCCACAGCCAGTATAACAATGGCCATGGTTTTGTTCACAGGCTATTAAGATCACTACTTCTGGTCTCAATCAAAGAGCAGGACTGGAACAAATTAATTCTGTTCAGTATTTCCCCAGTATCAACAAAGATGATTTTTATTTTTGGGAACTGCCAGGAATTAAGAAACTGGTGACTGATACTACTAGCATTTTTATTAGGTTTTAACAACCCCAGTCCACCCAGCTCAGCAGTTCATTTGCTAGACAAAGTTGGGGTATATGACAGCATATAGACTTGATACTTTGAGCAGGTCACAAAGCTTCATAACTGCAGAACAAGTGAATCACATCAATGATGAAATTAAATTTTAAGAAGTCACAGAAAGATGCTTCTCCAAGTGCAAGTCCATGTGGAGCCTCTTGTTCTTCTGGAGCAGGCCTGTCAGCTTTGCCCAGACCAGCACTCCTGGCTTTGCCATTCTTTTAAGTATCAAGGTGTTAGAGATAAATAAGGTTTGAACTTTCTTCCATTAAACCATTTAAAAAGAATTCTAACTTTGGCAGTATATTGCAAATCACAACAAGCTTCTCACATGAATATTTTGTTTCAGAGAATAAAACAGTAAAACAGACTATGGGAAAAATCAAGTCCTGTGGGTTCTCAGCCATAACCCCACTGACATCAGGCACCCAACTAAAGTGCCTAATTAAGAAGTCACTGGATGTGTTACCTCAGTTGCAGCAAAGCTCATTATAGGTTTGCTCATCTGGGTGGTTCTACCCTCTTCTCCAGCAGCAGAGGGGCTCTGCTGGGACATGTCTAGACTTGCTCCCTATCTGTTTGGGTGTTCTGTAGCTATTCCAGCAAGTGCCCAGGCCGTGGCAGTGCCAGGAGGCCGTCAGTCACTCACCCCGGCCAAGCAGGGAAGGCGCCGGAAGGCCTGGACAGCGGCCAGGCGGATTTCCAGGGGATGGCTCTTCAGGGAAGCGCATGAGCTCAAGGCAGGAGTCAGAGAAGCTGCTGCCAGTCCTGCATTTCCGATGGCTTTCAACACCAGCTGCATCTGGAAACGCAAAGCAAGGCAGAACAGAAAGCTCTCCATGTGCTGGCAGCTGTACACTGAATTTCATGGCACTAACGTTTTCTCTGCAAAACTCTGCTTAAAACAATTACCGGTCATCTGGGGAGTTTACTGCAGCCCCTACTGCACCACCTATACTCAGGCTTTACTGGGAGGACAAGACACATATGGACCCCTGTTCTATTCTAATGCCATGTGGCATTTGTAAGTAGAACCCACCTTAGACCTGGGGGAATACAAAAACATTTTTAGAAGTCTGCATTGCAACAGAAAAGCAAAAGTCACAAATTTTATGTACTGGAAAAGATTTTCAAGTACGTTGATATTTTGTCCCCTTTGATCACAGATATTTTCACATTTTATTGATTCAACATGGAGTTCTGGACACAATAAGTAGATTAAAATAAAAATTTGTCAACAGACAGGTGTTTTTTGCACTGATCAATGGTATGAAGTTTGCTTTATCAGGAAACCCAAGGCTTTTCCTTATTTCCACACATAAGAATACCCATACTGATAGGTTGTACTTATTGCATTACAACATTTTATCAGCCTATTCTAGCAAGGAATATTCATTTACTAAGCTTGTATTCATGCTTTCTGGAAGTCCAATAAATACCATTTTCATCAAACAAGTTCTAGATGATAAAGGGAACAGAAAAGTAAAACACTCTATCATATGTCTCTGTATAATCAATACCTTGCTGAGATGTTCTGAATCTTGCACAGCACAGTTTCCTCCCAGAAATTTCCCAAGAGTCCTCATCACACTCTGCACAGCAGGTACACCATCACAGGAGCTGTGAGCTGAACAAAACCTATGTACAAGAGCAGTTACTCCCAAGAAGCAGCTCTGGCTTGCTCTAGGGGACTTCAGCAAAGGCTGAAAAAAGAATGAGGTGTTTCAGAAAAGTCATGAGAATGACTATTTAACATACCACAGGTAATAAATGTATCAAAATATTTACATACGAAAACTCAATCTCAACAAAATTACCTGGACAGAGCTTTGTATAAATCTGTGAATAAGACTACTATTGTAAAACACAAAAATTATGAGCCACCTAGACTCATTAAAAATTAAAAATGAAAAAGCATCATCCACTCACAGCAAGAGATTCAATCATGCCTGAGGTGGGATTAGGAATGAATGTAAATGACCAGAAGAAATATTCTATTTTGTCTTCCTCAACTTCTCCAGAAATTATGAGGTCTTTCATTAGGACAACACATGCCTCTGTGGCACAAGATGGGAGAGCATCTATTAATGGTTGCCTGTAACACAAGAAAAAAGTGCAGCAAATCTAAAATGACCAAAATACTCAAGAATCAAATACATTGAGGCTGGGATTCTTTCAAAGTGAATAAAAGTCCAGTGGCTTAGCAAATGCCAGATTCCACAAAAATCAATATTATCTTTTGGTTTAGTGGCCTTATAGAAATATGTTTCAGACAGGATGTGATGGAAGTGCATTGGTGCTTCAAGAACTGTGTCTAACCAGATTTTCAAGAAAATATTCTGTTGCTTTTTTTGAAAATTAAGCCATATCATATCCCAGGTTTGACTTCTAAAGACTGATGTACCTCAAAGCACTGATTTTTTATTAAGGTACTTTTTCCCTTTCATTTCACCTGTAACACAAGTAACAAATTAAAACCGAATTGACTAGTTTTTACTTCCTGTGCTTTTTTAGACCTTATCTAAGGGGAAAGCTTACACCAGCATGACAGACAATACATATTTCAGCTCTTAAGAGTCCCTCTGTAAATACTTTGTACCTGCCTTGTCTACTGATGGAAGGACATTTTTGCATTAACTAAAAAGCAGTTAAACTCAATGGCGTAAAAGCAGCATCAGAGAGTAGTCTGCATGGGACTCTTTTTCAGTCCTGAATTTAATAACCATGTCCTGAGTAAAATCAGTCAAAAAGGTATTATAGAAGAGGCAGAGTAGTTTAATTATTGTCCAATACTGAAGAATATTAGCATGACTATTTATCAAAGCATGAGAAGAAACCTAACCCAAACCAAAATTTGCCCCTTTTGCATAAAAGATATCACTGCAAACATAAAACCTGGCATTAGATTAATTTCAAACAGGCTGATGACATTTTGTACTGAAACCAAGTAAAAGAATTGTTTTATTGTTTTCAATTGTGTGAAGGAAGAAAAATTTAGTACTGAATTTAATAATGCTGGATTGGTATTTCTGATTTCAAACCATTGGATCAGAACTACTCCAGGTTGCAGAGGAGGAGGGCCTTGATCTTTAAAGCCACAGTTTTACAATTGGTATAAACTGTCCTGAGACCCAGCTGCCACTGAAAGATGCAGCTCCACCCAGCCTAACATCTGTCTCCTCTGCCCCACAGCTACTAAGGGCATTGAAGGTACAGATCCAGGTAAACTTTTTCATAACAAATGGCAACATAAGCTTAAAACCAGCAGTACTGATTTCCAACCAAGCCATGACTCAGGTTTGCCATTCACATTGCTTTGGAAACAGGAAGTCTGTCTGTGGGAATAGGTATGGGACAAGAAAGTCTATTTAGTACATAATATTCATTCAATGAGGAGAAAATATCATCCCATTACAGAAACAAGATCTGCAATACAAATTATTCCCTTAAAAAGCCCCAAATTTAAATTCAACATTTGGGCACAGATTTAAAACATTCTCACAACATTTCTTTCCTGTATATTTTTGAAAGCAATTGCTAGAGGAGACTTACCAGTTGTCTCTGCACTTAAATGAAGATCTTTGCCATAGTGCTCTTAAGGCCTCAAGAGAAAGATATCGAAGCTCAAACACGAGAGTCATGAAAAGGTCTGCAGTCTGTAAGTGCACAAGCACAACTGTAATATTCCTGCTGTGCAGAAACCAGCTTCAGACAACAGAGCACAAGAGGTTATACTGGCATTGCCATTGATTTATAACTGACAGTAAACCCTCCTTTCTCCCCTGTGTCCTTACATTCCTTCCCCACTTGTTTTACTCTCCAGACTGCAAACATATATGGAGAAGGGCTTTTGCTCTGGATGTCAGTCAGTTCCTCAGACAACAGTTCTCAGTGACCACCACACACACCACTGGCATACAAATGAATAATAAACCAAAATGCAAGTGTGGCTACAATCCAGAAGAGAAAGTCATAATCTTCTGAGTTTGTACAGCAAGATCCTGATTTATGACCAGAACTGCTGACATAGTTTTGACACAAATGAAACAATGGTCAAGCTAACTGTATAGTAACCTTAGGTTTATGTGAAAGATCATATAACTGAGGTTTGGGCAACACTTAGAACGCTCACTTGAGAACCCTTGCACTGTGAGAAATTATTCTATCTTACTAGGGAAAAGCCCAGGCATAACTGCCCTTGTGTTTGCAGGCAGCACAGGACTAGCTGGAAACACAGAGGCAGAAGAGCTGTTCTCTCTGGCTAAGAGGAATTGCTACATCCTACAGCAGATATTTTACCTGGAATTTAAAAGCTAAATAACATGTGGATGTGTTCTTCTGAGATGACTTGATCCAAAGTTCAAGAAAGAAGATAGTTCTCATTACTTGAAAAATTAGCAGAATGGTCAATACAGAATCTTGTGTGTTCACAGTAACCAAATTTTATAATGTGTAAGTTTTAAACATGGCCTATGTCAGACTCCCTTCAATGCTTTATTCATCTCAGATATGAAAGGCTTGGACACAGGACTAAATTTCTGGTTCCAAAGAAAATATTTTCCTTTATGCAAAAATCATACAAACGAAGTCTAATTCCACTAAGTCGTGTTTCCAAAGGTTTAGGGAGAGACCTACTTTGACTTCCTGAACTTCCTTCCAGGAGCTGCTCCCAAAAACAATGAAAACCTAGAATAACCCAGTGCCGGCATTTGATTTTAAGACTTCCAAGATGTTTTCAGTAACAAGAAGCTGTCTTTCAGTAAGAAGTCTGAGTAATTTCTTACTGTTTTGTTGAGGGAGGCTGAGGGAGTAATTTGTCAGATCCAATATAGATACAGTTTATGATTTTATTCTTTTGGGACTTATATTTAGAAATAATTTATTAACTTCATCAAATTAAAATTTGTTCTTGTACATGAAGCCCTACCTATGTATTAATTCTGTTAACATTATTTCCATAGCTAAACTTCAGATAGATCCACATGCATTCCCTTCTATTCCATTCCATCATTACCATTAAGGTCTATTTTAAAAGGAAATTACAAACCTGGACACAGTGAAGCTAGTGAAACAGATTACATTTTATGGTCTATAAAATATTCAGAGAACTGTGTTTTATATAATTTTTTTTTAAGCATTTTTAAAGCATGGGCCTTATGTGCACTTTTCCACAGGCAAATCCACTCTGGGCAGTATGACTGGGGGCTAGGGACCCTCACAGATCTCATCACAAGGAGCTGTGTGTGCAGCTGCTGCTGAGCCCAGGTGGCCCTTCAGCTGGAGCCTGCAGCACAGGTCAAGATAAAACTGCCAGACTGATGTACTTTCAGGTGATACAATTTTAGACTGCAGACTGACTTCACTCTGCTTCACACCTGCTGACTGGACAAGCTCCTATCTAATAACTGTGCAAAATTCTGCAGAGAGGCAGCCATTTTCATTTTCTAACAATAAAGCTTTAGAATGAACTCTCTGACCAGGTGGGCTATTTTCATTTTTTAAGGTCAGCTGCACTGAAATTGAGCTGTCATTACAAATTCTTCCATTTGTAGTATCATAATAACAAATTCAAACATTCAAATCTGACTCCTGTTCCCACCTCTGAAAGAAATATAAGAAGCTTGGCTTGTATTCTACACAGAAGTTTGCTCTTCCTTCTACCTGCAGACCTCCCATATTTTAAAAAAAGAAATTAGGTAGAATCAAGCAATTAGAACACCTTACCAGGAAAAAAAAAAAAAAAAACAAAAAAACCAAAACCAAACCAAACAATCAAAAATGAAAGATCATGCCCTGAAAGTAAACTTTTTTGAGTTAGACTGGGGTCCAGGAGCAAGGCAAAGCAAATCTGACTTAGTCTCGCCCACACTGCTCAGTGCATACACAGCCACATTCACCAGAGCTGCTGACCAAGCACCAAAACCCAGGCAAGTCACTGGAAAAGCAGCCCCAGCAGAAGTGGTGAGACAGCCTCTCTTGAGAGAGGGTCCCTTCTCCCCATCCCTTTTTCCACTCTTTGTCACTATGCAGCTTGTTCACTTAATGGTCCATTAGCTAATCTACATCCACATTGAAATTCAATCTTGTCTCATAATAGCATTAAAAAATTAAACAACAACTTTGCTTCCTTGGAAATGACACAATCTCCACCTCCATTTTCTCATCCCTTCACTGTTTTCCCTGAAGTTGGAGATTTTCCCTTCCATTTATTCTTGGTTTTGTGTCCTGAAAGAAATGCATAATCTCACCTCATTCAGAGTCAAACAATAAAGGGACAAACAAGCTATACATGCATAACAGCGCAGCTGTCTCCCAAGCAACGCTGTGGCCATTCCCATAACTTCTTTCCTGGCCCGAAGGACATTTTATTGGTTGAAATGAGGGATGATAAAGATTCTCTTTGAAATGTCTTGTCACACAGAAAGAACACTGAAACAGTGAAAATGGTTGACAACCAATGAAACCCTGTGTTGGGACAGGCACATGATGAATAATTCACCTCTCTTTTAGGCAGTGGCACAGAGAGCAGCTACTTGTGCTAATCTTAGTGATTTACAAAACAAATTTCCCACACATGAAGCCAGTAGGCCTCTTTGGAGGCAGAAGTGACATCCCACTTTTAGTGGGAAAAATCATCTACTGTTCTTTGAAAGACCCTGAATTAAGAGTGTTCCATAGAAGATAGGACTTGGAGAAAGTTTCTCAGGTCTGCTGCAGTAATGTCTTTTTTCAACATTTTCTAGGCAGTATGTGACCCTCTAGTCTGTGCCTAAACACCATTTCATACTGCTGTAATACTGACAACATGGAATTAAGCATTATCCTTCCCAAAGAGGCTGCTTTTATTCTATAATAGCACCAACCACTATTATATGGCTCTCTTAGCCCTCCATAGCCCCAGTCTCCATAGCATGCAGCTAAAAGGGATGGCAGACCTGTTTTAACTCAGAGACAGAAGCCTTTCCCAATATTGCAACACCCAAAAAGGCCACCTGCTGCTCTCTCCTCAGCCCAGTGCTAAGGCCTTTGTCAGGCTGTGGTACCAGGTCAAACTATGATCACCATTTAACAGGTTTGGAGTAAGGTCTGGGGCTGGAATTTATCACAGCTGACTGAAGGTGCTGGCTTCAGCAGCTGTGACTTATCCTGCTCCACCCTCTGCCTTCCCCTGCAGTCTCACACACAAAACATGAACACTTACCTCATGAATCACAGGTGATGCTAAGAGAAGGGTGAACACACCCAGGATATCAGTGCAGAGCTGCAATCCAGCACTGCAATTTTCTCCAGTTCCCATAAAGCCTCTCCTCCATTCCCCAGTACTTGTGTCCAGCCCAGGGGAAAGGCAGGTAGAGCTTTTGTTCTTTGACAAGGGACTTAATATAAACAAAGGAAGGTGAGTGCCTTCTATGCTGGGTCTGAAGCATTCACTTAAAACCACTTGTACCTCTGTGCACTTACAGGTGAGATCTCAGCCCCTCTGCACAAGAAATAACGGTGCTCCAAAGTACAAACAACTTAACAAGACAAGAATCTCAGAGGATAGGGAATATATCAGGAATGAGCTGACTAAACTCATCAGTGGCAAATTCATAGAGGCACCAATGCCCTGTTTGTGCCTTCCCCATTGGATCATACTTGTTTTCTAGTAATATCCTGACCAAAAATGACTTAGTGTTCTGTTTTCATATTTACATTTTTCCCCTATTTTTCTCTTCACTACTAGCAAGAACCACTCTATCTGAAGGATAATGGGATATGAAGTGTCCTCTCTCTGCTGTTCAGTTGATCTCAGGTGAACAGTGATTAAGCACCATCATCTGTTGATCCTTCAGTATTGTACAAAACAGGTGTTCTTTGTAACCTAACAGGTGTTCTTGATAACCTCTGAATTTCACGGAGATAGGGATCTTCATTTCAAACACAGTGATAATTACTAACTGATGCACCTGCTGCTGGGATCAACAAAAAAATACAAGACCTAAGTGGGCTAAGGAGACAGGCAGACCCTCATCTAGAATGGTGGTGCTCATAAAAAATATTTAAGCCTCTGCCTGTTTCACGTGACCGGAAGATTCCGCCCTATCTTAGCATTATTCACCAATAAAAACGGTCAAAAGGGCAGAGATTCCTTCTGGACCCAAGCAGCATCCCCAGAAAACACAATGGTTATTAGCAGAGTTCATCAGAAGCACAAAGAACCAACCAGCCAAGACCCAAAGGCAAGGGTTTCATGTGCAAACTGTTTTGAGGGGATGAGGCAATATAAGGACAGCACAACTCCAATAAACATGGAAACAACAGCACTACCAGGGGTTGTATCCCACACTAAAGCTGTAGAAAAGGTATTTTACAATGAAGTATAAATCTGCCAGCAACAATCCAAACCAGACACTTTTAATGTTTTGGGTTTTCACAGCAAAACAAAAATTTCGGACATTTTCTTTCAGATTAATTTAGAATATAGTTCAAAATTGCTTCTGTCTAATATTCAAGGGCTATGGGATGTTTTAACTCCTCACTGTGATTTACTATTTATATAAGAAAATGACATTTCAAAGCATTTTCTCTTTCTCTAATTCCCCATTTAAAAACGTCCAAAACAATGGAAGGCTTCAGTATTTCCAATTTGCTGCTCTCCTGGACACCTCTTATCTGTGTAGGAGAATTCTCAGCCTCACAAGGAAGCAGAGGCCACGTGTACAGCTTACCTCATAACTTGCACTGTGTGCTAAGCAAAGCTTCCACACCAGTTCAGTCACTTCTCCCACAGTGACCTCCCTCTTAGTCACCTCCCTTTCATAGAGAATATTGGTCACATACAGATCCTCAGAGCCCCCTAGAAAAAGGAACATAAAGGAAAAATCAGATCTCTGGTGGTTGCTGGCCATTTGCTATCAATTACCCTTTATGCAAAGGGAAAGTTTCTCTCTGAGCCTTTATTTCTCCCTGTAAGAGTTTCTCTAGGCTCACTACAGCCAAGGGATGAATATGAATGCCTGCAGTCAGCTTAAATTTAAGAACACAGAAGAATAAAGACAAGTGTCACCCAGAAGAAAGAGTCATAGAAAAAACACAGATACACATGAAAAAAATCCTATTTTCCATCTATACATCTCTTAGTATGTCCTGCTACTTAACATTCATCACCTTCTCCAATGTCATCTAATCACTCATCCCACACTTAAACCACCTAAAAAATCAACAGGACATCTAGGCTCTAAGAAAAATAAATGGCTTGGCTCTGAACTTCCTGAGAAAGAATCCTATCATTTTATGTGGGTATAATTATAAACAGTGTCCTGGAAATCTGAGGGTTCCTTTAAAAAAAAGAACCAAACAACTACTTAGAAACAGACAAAAAAGAAGTGTTTCTCAACATTTACAGTTCAACTTTGAAGTCATTCCTCGGGCAAGCTGCCCATTGGCTTCAGTAATATCATTTTCCTAAGGAGAAACAAACAGAGCAAAGAAGGAGCAAAAATTAAAACAGTTCTCAGACATGGCGTGTCCTTAGTTCCATAAGGACTTGCAATTATTTAGGGTCCATCTGTATGAAAAGTAGGAATTGTCCACAGACATGGGAAGGCTCTGCATACAAGGGCACTAGGTATTTACACAGATAAACAGGAGCTGGCCATTACTGACTGTCACTTTTGGAGACCCACCCAGTTTTGGAGATCCACACAGCTTTGTTATGGCAAGCACAAGTCCTCAAAGAAGGGACAGCTCAGCCCAGCCTGTAAAAACACCCACTTTAAAACAGTTTGATACATTAAAGGTGCAAATATTTTTCTAAGAAATAAATTTACTTTACTCTAGCAGAAACATAGTCACCTTTATTGTGGAGTGTCTCTGTTTCTACTTGCAGGAGTGTGAGTGATGAGTGTGTCTGTGTCTCTGCCCCACTGCCCCGGTGAGAGAACAGCGTCACGCGGTCCGACTCCGTACATTTGGCCTCCTCCAGCACTCCATCCTTTATGCTCTGAACACATTCCAGCTGGGAGGACAGGATCTGCTCTTCAGACTGAGAAAAACAGATACTTCAGGAAGGTTCTTGATGACCTGTGTCAGCCTACCCAATCCTATCTCTCCCAACTTCACAGAGGATTCCAGTTCTGGGGATTTAGAAAAGCTTCTATCTTTCCAAAGACTTCTACAAATAAAAACTTTCTTTTTCTAATGTATTTTTTTCTTACATCTCTCTACTCTTCTCTTCCAGAGTCCACTTTCAGTTTACCTCTATAGCATATTTTAATGAGTCTTTAAAGCAGGTGCCTAACAGCCTCTTGCATTTATACTATAACCTTCATCAAGTACAATGCAAATTTGCATGAAAATAAATTCTGTGAAAAACAGACATTACAGGGGAATAATATTCACCATTTCTTTGCTAAGAATTCAAATTTGGGCAGACACATTCTTCAAATAAGACAGAAGGAAGAGTCAGTGTTATTCCCCCAACCTTACCGACACATGAGGAAGAACAACAGACTGCACAGAAGTCAAACCAGAAGAGCGATGGGAGCAGAGGTTTAAGTCCCTTGTCTTTACAAGAATGGGACCCTTTCGCTGATACCTCGTTGGGCATATTCCCAGGACATCCACCTGGTAACAAACATACACTCTTGAATCACTCACGCACACATAAAATACAAGGACACAGTTTTAATAATTAGTTTTAGTAATTACTTTTTTTGTAATATCAGAGACCTAAATTCTTCCTTGCAGAACACTGGCTTTGCCACAAAAACCATGAAAAGGCAAATAATTTTAAAGACCTTGGTCAAGTTTATAGTAGCCAGGGTCTGTTGGTTTGTTTAATTTCACTGTGTTATTCTGAATTAGATCATTTACAGACATCTGCCTTTTCATTTAAGATTTTGCTGGCATGCAGGGAAGCATTAATTCAGAAGAACATTACTTAGCAGAGTAACTTCAATTCCATACGGGTGTACCAAGCAGAACATCTCTTTAAGCACTGACATGAAGCAAAGTAGCCTAAGAATGAGGCAGTGCACATCATGCTGAAGGTCAGTCTAGAAACAGCTCTTCACAAGAGAACTGCAGTGCCTGAGGGGTGTCAGCTGCACCCATGCAAACACACAGGTGACAGCAGGGTATGCTGGACTATTGTTTCAGTGTTACACAGCAGAAGTTGAGCTTAATTGAAATAATTGCAAAGAGCTCTGAGAATCCTGATCTTACAACCTCCTGAAATTAATGGGAAAAAAGTAACAAAAAATAATAATGAATTATTAATATTGTATTTTCTCCATAAAACAGGTAAAGCCCTGGCACTGGAACTCAGATAACCAAGTAGTGGATTCCAAGCCTCAACAAGAATGCGAATAACAGACAATTTTAGAACATTCACTACAAAAAGCAAGCAGATGAGTGCCACTGCTGAACCAAGTGGCAAACCCCTTTATTTACAAGTGGAGTAGATTTAACATGTACAAGAGCTAAGAGTCACCACAGAGCATGACTGACAGCCTCACCTCCTCAACAATGGCACCAGCAGTGGATTCTTGAGCTGTCTGCAGGACACTGAGAATGCCTCGCTTGATGTTCAGTGCCCAGGTCTGTTCACTCCTCACAGGACAGAGCTTCAGAACTTTCCCATTGTGGAAAGAAAAATGAAGAGGATGCTGTTGTAGTATCTCCCTGCAATAAAAGAGATTATAATTTCCTGTCTCAAAGAGTGAAAGTCAATTTATGACATTAGACTCAGATTTTCCTCAACAGAGCTGTTCTTCCACAATGGATCTGTCTCGCTCTGTATCTCCATTCTTTATTGCAAGCCTTTAGTCTTCATAAATTCACCCTGACCCAAAGACTGCTTAAAAAAATCCAGTGAAACCCTAGAAACAAATCTTCTCAAGATAATCACAGCACACTCAACATAACTGTAACACTTAACAAAAGCAGTCCTGGCAATGAATCTTGTTTAATTAAGAGAGAAATTCCATTTTATGATTCAGGGTGCCTTCAGCTTTGGTAGGCATGTCTGAATTGCAAAGTAACTGCACCATGCCTCTTCAGCTGCGATTCACACAAGAACAACTGCTTCCCAATTAACCCACACCTTCCTGCTCTGCTAGGTGTGCATACTTGGGCTCTATCCCAAACTTATTCTCCAATCTCTGCTGTCAGGACACTTTCTAATGGCTTTTGCTATCCCAAACTGGGAGTACAGTGTTTTCCACCTTTCCAAGGGATCACTTTTCAACATTGATTTTCACTCCTAATATAACATACTTTAATCATATATTTTCCTTCTAAATGGGGAAAAAGAAACCATCCAAAGGGAGAATTCTATAGTAGCTCAGTGGTCAGATCCAATTCAGGGAGTTAGACAGCTCATCTGCACATTAACTGGGGAGCTTACTACTCATCTAATCAGTCAGGTCACAAAGGAAGAGAAAATTTTCATACACCAACATCTGGATAAAGTCTTTCCAGAAGAGACTATAGGGCATATATAGGATAAGAGTTTCTGAACTCCTAGGCAACTGTGCCAGTTTTTGCTACTATCTGTGGAAATTACATGCATGTTCAGAGGACAAGCTAGACTACTGTATGTTCACAATAGGCTGAGGCAAATGCTAATAAGGCTCAGTTGTCTGAATAATTATTTTGAATAGCCAAGCTTCACTGAATGCTTTCTTTGCTACCTCTCTTTTTGGCTTCTCTGCAAAGAACAATACGCAACTGCTCTTACTGCTACCAAAATCCTGCAAATAACTTCACAGAAGATGTGCCTGTACACTCATTTGAACTCTGATACCACTGCCCATAGAGAGAACACAAAGTTCTTCCTGATGAATATAAAAAGCAATGCATTTACTCCAAGCTTGCTCTTTTTGACCCTTTGTATTGAGTCAATTACCTCAGCTCTCAGTGTTGTTCAAAGGCTGAGAATCCAAGTGGCAGGACAAAGAGGAAGATTACAAGGCTGAGCTTAATCAGACAACAGAACTGCTTTTATTTGGATTACACAAGAAGCATCAGCTCTCTGGGAAAATGCCAGACTTCCACAGTTTGAGGAAATCTTTTTGTATAGCCATCTACACTGGAGACTATACCTTGGCAAGTCAGTGGGAAACACACTGACATATGTTATGAATGAGCTACTAAGCCCAAAAACATAAAAGGAAGAAAATCTCTTTGGACAAATAAATGCAATATAAAAATCCTGGGGAAAAAAATAAAAAACAAAAACAAAACAAACAAGATATTTTGCCTTATGAGAATCTTCTAAACCAAGAACTTCTAAAATGTACTGCAAAACTCAAGAGTGTAGAAGTAACTTCTGCAGCTTTGAGAGATGTGATCAATATGTGCTGCTAGAGGCTTGGTGATTTGTACTCACAATAATTTGAACTGTCTATAGTCCAAATGGTTTTACATACAAAGGGATGAAAGTAATGTTGAAGAAAAACCTTTTTGGACCACATGCCTCTCATTCTCTCATTTTTGCTTTTGGTGCTCATATCTGGATCCTTGTTTAAAAAAAAAAAATTAAAAAAAAAATCAAAAGAAACCCTAAAACTAAAGCAGAGTGAACAGTGTCCAGTCAAGCTGCTGCTAAGCCATATACCTTCAAAAAATCCCAAAACCCAGACCAGAAGGTTTTCTACCTCAGACTGTCCATTTCCTTCAGAGACTCCTCTCTGGATGCAAAAATTTTCTTAATCTGTACATCTTGCACCTAGGAACAAAGATTACAGAGAATATATTTCATTGTCAAGAGGAACTTGTGGACTTATCACATCAGGATATCCACATAGAATGTCTTCTATGAAGAAATCTCACTCACTATTAAACACATTTTATACAGCACTATTATATCCCTTTCACTGTCAAACCACTGACCAGTTAATTTTTATCCATGTGCTAGGACAGGGATTACTATCCTTGTCTTTGTTGGTCTCATGTATGTGTGTATTCACAGACACACGTCAACCTCCCCAGCAAAACCAGTGAATTATCCCCTCTGTTAACCTGGAGGACAACCCAGGCAGCTGAGAAGTTTATTTTCCCTGCTGCCCCAGCACTGCAGTTCTCCACCTGGCCTACCACAGGGCTCACCCCAGGAGAAGCTCTGCAATTTGAAACTGCCCTGTTGCTTCTTGTCACTGAAAGACAGATCTGCTGTCGTGATGAATGGAGTGTTATAAGAATGAATTTTACACTGGGCTAGGAATGGCACCAATCCAGCACATCATAAAAGTTTCTCAAGTTCTCTTTAAAATGCTTGCTATTTTAAAATTACTGCTACAGCTATGAAAGTGATTTAAAATAAACCAGGTTCCTTTCCAGGATTGGCTTTATCTCCAGTTCTGCACTTCATGTAACAAAAAAGTGAAACTCTTGTGCCACTTAGAAAAGAAAATAATTATTTGCTTAATCTGCCTTTTGAAATTGGCAAATACCTGATTTCAAGTTGTGGTGCATCAAACAATACTGCAACTCTATTTATGAGATCCAGAATTGAACTGGCTTTTAATTACAAGAAAAACAAATGCTTGAAATATAGCAATAATCCCAAAGAAAAATATGATTCAACATCAGCTCATCCCAATCACTCAGACAATTATGGCAATACTTACTTTCAAAACCATCTGGCAATTCCCCAATACTTCAATAATCACTGTGCTCTCCAGAGAGATGCCACTGTTTTTGTAAATATTTCCCTGCAGGAATGTGTTGGTGACTGCTGAATACCTGTAGCTGTACCTGGCTCTTTTGGGGAAGTATGATGCACTGTGTCCTAGGAAATAAACAACAACAAAAAAAGAGAGTGGGTTTTTTTTCCCATTAAACTTCCCCTTCTCTCTATTTTTTTTCCTACCTTTTAATCTTTCAGCTGCTGAAACCAGCTAAGCAAAGGGATGGATACTCAGATTGTTTCCTTCCCACTTGGACTTTCAGCTGAAAGAACTGGGTTCCTGAAAGCACCCTGCATGCTGGCCATAGCTCCTGCAGGGAGAATGAAAACACTTCTCCCCTCTCCCAAGCACATAACCTCATTATTTCCTTCAAGACATGAAGTTAATTTCCAAGGGCAGGAAAGGAATGTAATGCATTTACAGCACGATGCTCTTTTGACACCTTTAAGAGAGCAGCAAAGCAGGACCTTCACAACAGCAAGATTAAATAAATGCCCATGGCTGGGCAGAGTCCCACACTGGTTTAGTCCTTTGCTCAGCTCTAATGCTTAGGAGTTTTTCAGAGTTCACAGAACGCAACCTTTAGGCAGGTGTGGGCCTGGTAAACCTTAATGGAACTTCTCTGCTACTTCGTGAATGCTGATCACTCAGATATAAGTATCACTCTTCTCAGAACACAACATCTCTGTGGATGTTTTCAAATTCCTCTTTCCTTATCATATGAAAAGCCTGAACACAATCTTGTTTTGCTCACCTGCACAGTCTGCAAAACAGGAAGCTCCATAACTTAAACTCTCTGAGGGTCCTGCAATGACAAGTAACAGAACAGAAAAGCACTGAAAATTTGTGTGCAGCTCAGCACAGACCTGCTGTTTCTAAATTTCAGTGAAACTCCTGAAATCAAAGCATGGTACTCAAAACAAAAAAATAAATCCATGAGAGTTTTTCTATCAAGACTTTGCTCTTGCCCCTTTCCACACATCTCTACCTCAGAAGCATGCACATGAAGGAATGACCTACCTTAGTGTATTTATTGATTTAAGTCTGGAAACAATGCCATGGATTACCAAGCAAATTAAATAAGAGGTTCTGAATCCAAGAAAAAAATGTATTTTCTGTACCACATTTCTTCATATCCATGGTTATCACAGACTGATAGTGTGGTGGGCTGAGCAGCCTGGACAATCAGGCACTCGGTTAACTTTATTAGGATACCTAAATTTAGAGCCTCTGCTCTTTGCTTTGTTCTTTTTTATTTTCTTCTACCATTTATTTTGAAGCATGCACTTCTCTTCAGCTGACAAGAGTAACAAAAGACCACATTATTAACAGTTCACAATTTGTTCACACTTTTCAGAATCCTTCATCTGCCAAACACCAAATTGAGCACAATTGTCAACATTATACTAACATATTATTTTCAGGTAAGAATAATTAACTGACTGACACAATCCCACTGTTTCTGTTGCTTTCTCTAGAATGCTGAAGGAAGATGCACTATTTAATGCCTCCAGGGAGGGTGATCTCCCACCTGCCCAGTGCCACCCAAAGAGCTCTGGAAAGCAAACTGCTGCACCACAATAAAAATCCAGACAAAGCTGCTACAAGAATTACTGCAACCCTACAAGCTGTAACTCAATTCTCTGAAGTTTTGCTAGGGAGAGCATTTCTTAGCAGAAGTATTCTGTATTGAGAGATCAGTCTTAGCAGAGTAAAAATTTCTTCTACTTACTCCCTGAAGCTCCTGCCACAACAGCACAGAGTAAAATGATGGCAAGCAACCCCGTGGCCATCGAAATCACCTCCTCAGACCAGAAGTTAACAAAAACACATCAGTTCTGCTCTCAAAGGCACCTCTGAGCAAGGCACTGAAAGAAAATTTCCTTCACAAAGCAGGAGCTCACTATTTCAACTCCCCTCTTCCAGCCAGAGGAGGGGCTCTGGCAGGGCAGCCTGCAGAGGGGAGGGGGAGGTTGTAGTATGGGGGAGAGACAGACACACACATAACCACTGATCCCATCTCCAACAGCATTTCAGCCTTTTTGCAAAAGAAGAGAAAGAGAAGTTAACCCATGGGAAATCTCAGAAAACTGCAAGGAAAAGAAATTAGGTATATGGCATCATAACAGAGCAAATGCTCAGAACAATCCCATGCAGTGAGTTTAAAACAAATAAACAAAAGTAAAAGTCACCCTAGCAATCATTCCTTGATGATTAATCAACCAAAAAGTGCATGGGATGAAAGCCAAAGCTTGGGGACTAAAGGGAAGCTGTTTCCATTGGGAGCAAGCAAGTTCACAGTAGGCAGCTCATTCCACCAACCAAAGTCCCAAACCTCAAATGGGTGAAACTGTGTGTGAATAATACACAAAACCCCTAAACCTTCTGGTACCAGTCAGGTTTGTACAGCACATCAGACACAGGCCTTCCAGGCAGACCCCTCTCCCAGGCCCAGGGCTCTTCCCACACTTCCCATGCAGCCTGAGCCACGTTCGGTCCTCACATGTAACAGAATCAATGGTCACTCACAGCACAGAGCCACGGCCACAGCTCAGCTGTGCCTGTGTGCCAACACCTCCAGGGAAGTTGTGTGGGCAGGCAAGTGTTTCTTTCCTCCTGCTGCAAGCCCTCTGGTCTAGCCTGAGCTACCGTGTCCTTCAGACAAGAGTCACAAGTAGAAATTGAGATAACAATCCCAGTCACTGGTGCTACTCTCCCCCACCAGGTTTGTGCTGCTACAAACTCTTTGCTGCACTTACTTGCTCCACCACATAACATTTGCTTATGAAATACTTACAAATGTTAAAGGGAAAACAATTTCTCCCGTGTGCTTTGCAAACACCCATGACTAAAGAAGGTGAGAGACAGCAATTCCAGTCTAAAGAGTTAATAATATACTCCATGATGTAAATTGAGCCCCTCTATCAAAACCCCTGACCTACCAAATGCCAAACTCAGAGTCAGTCCAGGTTTGAAACTGAATTAAAAACAACAAACACTACATATTTCATACAGCAACTCAAATTTCCTAGAACCAACCCCAAAGCTGTAACTGAGAAAGCCTTCTGCCTTCACAGGGATTTTTCAGAATATTCTAATTTTGAAACTGCTTCAGAGATTTCTTTGGGGAAAATTACTTGCTGAGTTTGCCATTTTTACCCTGCTAAGCTACTCAATCTGCTACTCATTCCAACTTTTTTATTTAAGAGCACAGCCCATCTGGGCATAGTATGTACTCCATGCAAGCAGGCATTTAGGTCTTGGTCTACTATCAGCAATATGGATAGAAGCAGGAAAGTTAATAGCTGGGCAGGAACATAAAAACATGATTGATTTACCAGAAAATTGCTATATTGCAACAATTCTTTTCTTGAATCACTACTATTGCCCATTTTCCACACCAGTCTGATGTTTAACTATTTATATAATAAGATTTTTCAACATATTTCACATAGCTATTGAAAAAAATCTTTAAAGCATAAAATTCACCCCAAAGTCAGTAGGAACATCAACACTGGAATTAGAAAGAATTTCTGCTTTATCACGACACAGGTTCAAGAGCAGAGTGTAACTTAGACTTCCTAAAATAATCAAATTTGCATTTTAATCTCAAGTTTTGTGGCTTCTCATTTCTTAGGGAAGAAACTATACTAATAAAGAAGAAGAAAAATATATTATGGTAGAAATAGGAGCACTCTCAAGAATTTATAAATCTGAGCTTGCTTGAATCTTGACAATTTCATAGGCCAAAGAACACAGAAATTCACTAACAAAACTCTAGAGTTTTTTTTTTTATTAAAAATATTTCAAACAGCTGTTTTCAGCAGAGCACAGATTTGGGGCAGTTTTTACTGAAACTTCTAAATATGGAATTAAATGCCTGAATAGCAGTTAGGTCTTAAATGCACACTGAAGTCAAACCTTTAAGATGAAATATCACATAAGTGTTCTGTGCACTTGGCTCATGTGACTTCCCCAGTAGTGGCTGGCAAGCACAGGATGGAGCCCAAGACTCAACAACTTTTAAGCACTTTTTACTACCTCACACCAGATGAGCTTTCTCTAAAAAAATCAAAACACCACCCCCAAAACAGGCAGAAAAAGAACCTCCTGAAGAGAAATTTCCAGCACATTGCTGTCCTAGATAATCTTAAGAAACTGGAGAAAATCTGGCACATGTGCTGCAAACACACTGGTTTAATGACACACAAGAGACCCACACTGCTGTAAGTCTCAGAGAAGTATTCATCCATTTTAATGGATATTGTACTCAAGTTTGGAAAATGGATTTAATAAAAATTACCACATGTCACACAACAGGGTAAGCCTGTCCATGGACACCTGAGAACTGTTTGCCAGTGCCACCAAGAAAGCCTGAACTTTCACAAACTGCCAAAGTCTGCTTTGTATAGGCGCCACAAACAATATTAAGTTAATATTACCGTAATACTGACATTTAGCCCTAACAGCCAAAGGCAGGAGGGAAGCGCCCTAGGCCAGGATTCCGGACCCACCTGTGTGCCCGCCGCCCTTCTGCCTCCCCGTGCTCGCAGCCATCCCGTGTCCGGGAGCTCTGCCCAGTTACGGACTCGAATCGAGCCCGTGGAGTCCTCACAGCACCGGGCACCGCCTGGAGCCACAGCCGGAGCATCTCCCGGAGCGCCCCTCACGGCACGGAGCATCTCCCGGAGCGCCCCTCACGGCGCCGGGCCCCGCCCGGAGCCCGCGGCCGGGGAACCCATCGCGGCACCGGGCACCGCCCGGGCAGCGCTCCGGGCACAGCGGCTCGAACGCGCCGTATCTTTGGGGAAAACGCCGCGAAAGCGCTGTGAGGCACTCGAAGCTTTCCAGGGCGTTTCCCCAGCGGAAATTCAGCAATGGAGGTGCCACCTGTCCGCCCCAGGGCTGTGGCTCCCCGGCCTGCCGGCCCCAAACTCGGCGTCCGGGCGCCGAGGAACCCGCGGCACGGCCGGGGCGAGGGCGGGCAGCGCGAAAGGGTCAGCGATGGCTGAGGGGAAATGAGATGATGGGGCCGCACCTCCAGTCCGGGGTCCAGTTCTGGGCCTCTCGCGACAAGAAGGACATCGAGCTGCTGCAGCAGGACCGGAGACGTGCAATGGAGCTCCTCATCAAGACTGATGAGCAACAGCTGAGAGAGCTGGGGGCCTCAGCCCCGAGGAAAGGAGCCTCAGGAGGGCCCTTCCCTCAGCTGCCTGGAAGAGTGGCCAGCGTTGGAGCAGCTGTGCAGGGAAGCAGTGGAATGGCCATCCCTGGGAGCATTCAGAAAATACGATGTGTGGTGCTTAGGGACGTGGCTGAATGGTGGGCCCGGCAGGGTGATGGTTGGACACAGTATCAGAGGTCTTTTCCTACCTTAGTGATTCTTTGATTCTGTTATCCTACAGTAAAACAAAATCTTCAGTGCTACTTTGTTAACAATAAAAGCATTTTACAAGGCATGAACCTGAGGTAACTTCTGTACTAGTTACCAGGACACCGAGCACTCCAGGAGAAGGTGCTTCAGAGGCCGTGGGGAGCAAGAAATGGAAATTGCTTTGGGTTTGGCTTTTTTCCCCCAGTAATGCTTTTGTGAGCCCCTTGCTGTCACATTCAGATGCACCACGGCTTTAAGTCCTAGAGCAGTGTCTGTCACACACCCTGTTAATGCAATGTCCTCTGGAGCTCACTGCAGCTGCTTTTTGGGGATGTTTTTTTGTTACAAAGACAAAGCTGTAGCATGAAGCAAAACAGCCAACCACAAAAGGACTTTCAAAAAGCCACCTTCTCACTCTTTGTTTATTCTCAACTTGGGCACAACTACTTCAGCCCCTCCAGACCACACAACCACCTCTTCAGACATTAAATTTTCAAGTTCTTAAAAAGAATAACAATATTCAGTTTTAAGTGGCAATAGAAGCACTTCCTTTGAAATCAGTAGGTTTCACATGCACCTTTTGGTGTCCTGGTAAGTAAAAATACTGAGATGCTCATTGGCAAATTTATTTCTATACTGGATTCACACCCAGCATATCATACATCTGAGTGTTCATCTCAAAAAATACATTAGAAGTCATCCTAAAGATAATAAATTTGTATCACATTACAGGATCTTATGAAGCAAATAGGAACACAAAAGTTAATTTGCTAAAAAATGCAATCACCTGACAGACAAAAACTTTAACATTTGTCACAGGACTTGCGCTTCTTAGTTTTTACTCCTAGGATGACATTATTGTATACTCATTACTGACCTCCTGCTGCTCAGTTATGAATAATAATTAACTAGGTTTGAGAAGTCAAATAATTTCTTTAAAAAAACCCTTGTGGTTAGACTGCTAGAAGTGTTTTCACAAACACTGCAATAAATAGCAGCTTCTTGAAACCACTCTGAACTTGCTTAACAACTCCCTCTTGTAAGGCTATCAGCTGCCTTTTACTTGCTTTAACTGCTTTCATTTTGGATCCTCTTTGCATGACAAAAAAAGTTTTATTTCCTTCTGGCTCAAGCCTCATCAGAATTAGAACATTGTGCAAGTTCTATTAAAAATAGAAGCCTAATGAAAATAACACTGTCAGAGTGAAACAGAAAGCAAAGTCATCCTGGAAAGCTCATGAAGGTGGGGGTAGGGAAAGTTTTACCTGAATTTGTAATGTGAGGCAGGAGGATTTCAGATAGCCTGTGCTCCTTCCTTATGTGAAAACAGCTTGAGCCCAAAAGTCATCATTGCTCTTTCTGTTTCTTACCTTACCAAGGAAAAACTATTCATACAACAATCACTTACTACCAAAATAACCCTAAAGCTGCTTAATAAAAATATCAATGCGTTAGAACAAACGTGTTTGAGGCACTAACCCTGCCTCCCTGTTCTTTCTGCACCTGAAAAAAACCAATCAAACAAAAATGTAGGCACTGAAAGAAGGTAGGGTATTCTCACCTGATTAATAGGGATTCTTTCCCACTGAATACAGTGATATTTGATATATATTCCTGGTATGTGAATGTGGAGCCATATTTATATGTGTTTGTTTAGTTGTATTGCAAGTGAAAGTTTTACCCAACAGTTTTAACTGAGAAATATTTATAATATCTGAGTACTATATAGGAAAACAACACATTTTCAGTGTGGCTCTGTGTGTGACAGCTGGTCTGCAAGACAGACAAAGCCATTTATCACAGACTTGGCCTAGGTGAGGCTGAAAATTTTCTCCCTCTAATTACTTTTCTTCACTTAACATTTCAGCCATCCACGTGTTTGGAAACATTTCATGCTATAATTTTCCAATTACAAGCACCAGATAGGAAAGACAACGTTTTTATTTTAAATAGAGTCAGTTTTAAAAACAAACAGTAATTTCAACATAATCAAACACAAAGCACTTGCATACAAAGCAAGTTATATCCTGCATTTGTTTGTCCAAGGTAGGTTTAACAAAGCAGGTTACTTTGGCACAGTCTGTAGATCATTCCATACACAAGAGAACAAACACAGGCTTTGTGTTTAAGGAAACACAGCTATAGAAGGGGCAGCAGAAAGCTTTGCAGAATGCTGAATTAGAAGGAAGAGCTGCCAACATTGTGTGTCCTATTCTCAATCCCTACAAGGAACTTAAAGAGAATTAATGGACTGTGCACATATATCAAAACAAACTTTTTTTTTGTGCGTGTTTCACATTCTGGTGGCACCACCTCAGGTTTTCCAACCATCACTTCCAACCAACAGAAGACTTACCAAATGAATATATGGCAGCACAGGACTTGCTTGTGTCACCAGAACAGAAAATTCAATGCAGCATCACCCAAGCCCTTTAAGAACACAGTGCACTATGGTGGTGCACCAGCAGACAAAAGCACTTGTTTGGTACCCATTAATCAACATGGAAAGCTACAAAACGACCAGCTTTTTACCTCCTTCATTCTCTTGTCAGTCAGTAGCTGCTGATGTACATTCTTACGGTATAAGGAGACCAGAAACCTTTTCCAAATGCGCAAGGAAGCTCTTAAATCACTTGCAGACTGACTCACAAGCAGCAGCAGCAGCAGTTTATGGAACCTAATTAAGATGAGGCGTAGATATTGTACGAAATCTACAGAATTACTGGATTTCAAACATAAAGTGTTGAAAGACTTTTGAAAAACTACCTTTTACCAAATATTTACAGAAGGCACATTTGGCAAGAACAGTAAATGTAGGATTTTTATTTGTATTTATTTTAGCTTTTTACTTTTATAGATAGTAATATAGTGTTATTAACACAGCCTTGTTTAAACACCTGTCTGACTTTTCTGGACAGGTATAATTTAGGTTGGACATGAGGAAGATCTTTATAGAAAGGGTGATTAGATATTGGATTGGGCTGCCCAGGAAGATGGGAGTCAGCGTCCCTGGAGTATTTAAGAAAAGACTGGGTGTGGCACTCAACACCACGGTCTGGTTGATAAGATGGTGTTAGGACACAGGTTGGACACGATGATCTCAGAGGTCTCTTCCAACCCAGCTGATTCTGTGATATGCATCAAGATGTTGATTGATCAAGATGCTTATGACACAGAAATTACTTAACCTTTCAGAGCCTCATTCCCTAATTTTTTGTGATTATCATCTTAAATTAGCACACCCAACTTAAGTTTCTAAAAGCAGAACTCATCTTTAATTTAATTTAGAAAAATCAGAGAAATGCTTTAACAAACATTTTACTTTCTTAATAAAGAAACAGTAATAAACAAGTAAAGAATAAACTAAAAGCCTAGGTATTTTATTTATGTGTTTCAGGTGGAATTGTTCAAGCCTTAAGATAAGGCTGAGGTTTGTTTATGATTGATCAGCTGATCTGTGTACAAGGAAGTCTGCCAATGTTCTAAACAAGCTTCTCTGGGCATTTCCATTGGGGAGAAGAAAACACTTCACAGACTTTCAATCAGCAGTAAGAAAGTCTCCAGCCAAACAAAAAACACTGAACAAGTATCTTCTGTATGAACATCTTTACTTCAGCTTAGAGATATGACTAGACTTGAAACTGGCAAGAAAATTCAGGTAGCAGATTCAATCATTATTTTTGTACAGTAACCTGAGTTATCCATTTCGAAAAGCTGCCTCCAAGAAAGAAGAAGCTTTTAGGTTTGGTTCTCTTCCAACTATGAAAGTTTTAAAGTGAATTCTAGTGCTCATGAAAAGATGACAACAAACAATTTCTTTTTTCAAAGAGGAGCACCTGTCTCTGAGGCAACTCCCTGCCAGTTTGTAAATAGTGCTGCTGCCAAAGCATGAGCCTAAATAGCTCTCCATACACACCCTCCTCTTGTTCTGTGCTGAGACTCAACAGTCTCAACGCAAGCATAATGTGCAACATGACTGAGACAAGATTAACTGAAGAACATCACCAACCTGTTTTGCACAAAGCAAAAAGGGAAACACTCCAGTGCTCTCTGCTGGTGCTGGACTGAGTGGCCCATACAGATTAGGTATGGTTTATACAGACCTAAGTGAAACTCCTCTCAAGCAAATGCGTATTCAAACCATCTAACAATGAACATTACTTTTTATTGGTTTCCAGTGATAGGATGCACAGAAAAAACAGGAAGTCTCCATGAAGCTTCAGAGAGGCCTTGTAGAGGTGCTAACCAATTTTGTCAATCAATGTTTAAACGCTGCTTATAAACGTTTGTAAGAACCAAGAAGAGTGCTGCATTTGGGACAGGTGTGATCCACATCCTTTAGGGCATCAATGCAGAAAGGAATTAAGCAGCAGCCTCCTCCACACCTGCAAAGGCAAAAAAAGAGAAAAACACTGCTTTACCACTTTTTATATACACAAGAAGATGAAATGTATTTTGTCCAAAAGCCATCAGTAAAACTGGTGCCGTAAGCTTCAGGAAGAACGTGTGGGGCTATGGAGTCCACTACCATAATATTCCAGAACTGCTTCAAGGTCCTGTAGGACACAGATGTAAGCTAATTGCACCACAAAGGCTCAGGTGCCACACAGAGAAAGCAAAACTGAGAGCTCCGTTACACATTAGAGCTAAAAAAGGTCAAGGTAAAAGGGCAAGTTGGAGTTGACCTACCCCAGCAGGCAGAGGCCACCACATGACAGCCAGGTCAAAGCTCCTGCTTCGTACGAGAGACGTGTCACTATCACCTGGTTACAGGAAGGGCAGCACATCTGAACTGGGCGGTCATAAAACAGCACTGGCTGCTGCACATACACCGTCTGAACAGTAACTGAGCAGAGAAATGGCTGTTTACTCCATGAGTACACAAGGAAAAAAGAGTAGTAATCAACTTCCCCTAAACCAGCTATAACTGAAATATTCAGGGCTCAGAGCAATGAAATACACAACAACAGAGAGAAATCACCATGGCATTTCCTAATGCAGAAATACACTGTCTTAAAAATAAAGCTGCACTAAGAGCTGCAGAAAGCCAAATGATGTTACTGACATCAGTGCACACTGAGGGATTCACGAGAATTGACACCTTATTCTCTTCAGAAGTTTTTTTTGGCAGGTGGTGAACACCTGTGAACCACAATTTTTCATCTTCTGACAGCACTCATTACATAGCCACTTGACACCACCTTAACATGAGGTACAGAAGAGTTTTGGAGGCTTACTGGGGTTATTTGCTGGTGGAGGCTGTCCCATATATGGGGGAGGGTTCATTCCCTTCCCATCTGGCTTCTGTCCAGGGTCAGGGACAGGGTAGGGGTGAGGATAGTCCATATTGATTCCTACAGCTTCCTCATAAGAAGGTGGTGCAGATGGAACAGGGCTGCCACTTGGAGCAGACATTGTATCTAAAACATAAAAGAGAGAAAATCATAACCAAAGGCATTATTTATTAAGGGCAAATGACAAATAATTAGACTCAATTCAGCAGCAAGCAGATAACTAGATTAAAAGGGACTTTTACCAGCACAAAATTAATTGGCTGGTATTTGTTTCTGACAATATTAAATGTTAATCTTGATTTCACTGTTGCTGTTGCTTACTTGCCACTTCCTTTTCACTGAGAATTTTTTACACTTTGTCTCAACACCAATTCTTCCTTTATAAATTAAAAATACTAAAGCAGGGGGGTGGGGCATCTTCATTAGTATACTAAACTATCTGGCAGTCTCCATGAACACTATTTCTAATCCCTCTTGTTCACCTGAAAAACTGAACAATATGAGAGGTCATAAGGTAGTTGCTAACCAACATGAGCCTGGTTTGTCGTGAAGCTTAAATATTTAAAAAATACTATCTACCTCTACTGTAATTTGATGTAAGAAGTATTTATACTGAAGGAAAAAGAAACCCAAAAATTAAGCATGTCTAACTCAACTCAAAGCTTTTACAACTCTCAAAGATGTCTAAGGTTGCCATTTTTACTTCTTGGCAAGGTTTTAATGAATCTGTAGTCCAACTTTTCCTCCACCAATTGTTATTTTGTTGCAGAGGATAGGAATGCTGACCACTGCCAAGAAAAGACTGTGGTTTCAATGCAGACTTCCTTTCCTCCTCCCCACCTACCCACTTCCTATTGTCTGCCCACCATTTTCTTTGTGGAAAAGGTCTCATGGCATCACTGCTGACCAAGCATCTCCCTGTTCCCCTTCCTCCTAAGGACCATCAGACAGCTCTCCAAGAGCCACACTCCATTCTCTTGTCACACATATGATCCCTCTGTACACATGCAAGTCTTTTCACTCAGTACTAGCTGGGAAAGGCAACCTGTATTTGGAATATTAATTCTAAGATGCTATGAACGTAATACAGGAGATCCAATTACCCATAGCACTACGATGAATAAAAGAAGGGAAAGTGCACTGATGCAATTTGCAGGTACAAAAGACAATATGCAACGAGAAAGAATTTCAGGCCTAAGTATCTGTTTAGGGCTGGCACCACTCCATCCACACAAAGCTCGAGTGAGACCCAGCACACAAGTTTCCTAACAATGACACAAGCCTTTCACTCTCCCAGAGCATGGAAAAGTCCCTGGAATACTGCTGATTATCTTCCTCACACAACACAGCTTTCATTAGGATTCCAGTGTAGTCTATAAACACTGCCATAAAGAACTTGTCACAAGTTTGTTCACTCTTCCAGGTCACACAGGACTAAACTGCTGCACTGGAAGTATGGGGATACATCAGCAAACACCAGTGTTTATACATTTCAGGAGTCACACTCTCTTCCCAGCAGATTTAGCAGAAATGTGAGGTGTATTACAAAGGGAATTGTGTACTCAATCAAGTGTGGGGTTTATAGTAGCCCCATGGCCAGGACCAACACAGGAGCTGGTACAGAAGAACAGACGTGGCTACAGGTGCAGGAGCAGTAATTGTGGTAACCCTGGGATAGGCATCGCTCCTTCCCACCATTCTCATACTCTGCAGCTTTGGCAGAATGAAGAGGGAACTACGCAGCAGCTGAAGATGTTGAAACTCAGTAAGTTTTTGAAGGATAAAGTATTTCACAGCTATACTTTTAAAAAACACTGATCTTCTGTTTTCTTTAGAAAAGAGAAGGTTTCTCCTTCTGACTAAAGCACAGAGCTGAACCATGATCTACTGCCCCCAGTCAGTGTGCTGGTTTTGGCTCGGGGTGCACAAGAAGCCAGGAGGGGACACTGCCAGAACAGCTGACCAAAGGGATATTCCAGACCATAAAGCACCATGCTCAGCAATAAAACCAGGAAGAAGGTTGTTGGGAGTGAAATGGTGCTCAGGGACTGTCTGGCCATCGGTTGGTTGGTGGTGAGCAATTGTTCTCATTTGCTTCACTTGCTAGATTGTATTTCCCTCCGTTACTTTCCTTTTCATTACAACTATTTAATTATTATTATTTTATTTCAATTATGAAACAGTTCTTATCTCAACCCATGAGTTTTCTTAACCCTTCCATTTTCTTCAGGGGTGCAGTGAGCGAGCAGCTGTGTGGTGCTCATTTGCCAGGTGGGTTTAAACACACAGCTACTTCTGCTGTTCAGCTCTGCCTCACTGACAAGCAAGCTCTAAGAAATCAACACCCTTTCACATATTTCAAAGTTCCAGCATGAACACTTCTTGTCTTGATATTTACTTATTTTTAAATTACATTGCGTGTTCATTTCTTACCACCAAGAGGTTTGGAACAACCATTTCAATTTAAACATGATCACTATGCTTTTTTTGCCCTTTCACTTTTTTTGCCTTTTCCTGCAGACAGATGCAAACAGGTCTCAGGTCTTCATAGCATTTTGTGGCATCTCTTTTCTTTTTTAAAAGTTTCAAATCTGTAGCACAAATAACATGTACAAAGTACTACAGTGAATGGTATAAAACTAAAGCCATGTATGAATTCCTTCAAGTTAGCTATCAAAAGAAAAATTCCTAATAAACATCAAGATGACATCAGGACTACAAAAAAGGCTCTTGAAAATACTGACTACTGTAGATGTAACCACAACTTCAGCTTTTCAGTTTCATTTTTCTAATGTCCCCTCTCCTTTAAATGTCAACCATCACTTCATACAGCCAGTGCAAATGTGTTTCACACTCTAGGTCTTGAATATTAGGCTGAGGACAAGAGAAAAAGAAGGTAATAATCCACCTCTCTGCTTGGTATGTAAAAAACTAAGCAACCAAAACCCCATTTAGTAAACAACTGCTTACCACTACAGCTATTCTAACCTAGTCTGGCCAAACACATCTGTTGTTGCCCTTCCCTTAATGTCTGGCTAAAAATTGACACAACTGAATCCTTAAATTAAACAATTCCTATGCAGACCTCTTCACTAGAAATCCCAAGTTGCCCTCCAAGACCATGGGTGATTGAGAAGGCTCCCTGCACATCCCAAACTAAGACAGCTACTGATCAGCAACACCTGGAATGAAACACAGATTCAAGGCTAATTTTTTTTTAACTACCCAGCAGGATATATGGGTTTATCAGAGCACTCGGATTTTTGCTGCGCATAGCAAGCCCTAACACAGCACCTTCTTGGACCACCAACTTCATCCGAACTCTGGACAACAACTTCGTAGTTTACTAACCTGATGAGAAATATTATCTCAGAGTTGTTTAAATTTCTTAGGCATTTGTGAGAGAATAAAATCCAATAATCACAACAAAAAAGACTGACATATCATAATTTCAGTAAGAACCAATGGCATTGAGGTCACACTGAATTCTATACTGGCGAAGTAGAAATAGTACCACACAGTGTGCGGTGCCTGGCAGGAGAGATTTCAGGGGTTAGCGTGTTCCTTCCATCAAGTAATCAATAGTTTCGGAATAATCCTGTGAGTGGCTTCCTGTGAGTACCCCCCTCCCGGGGCAGGGCCGGGCCGGTCCGAGAGGAGCTGCTGCCGTGCGGCTCCTGAGCGTGTTCCCTAAGGAAAGATCCACCTCCCGCCTGCCACACGCCAGGAAACGAAACTTCAGCCTCGCTCGCCCACAGCCCGCAACGCCGAGGGCAGGAGCCGCCCCCGGCCTCTCCCGGACGGTCCCGGGACCGGGGCTGGGACCGCGCCGCTCGGGACGCCGCTGGCCCGCGAAGCCCAAGCCTGCTCCCGGTGCCCCGGGGGCTCCTGCGGAGCGGGACCGGCCCCCGAGCTGAGGTTGCTTCCCCGCCCCGCGCCGGGCGAGAGCACCGGGAGCGGCCCGAGGAGGGCAGCGCTCGAGCCCGGGAGCGGCCCCGGCGGAGAAGCAAAGCCCCCCCGCCGTCCCGCTCTGCCCTGCCCGCGGCACCGCCTGGCTCCTTACCGTGCCGAGCCGAGCCCGCCGGCCCTCCTCGCCTCTCCGCTCCTTTCCGCTCTTCTCCGCTCGCCCGGGTACAGCCACCGTCCGCAGGGCTTGTCCCGTCCCCACCCGCGCTTCCTCCTCCCCTTCCCCTTACGGCCGGGAGAAGGCGCCGCGAGGACTGTTCGGGAGGGCGCTCCGGGCCCTGCCCCGGGAGCTGCCTCGGCCGCTCCCCCGGCCCCAACGGCTCCCGGCCAGCGGCGCGTCTGGTCGGGACGGGAAGGGAAGGGGGGGAAAGCCTGTGGAAGTACAGGCACTCCTGACGCATTTCGCAGTCCTGGCGATCGGGAACTCCGCGGCTTTCGCCATGAGCACACTCAGATTAAACCAGTAATCTTCAACTTTCCCGTCAGCAACCTAGCCAAGCACCACGTTCTGTAACACTGCAGGAAAATCACTTCCCTAATGCTACAATACCCCTTATGGTACCAGATCAGGTAATTCAGACAACATACAAGAACTCATAAAATCATCAACAAAACTTTCAAGTTCCAAGATTCAATGATTTTAGGTAGTGCCTTTACAAGCCATTGAATTGGATTCAGTCTGGAAAACACAAGAGTATGTCACTCCTTCCTCCAAGATAACACAAAAAGTGAATTACAGTCAGATCCCTAAATGGGCTTCAAGATGGACTGCTTCACACACTGGTTTGTGTGAATCTGCCTTAGACTGAAGGGAGGTGGTAATTGCTGCAGGCTCAGCAGAGACAGTTCATAAGGCCTTTCGGCTGAAAACATCTAAAATCTGTTAAAGTCCGATTTTTGTATTGAAATACTTTCTTGAACCTTGCCCTAAGGAACACGCACAAAGCTTCAATTCAAACCCATCCTGGAGCAAGGAGTCAGGTTTTATAGGATGAAAGGGCCTCTTACACCAAGTGATGATAAATCCAACACAAAAGTCTGCAGTCACAGTAATTTACTGAATCACCTGCAAGTATGGGTGCTTGAGGATGTCATCAGATGTTGAGAGTATTGAGGGCATGAATACTCCCTGATATGGGGAGAATGGGGAATGGAGTGTGAAGTGTGATTTATCAGCACTGAGATTAGAACTAGAGGTGAATAAATTTACACCATTATCAAGAAATCACATTATATATTTTTTTTCCTCAGGAGCAGAACATGAGTAATTTGGGCTTTGGTGCCCTGGATTAACTAAAATTGGAATAATTGTTCTTTTACTAACTAAATCCTCTTCCCCAGGTGGCTATGAGCAGCTTAAGGGCCACAGGAGAGAGAAGCCATGACTGAACACAACTCTCAGGATGAAATAAGGCATGACCTTCAACTGAAAGCTTTCTTACTCCAGCTGCCATGCACTGTCACGTGTTGTGGTTTGCAGCTACTCTAGGCTGGCTCGTGCTCCTCCTTAGGGACTCCAGTATCATTTCTCCTTTTTGCCCTACTACCGTTTCCACCAAATATCCAAATAGGTGGTTGGCATCCATTTACTGGTAGGTGAGTACATTTCCTCTCACTGTCCATCCTCCTTCCCACCTAGCTCACCATTTACTAGTTCCTGCCTTCCCAGTCCTTTTGCTGGATGGCACTGGGTGAAAGAAGCATCAGTTTTAGCCAGTCTGTGGCTGGCCAGGTCACCATAGCACCGGTGAGCTTGTGGAAAATTACCCAGAAGTCACAATTAATGGAATGTTAGGTAGTGGTCAGTGGAACAAACTGGCCCAATCCAGTTAACGGGTCTGTGGCCACCTAAAGTAACAAATTGTAACTTTTCAGAGGAACACATATATCTTGGCTAATCAATATTTGTACCACCTTGAGCCAAGAGTGCACCTTAGGCAGAGTTTTCCTGTCCATCAGGCACCATAAAAAGTACTGTCTTGCTTCTTAATACTACATTGGTGTTAAGGAGTTTTATTCTTGATTTTCAGTGACAAGCTTGTGGAAAATTGGCAGGTTTGCTATGGAGAATTGATGAGGCTGGTTGAGCAAGGACATGAGTTGAGGCACTTGCTCATCTTACACCTGACTTGAGCAATGCTTAAGCACTGCATGGTGTCTGAAGTAAAGTGTCGAGCTCACGGCCAAATGTCTCAGTGAAGGAGAGAGTGTGCTCACACTTTGGTCTGGAGACAGGGCCTCAGCCCCCTTATGCACACATAACAGGCCCTAAGAAGTAGAAATCTGGTCCTGTGAGAAGATGTGTGGCCAGCAGGCCGAGGAAGGGGATTCTGTCTCTGCTCCACTCTCATGAAACCACCTGCAGGCCTGCATGTGGATCTGTGGCCCCCATCACAACAGCTGCTGAATAAAGTCCAGAGGTGGCCATGAAGATGCACCAAGGGCTGCAGTACCTCTGCTGTGGAGGCTGGGAGAGCTGGACATGTTCAGCCTGGAGAAGAGAAGGCTCCATGGTGACCTTACTGTTCCTTTCAGTACTTGAAGGAGGCCTGTAAGAAAAATGGAGACAAACTTTAGCAGGGCCTGTTGCAACAGGAGAAGGTGGGATAGTTTTAAACTGAAGGAAGGATCAATTTGGATTAGATATAAAAGAGGAGACTTTTACAATGTGGGTGGCAAACCACTGTCACAGTTTGCCCAGAGCGGTGGTGGTTGCCCCTGGCATCATTTCAGGGCCAGGTTGGACAGGGCTCTGAAAGGTGTCTCTGCTCATTGCAGGGGCCTTGGAGTAAATTATATTTAAAGGTCACTTCAACCCACACTATTCTGTGATTCTGTGATGATGATGTGCAGTTGTAAAATATAGATGGGCATAAAGATGAGCAAGCAAAGGTCAGATGGTCTTTACTGCTGCTTCAGCCAAATGGAGGAGGAAGCAATACTGAACTGTCATGGTTCTGTTCTGCCTTTGATTCAACCATTAATCCTAATTCAGCCTGACCAAAGGTAACAGAAACCCTCATTATCCCTCATTTATATATGAAACGTACACCGATGTTCAACTGAGAAAGCACCTTCCCCCCCACTATCTAAGATGGAAGCAACAGGTAACCAACTATATTTGACCACAGTCTCACCTCCATTTATCTGAAAATAAAAAATTGATATTTGGAATCCTCCATGCAGAGGATGAGAATACGATCCCATTTCATAGACAAGTGGACAATTTTGCTCCTCTCTCCTCCCCAAAGCAGAGATGCCTCTTTAGTAAGATTTCAGACCATGGCTGGGTGAAAATAAGCTTAATGAACTGTAAAGTTAAGTGTAATGAAAAACTGAATTTTTAATTTAGCTTGCAGCTAACTTAGCTGTTGGCTGGTGCTAATGCAGTAACAGCATTTATCAACAGCAATTCCAAATCTGCATTCCTGCTTCAATAAGTAGCACTATTTGTGAATCTGTTATTATGGATGTTCTTATTAAACACAACCAGACTACAGTGCCAAATTGATAATAACCAGAAATTAAGGCCAGCCACGTTCACTCCCTCTGATCTCCAACAAAAGTGGGGTTATTTTGTGCCAAATTTCATATTCTAATGGAACAGAGCTGCAGCTCGACAGCCTACCTGGGTTAGGCCCCAGCAAACCCACACAGCTTCCTTGAAGCTGCCACCTGCACGTTGGCACCCACAGAAATTCTCTTCCTGCACCAGGCCAGGTGACTGGGTGGGGACACAGCCAGGACCAGCTCAAGGGATGTATGACGAAACATGGCTAGAAAATGATACAGCTTTTTATCTCCCCGTACCCCTTCCCCATGAGCTGTGCACCTGAAGATTATAAACATATCCCGTGTTTAAAAAATCCTAAGAAAATAGGGCCCCGTGGCAGTTTCAGAAGCTTGACGTACGAATGCAGCAGGATGTGACCATGGGAGCTCCGCTCCAGTCCTGTGGCACGGTGTGCTCAGCAGCCCCACCTGCTCTGCTCACTGCTCGGCTTCTGTCTGCTCTTCTGAGTCACCACCAGGGCTGCTAACAGCACCTCGGAATATAGTGGATGTTTTGTCATCACGCTGATTGCACACATGCTATTACAGAACACCAGCAGATGTCAGTTTAGCCCCAAAAATAATTGCATGCTGGATTTATTAGCACTAGGCTTCTGTCAAAGAAGCTAAATGAAGTTCAAAAGTTGATGTACAATTTAAAAGCCTGTTAGCCACATTTTACATACTGTAATATGCTCTCAATGTATAAAATAAGTAAATCGTAATCTCACCTTAATTTTCTCCTGCCTAGAAGTCACAGGACTTGCACACATACAAATAAATCTTTTTTTTATGTGTGTATGTCATTTTGCATATACTGGCTTGTTGAAGCTAGATAAGAATTTCTATGACTTTTGATCATTTCAGCAATACTAGATATTTGTGGAGTTGTGCCAGAATGCAGTTTCAGACCAATAATCAATGTAAAAAGGCAGATTTAAGAGAAAGCAAGGTAGACACATTAAGCCAAATAATCTGAAAGAATGTTTGTGTTTTTCTTTCACTGCTGCAATGGCTGATTCAAGTTGCTAAGCAAACAGAACAAGAACTTTAACACAATTTCAACAGTTAGTACAATGACACAACTGTTGAAGTTCACATGAGAAGCCTCAAAGATGACACAACAAGATCCCACAGTTCAGTGTAAAGTGCATGTTCACATTGCTGAGGTGTCCTCAAAGCACTGGTGATACTGGTACAAGATAAATTAATTTCAACTTCCACATGGTCATCCCCAACTGTGTTGGGCAGAGGAGCAATAGCTAAAGGAACCACTTGAGCATCTGGGTTTTGTTGAGCTCAGGGTTTAAGGGTTTCATCAGTTCCAGACCCACTCTCTGGTAATCTCGGCACTTGCTGATTGTACTATGCAGACAATACAGTTTTATCTTCTGGGCTGCTTCTGAATGAGTGCACATAAAACCTTCTGCAATGATTAAAACTAAGTGCAATCATAATGTACTTTCTCTCATGTATTATTACTGCAAAACTCCTGATCACAAAATACTTCAGAGCTAAAAACTCAATCATGGGCAGCTTGCAGAGGCTTGCCTAGGAAACACTGCTGTATTGTTTCTGCTTGGGTGAGCTCTGTTCAATATAACCAACTCTACCAACACGTGCTGTTGTCAAACAGCTTGACATTAGAGGTGCCAAATTCATGGGGAAGTTCACACATTGCTTGTGTGAACAAGAGCAGAGCCAGGAGGTGGGTTACCTTGAATGCTGGTTTCCAAACACTTGGCTTAAAAAAAAAGTGTTCATTTGGGAGTTAATAACTTCAACTTAGACTATCTCCAAATAAATTCTGTGATAGAGGGAGCAGGGGAAAAAGAAAAAAAAAAGAGAGAGAGAGAATAGAGAGGCCACAAATACACCCTCCCTTTCAGAAACTATGTAGGGAAGATAAATACCCTGTGACTGACTGCATCACTGCTTAGGTCTATGTGTCAAAACAAAACTATTGCTTCATACCAGTAAGGAAGTGGAAGGGGAAAAAAAAACCAAAAAACCCCTCATATAGAAAAATGATGACTTCAAGTCAGCTTTCAGACACGTTATCTTACATTAAACCATCTTCTTTCTCAGTACACAATTCTTTCCAGTTTCTTCATCCCACTTCTTCACAACAGCCACTCAGACACATCTGCCCAGTGCTCTCTGGTGAGCCAGGCTTGAAGCTGAGCTTTTCTATTTATTTCATCTGTAAAAGTTGGTAGTATGTGGGGTAATATGCTTGTGAAAGATTGGACTATTAATGGATTTATCACATTAAACAGAAGCCACATATCAAGTCTAAAACTGCAAATTATCCCCCAGGAACACAATTGATTGACAGAATTGTGAAACTAATCCAAACCTAAATATTAGTACTTTGCTGTCCTTCTAGTATTGCTTCCTTCTTAATTACCAACTCCCATGGTGTTATTTGATCATCCTAACAACTAATAACAGCTGCCAGACTGCAAAACACAGTACAGCAAAATACTTAAGTATGTAAATCATTTTATCTCCCCTAGAGAGTGAGACAGAAATGTGGTGTCAAAAGAGGTAATGATAGATTTCTTTTTCTCAGAACACTTGGCACTTCATGTAAAGAATTACAAGGAGACTAACCACTCACTGCCACTAATGTATGAACAACCAAAAAGAAATTATTATGATAGAAAAGCTTCACCTTTAAAAACAGCAGGTCTCTCCTGATTAAGTCATCCATTATTTGATGCATTATCTATTAATGCCATGACAAAACATAGAGGAAAAATTATGATTCTCCAAACATGCACCCTTCAAATTCATCTTCCTATTCCCTTGACAGGGTACAGGAAGGATGTGATTTTAAAAATAAAGCTCCCTGATTATTTTTCCTGTAGACAGAACTGAAGCATGATTTCCACTGCTCTGATGTCATTGCTAAATGAAGTCGTGCAAAAACCCCTTCTTCTTACTCTTCCTCCAGATAACGCCTGACCCGCTGTTTGACCAAGCTGGGCTACAGTCTTGGCACAAATCAGCCTTGCCAGCTCTTGTATCTGACCACTGAAATCACTGATATAAATCTTACACTGAAGATTCCCGGTATTTTACTTAAAGCAGCAGCCAGATATGTTTTAATGAAGTGCTCTGATCCAACTCTGTGGATCTAAAGTGAGTAAGGAATGATAACGTATTCTCTTGTGCATAATTCTGATAGAATATTCACACAGCTGTCATCTGGACACCAGAATTATTGTGATCTCTTTGGGATATAGGCAAGAAATACAGAAATATGTATAAAGATTGAGATCATATTATTAAAAATTCATAGTTATCCAGTAAGGCTTTCCATCAGGCCTCAAATATCCACTTCTGTTAAAGTCTGTTTCCAGCATCACTCACACTATATGTGCAAAGCTACATTCCAATAAGCATTTATTTTCTTATGCTCCTCTCATTTTTTGAGCTATTGATAATGAATTCTGTATTGGTTTATAATCTCTAGGGTTTTTTACTTAGGTTATATGATTTAAGGATAGGTTTGACATAATGTTTAACATTTCAGTTCCCCACCTGTGGCAGGACTGCCCTCATTGAAGACACTTCAGTGAATCTCTCAAGTCTCAGCTCGGATGGGGTCAGTTCCTGTTTCAGGAATTCAGATGTTGTATGTCATATCTTGTCACTCGATTCTGGTTGCCTATAGGAAGCAGCAAGCCAGGAAATTTATCATCTGGGCACAAGTGTCACAGCCACAGAGCTAAAACAGAACAGCAATGAGCCTTAACAGCCATTTACCAAACTGATGACTAATCATGGTGAAATGCAATCTCATCAGCCATTGCTACACACTAAGAAAACACTTCTCCAAATTTGTGTGCATCCTTGAGTGGCTTGTTACACTGGATGCCAAACATTTAGAACACTCCTCATTTGAAATGAAACCTTTGTCTTTTCAGACAGATCCTTTATGATAAACAAAGCAACCGGTAAACAACTGAATATGCTTACAAAGACTAGTAATAAAGATAAGTGAACTAGAAAGCTTCACGTGGGCTTGTGAGAGCTGGCTCATCTGCTGGGTGCATAGATTCTGCAAGTCTTGATTGTATGCACAGCTCCTCCTCAATTTGCCCTGCAGCAGTCATGTGTTCTGTGACACAATCACAACAGAATCCACAGTAACTAAAAATAAACTGCTTCTCTGCAAATTTATGGCTCAGTTTAGTCCAGCTTATAAATAACTGTCCAGCACTGGTGAGCAAGCACAGTTCCTTATGATTATCACATTGTGCACGACCTCATTAATTGTCATTAGAGCCACCTATTTTAGTATCTTCAAATGCTTGCAACACTTGGGTTTAGCCCCAGATGATTGTTTAGTAAATCATCAGTTCTCTGAGCAGCTTAGATTACCTTCATTTGTAGATCTGACCCAGCTGGTTTGCCACTTCCTTGCTAGCTTTCAGCTAGCAGTGGGCTGTCTTCAAAGGACTTTTACAAAAGGGAAGTTATCTCATTCAGCAAGCATAATATTTTGACAAATATTGGAGGTATTAGAGCCTTCTTCATAATATGAATCTTTATTGCATTTGGAAAGGATTTTTTACTCAAGAGTGACGTAAGAGTTGTCATTTGCATTCTACCAAGAAAGAATCAAGCCAGTATAAGTCAATAAAGAATATAGATATCTTAAATGCAAAGAAAAATATTTCTTCAAGTTGTTTATGTCTGTAATAAGAAGAATATTTTTCCTTTCAGTTTTGAAGCAAAGGACTTTCTAAAATTATTTTTCTCCTTATTGTTGGCATGTAGCAATTATGCTGCTTTGACAGATTTATCAGAATTACTTTTGATTTTTTTCCCAGAAGAACAATTTATGTCACTGATTTAATTAAATAGAAAACTGCAGAGAATTTTACATTTGATTCTTTTACAGCTGGTAACAAGTGGAGCAAAGGAAATCAAGCATCCTCAGAAGTAAGGGAACCAAGCAAACTCAAGTAACTTCAATTGAAAAGTAAGTCCCCAAGAAGAAAGATTGTTTGCTTTGAGCTACAAATAACTAAGCAATTTTATCACACACACACACAAAATATTATGGTCTTTAAATATTTGTCTCAAGGATTCAGAGACAGTGTGACTTGTCCACAAGATGGCAGGCACTGTATCCAGAAGGGACTGACAGAAATGTGCTTTGTAACATCTGTGGGACAAAAAACCTTCCCAGTAATTATCCGTCTTAATTTCTTTATCATTCTAGGCAACACCTGCTCCCACAGTTGTATACTGCTCCATGAAGTTACTGGAGACTGGTGGAAGAAGTATCAGTGTTCTGCCTATCCTGGGAACTTGAAAAATCAGATGAAAAGTTGGTTTAGCAATCCAGGCTATTTTTTATTTTATCTTCTATAAATCAGTAGGTATGGAACACTAACTGCATATGATACTATTAACATATTTCCTATTCATTTATTGCTGAGTTGGAATATGCCTACTTTGTTCCAGAATGCCCAAACCATTCAGTGTCCAATCATTCCTGATTAGTTCAGACAGTGGGTTTGGATACCCAGAGGAAAGACACAAGTGTCAGCTGCAAGAGCGGCCTAGAAGAGCAATGTTAAATCAGTGTGAAATCAGCATCTAATTTCCCCATGCAGAGGAATGTGACATACCTTTTAATTAAATGTCAGCCTGTCAATATTTTTCAGATTAGTTATAAATGTGAAATATGCCCAAGAAAATGGAATTAAAATGGGCAAATTGGTTAAACTACTCTGACACATTTAATTTTTATTTTCACTGCCCTACAATGAGCATTCTAAGAAATTGCAGCTTATCTTTTTATTATAGCAATGAATCAATTTTTGGGTTCTGAATGCTAGGCATAGAGCAAAATATTGCATTTATTCCAGTTCAAGCCTATTCCCACAAAACTTCTTTTGTAGTGGTAAATAATAAAGTGTGGATTTAGGTCAGCCTTTATTACAGATTGAATTGTTTGTTTTTCTTGGAGATAATGGAACAGGTCTCATTTAATGTGGATGAATTAGTTATTGTGAAGAAAAATGAAAATCAATTAAGTGTCTTTTAAACTAAGTCAGTGGGAATTGTATTTCCTTACCACTAGGCTTTGTGCCTTCCCCAAGAAAGGGCTCTGTTCATCAGACTGGAGTCAGAAATTTGCTTCTAACTGTAGCAGCTTCTGGCAGGTCTTATTTGAGGTTGTTTTCCTGATTTTATACCCTGTGTGCAAGAACTCAGTGTATTTGGAGTTACTAATTCAGAAATTGCACAAGATACATTCTTTGGGGGTTACTAGAAAGAATCTCCAAACACTTTGTACACATGGACTTCACTTATAGACACGTCTGAAAGAGGCTGAGTTCAGCAGGTTTCAGACCCAACTCTCTAGAAGTGCTCAGAGACACAGACTGATGCTGGTGTACCAGGAAACAACACATAACTGCAGCTGGTGGTGCAGCACCCCTCTCATGGTCAGGTGGTGTATTCGGGGTCAAAAATAGAGGACAAAAAGGAAAATTCAGGATAGATATTATGAAATTATTACTTTCCTCTCCACACCAGAGTTAGATTTTAGAAGCTCTAACAGCATATTGGAACTGTTAAAGGAAGCAGTCAGCTTGCAATGCTGTAAGTCTCAGTTGAAAAATCACAGGGTAAAGAAGTATATATATAGTTTAATAACAGATATGAATTTACTCCAAAGACTTACTAATTTTCCAAATTCAGGCTAATGAGATTGAGGCAGATTTTGAGATGCCCACCAACCTGCATTCCACCACATTCACAGTTTTACAGGAGTAGTCTGTCAGAGGGAGTGATGTTGTAGAGCAGGAGACAGTTGGCACGGATCAGGAAGGATCTATTCATGTGGTGTCTTTTACTTCCCCCCACCACCACTACAGGTAGAAAATGGATGGAGATATGAAATATTACAGAGATTCAAATCTTTCTCCTTTTTTTAGAAAGCACTGATCAGTTTTGTGTGAAAGTAGGAGGGACTGCATTTATTTATTAATAGCACACCGCTGTGTTAACCCACTGCTGCTGGACTATTTTAATTGGGTGACACCAGGCCAGTCTGGAGGCCAGAATTTGCAGTGCTGTAGTATCAAACACTGAAGGTGCAGTATCATCCTTCTGGAATTGAGGCTGTGTGTTCAACCATATGTTATTATTCTGGGGACCACTGACCTGAATAAAAGAGAAAAACCTACTTGTCTTTGCCTCAGTACAAGCACTTTGGATGCTTTTAGCTGTAGTTATCTGAGGCACTTATGAAATCTCAGTGCAGCTCAAAAAACTCCAACTTTCTTCAGCAAGAGCTGCACTCAATTCCCAATTATACAGGGAAAGCTGGATTGGTGATAACAACCCTGCCAGGATTGTAACTGACAATGCTACAGTTGCAATTCTGCTCTTTCAGCAGCTGTGCAAAAGCAAACTGGGAAATACAAATTATTGCCTGAAAACTGCGGGATATACTAGTTAAAGCTGCCCTATTTGAATTTGCAGGATAATGCAAATAGGCCTCATAGGTAACAATTAAAAATCACCAGACAATCTTTTGCTGCTTGAATAAGATAAAATTTGTATCTGACAAATATGATAGTGCAAAAAGATAGAGCTGCAGCACTTCATCAGGACACTCTGTATCAGAATCCTACCAAAAGGACTTGAGCATCAGCTTTTAGGTCTTTCATTCATTTATGTGCTACACAGCATTGGATGTTGTCTTTTTAAGTGAAAGGCCAGAGTGCTGCTGGGGCTAAACCCCCAGAAGATTACTAAAGCTCACAAGAGAAGTATGAGATCAGCACTAAGAGAAGTGGGTGAGAGATCCTGGAGAAAGCATGCTGCTAAAGGTGGGAAGTGCATGAGGCTCCTTATGGCAGGATCTCCCTGGTGCCTCCCTGGTACTGCTGCTCTGCATGGCTGTACCTCCTGGGAGACCTCTATGTAGCTTCAGACTTCTCAAGAATGTACCAGCACAATCCATGGCAGGATTTTCCTGTGACTTTAGAACGGTCCCCAGGCAATGTCCACGCAGTTGGAGAAGCAGACAAGAGGTGCTTGAACACCTGTGCTGCAGTAGCCTTTGACAAGGCTTAGAAATGGTAAAGGTACATCTTTCACCTGTGCAAATGCTCGAGTCAACAAGGTATCCGTGCTCTTTTCTCACAATGTGTGTCTACCTTCTATACAAGGCAAATGGAGCAGCAGTAAGTCATTTGCTTATATCCCAGACAAAGAGAGGCTGTACAAAGGATGTTAAGATGTATATTAAGACATTCTGGTTGAGGATGATATTAATTAAAATACAACCCTGTTACTCTCTCTCCATATTCCCTCTGAGTTCTCATGAAACAGGACTGCCTCTAGTCTTAGCCCCTTAAGGAGGGACTCAGAAATAGCTTTTGAGATATTTGTTGTCATTCTGGTCATTTCTTGTACACTCTTGTATGGACTGTGCACCATTTGTTATCTTCCATGGCATATGTCAGAGCATATTTCTGCTGCAACATGCTGGTGCTGAAGGTTTAGTTACTGTGTGCCAGACCATGGGCTGAGGAACAGACGGAGCCATGTCTGTAAAAAAGCCAAGTGACCACACTGCTGCCAGAAAGCACAACAGTTGAAAAAAGCTGTTTCTGCTGCTTATTCCACAATGAAAAGTGACCTCTGCTCAGCTCCAGAGGCTGGAATGCTGGTTCCCTTGTCCTCTCATTAGAGTGGAACCTGTGTCCAGTACACAAGGATACAGTGTCCCTGACAGGCAGCTTTGGAGGATCTGTGAAGTTTTGCTATTCTGGCTGCAAGGTCACACAGCTGAGAGGAACCAGCATGTCCAGTCCTTGTGTCTGCAGCAGTAAATATTGTTAACTCTCTGCAGGACTGCAAGCAGGACAGATGCACCTGCAGCCTGGGTTGGAAAGCTAACTAAGCACTTTTATACCTTCTTCCCCAAAAGGAAAAGAAACCAAAACAAAAAAACAATAACACCTTCAAGTCTGTTACATTAGATGTATTTATTAAGTAATATAATGTAAACAGATTTCTTGTCTCTGTTGAAGAGAAATCACTACTACTGATTATGGGCCAGCAGCACATACACAGCTGCAGATTCTCTTGCCTCTTTTATTCTGCCTGAGTTGCCAAACAATGGCAGTGCTGCGTGCAGGGCACACAGCTCCTTGCCAGCTCCCTGCCCTGTTTTAAATACAGCTCCACTTTCTAGCAAAGAGTTTTCTTAGAACAGATGCTTCTGCTTATGTGGAAAATGAGATTCTTTTACCCAAGATCCAAGTTTTTCAGGGTCATAAAAAAAAGCAACAGGAAAGGGCAAAAGTTCATTTTATAACAGCGACTTGCAGTTATTTTTGCATTTGAAATGTAACTTCCAAAAGAAAGACAAACAGAATACTACCTATGGACAGCGAAGATTTATTAGGACAGACAGTATTTCACTGGATTTCCACAACTATTTCTTTTCTGCACACATTACTCTTAAAATCAATTTCTCCGTCCTTTCCAAGCTGAATGGGATCTATGTTTTTCCACAGCAGCAAGAGCAATTTATAGCTACCCACATCAACTACCTTGCTGCAAAACATTGTTCTCTTCCATATCACCTGTGCTCCTTTTTAATCTTTTTAAACTTTTTCAAATAGATTAATTCCAGATGATTCAAGCTATTCCCTATATGTGAACTGGCTTGGTTTTCTTCTCTCCATCTGCATCAGGATGGCAGAACTACCATCACCTTTTTTCACTTTAGCTCCTTTATTAATCAGACACCAGTGTATAACAGCTATTAATAATTAGAGCATGGCAATAAAAGTGAACCTAATTCCACTTCAGTGCTTTCACTATCTATGAAATATTATTCCTACTCCTGACAAAACCTTTCATCAACTCCAGCCCCTCCAGTCATCCTTTTCTTCCACCTTGTGCTTCCATGCCATCCCACCTTTGGAACCACAGCAGCTCTTCCCTGGCCTCCATCCCCGGGGCACAGCCCTGGCTGTGCTGTGGGAGAGCCATGGGACCCACAGAAGGGACGGCCTCTGGCCCTGCAGCCTTGTCTTGCATCATCTCACAGCACCAATCTTTAGTTTCCATTACACAGGGCCTGCCTGAAGCTCCACAAGGTATTGTTATTTCTTCAAACCATTAAATGTGTGTTCTAAAAGGAATTCATACTTTCAAGGATCCCTGCTGTCAACAAGATTTTCACAGGTTGCAAGTTAAAGAGCCTATTTGCAGAAAATGACTGTGCAGCTCCTGCCCAGTAATTACTCTGACATCTCCTCAATCTTCTCTCTAAGTGACACTAAATACACCAAAGTTCAAGACCTGCTTTAAGACTATGAAATTATATATATATATGTTTATATATAAAAAGTAAACACATGAAGGCATTCAAGATTGCCAGTAATACAGAATGTTATCCTTCAAAGTGGTTGAAGCTCATCAGATGCTTCTGAGTAATTCAGAATGTTGCTTGACCACAGCTAATGTCAGTGCTAATTTATAGCCTTGCTTTTCTCTTGATTAGCATGTAACTGAACATTAATTCAGTGATTAACCTCCAGTAGATAAAAAATAACTTGAAGAGGGATGTAACAGTCACAAGTAGGCTTAAGCATGGTAGTGTGCAGTTGTTTACTAGGGGAATTCAATCTCAGTTTATTAAGCTTTTACTTAGATTCTCCTGAAACCACATAAAAAATCTTCCACCTTCTTTCCCCTTAGAAATCCATAAGGTAATCTGGACACCTCACCCACAGACATGGCAATTTGGAGAAACTTCTTTGTAAAGAGATACTAAAAATACACATTCTCATCAACTAAACTTTTTGTCCAAAATAAAAAAAGTTTTGCCAATGTTTGGAACCTTAAAATTATTATGGATGTACCAAGTAACAGTAGTAGATGAAAGACAAATCACCAGTTAAAACAAAGATGAAAAAAGGTGTTCATGAAAAAAAGCAAGTTTACCCAAAGATATACAATAAAGTGTTAAGAAACCTAAAAAATACTTAACTTTGCTTCTGCAGATTTTGCAATTTAGGAAAGAATTTGTGTATCACACACAGATGGATGTTTACCAAAGCCATGCCACAGTGAACAAAGTGGATGAAGCCCATGTATCAAAAGTAATGGAAGTAACATTTCATCACAGATCTTAATATAAGCGAGCTTTACACTCCAGTGGTGAGGCCTCAAACAAATGACTGCAGGAGATGTATTCTGAGTCATGAGAACACAGCATTCTATGACACTTTGCTTGTACTGCCACTAAGAATAGCTGCATAAAAACATCTTAGATTGTCAAAGGATGCAATACAAATACTTTTTTCATAGCCACCCTCACTAACAGCTCTGCTTCTCACCTCCAGCTCCAGTGGGAATATGCCACTCACCCAGCATGCCAAGCTATAGTGAAATACTGGAATCTGTCCAGCCAGCCCCAGGACAAGCACTCCAAGCTCTCCCAGAGCTGCAGGCTGGGCAGCTCTTCAGAGGGAGTGACATAATGGCTTGCAGCTGAAAGGATCCCTTTGAATCCTTTTTCAGAGCTGTATACAGACTATTTACTCTCGTCCAACTCATCTGAAAAAGAAGAGATAATACAAACGTTCCTGCTACTCTCCCATGAATTGCTTGAGTTATTGAAGTCCTGGACATGACAAAAAAAAATGGACTGTAATTTTAAGTGTTAGGATTGCATATATTAAAATATGTGCTTTTTAATCACAGAAAGAACTAGGTAGGAAATTTAGGAGTTGAAAGCAGATATCTTTATTAATTTTCTTTCTAGGGCATGTAAATTCCCATCAAACATGCCTAGAAAATGCCTTGCAGCCAGCAGCACCAAGACATACTGAGCTTTGCAGAACCTGTAAGGAGAGAACTGGGTAGTTTGTATCTAGGACAGAATTGCTTCGCAATGTTTTAAATAACATTTAGACCCTTCCATAAAGTGAAAACTATGCTCAATGTATTAAAAGCCTTTTAAACTTAAAAATTTCAGAGAGTCACACTCCTTAAAATTTAGCAAAACATTTGCAAACATGTTTCCTCTGAATACCTTACAGTGGTATGTTAAATTTCGGACCCTGCACTGCTTTGTTCCCACAGGAGACAACATTGGACTGAATGAGCTGTGCTAGCAAATCCCAGGGCAGAAATCTCCAGGGTCTCAAGGTGTGTGGATGAGTCAACCCTACAGCAGAGCTATTGAATCCTGTCCTTTGTCCCCCTCACTGAAAGCAACACACTATGAGGAATCTCTGCTGTCATCAGTAGTGATAAAAATGTATACTGGATATATTATTAGACTAGAAAAGCAACATCTGCTACTAGGTTTGCTTGGTATTAGGAAAACTTGACAAAATATTTTTAAAAACTTCAAAGCCCTAAAGAGTTGTCTCTTTTCATACCCATAGCATTCAGCTGACACTTTCAAATACAAAAACCAGGACACTACAGAGATGTCTCATATACTTCTCTGTTAAGTTCCATACAACTTGGCTGCCTGTATATGGGTTAATACCTTACCCTTTCCAGATGGTTAGTCATAAAATGGAAGTTTTCATATGTATTTTCTGAACACAGGAGTTAGTGAACACTACTACTCCATGAAACAGCCCAACACAACATTTGAAAGTAGAAGGAAGAACTACACTTCCAAACCCAGTACCCAAGCCTAAATAGCTGAAATAACCTCTTCTAATAACCTGTCCACTCAAATGAATGCTTGGTGACCGTAGGGAATTATTAGCATGGCTTTTTTAGTGATGCTCTAACAAAAACAGAAGACAGCACTACAGCCTGGACTGGAGATGAACAAAACCAATTTAAGTCTTACAGAATTTTTTATTTTTAATGATCAGGTTATTTGTATAAACCCATGTGTCTTAGTTATGACCTGCAAACATTTTTGATTCTGCCCAAAATAGCTAGGCAGAATGGCATATGATGAAATCACAAGGCTGAATTACTGGATTTGTGTACTTTTTAGATGAGAGAAATTACTTAAGCTTTTCATAAAAAGGTTGAAGACTTTCTGGTGTCAGTCCCCGTTCACATAACCACCACCACTGTATTTCTGCTCTAAGTGCATGCACTTGTATAAAGGACTAGTACTTACTTATCTACTAACAAAACTCATGGTAATGGCAGGGCTCTGCTTCCACTTCTCAGTCATTCAAGTACCTGTTCAGTCAGAACTCACTGTTCCTTCTCCCTCCACAGCAATTAGCTCTGACAGAACAGAACTTGCTGCAGTGTTCACACTGCACCAGCACTTGGACCTCAGGCAACGGTCCAGCATGCAGGGAAAATGGTAGTGACCCTTTATTTGACATAAGCCTTAAACATTGGCTTATTTGTTGGAGGCTCTATCTTTGCTACAGTTGTTTTTATGCACTATTAGCTGCAGAAGCCATAGCAAATCAGGTAATTGGCTGAAACTGGTTTCGTCCCACCTAATTTCAGGCATCTAAGGCATCTGAACTGCTAACACAGTCACCCAAACTGCACAAAACAGGTGCCCAAAGACAGCATCTGAGTACTTGGCTTTATAATTTATTATTTCCTTTAACAAATTCTGTACTTCTGTGTTTTGTTTAATAAAGGAGGGAAGCTCCTTTTTTCTACAGCACTTCCATTATTTGCAGTGGGAACTTACTGCATCAATGACTGGAAGGTTTGGAAAGCACTTGAAGTCTGTGCTCCAACCAAACACAGGTGCGAAGGGCCCTGAAGAGAGCACACCCAGCCTAAAGCTCAGAGCCCAGTCTGCTTCAGGAAAAAACCAGAGCATGACTGCAAAGAAACAATGGAAGACACACGACACTGCCAGTTTCATTCCTGCCAGACTGAAGAGATGACTTAACCATGGGTCTTGTGTTGTGACTTGGCACTGCTTTAGCACCTCCTCATTCTATGAGGAGAAAGATGCATTTAAAAACAAGTGATGTTGAATGTGCTGGGCTGGGTGAGACTGCATTCTGATATACCTTCAGTTCTGAGGCCTCTTACACAGGAAAGACAGAGAGTCTAAACTACAATTTAAATTAAAACAAAATTAATCATATCCAATCTAGTTAAATCAGTGGAAATCACTTCAAGGACACTAATTTAATTTCTACAGATTGTCTCACTGCAGCTCAGCTACTGCAGATACTCATGGTTAAACATTAAAAGCAGCTTTAGACTCTTAAAAAATTAATTTCAATATGATCTGAGTAATTTCGAAACTCTGTTTATTCTAAGTATAGATGTCCATATACTTTGTGGTACTCTCAATGCTCAAAAATTACAAGCTGAACAAGTGTAAACAGCTTGTTCCTTGTAATAACTAAAATCACATTCCTTTTTCATTAAAACATCTTCCAGTTTTCCTGACAACAATGACAACACATCTAGTGAAGCTGTGTCACTTGACTCACATTCAGTGTTTCAATTTACTGTGAAAGTGGACCTTTGTATCTGTAAGTATGGATGACATGAGTACAGAGACTCATGTGCAGCACAATTGACAGAAGAATCCCTGTTCAAATAGGAGAAGGTATCACAGAAATGGACACAGTTAACAGGAAATTAAAATCTATATATAGATGACATAGAGGTATCTGCACCTTGAACAGTGGGGATAAAGCTCCTCTCTCTCTCTTTCTCTGCTTCTCTCTCTTTCTCTCTCAATAATATAACCTCATCTTGCTAGTTTTCACCATGTTTTTGGTTTTTACTTGATTCTGATTTTGTTTCTTTGTACTAATTTCAAACAACAATTGGCTGCAACAGAGGCTAAAAGGGGTAGTGAGCACCTCCTTCCTTGTACCAGTGCCTTTGCAATGGTCATAGCAAATTGTGTCAGGATTCTTTTCTCTCCTGGTTCCTTCATTTTGGGAATGAAGAGAAAGAATGTGCCTGATTGCATCAATGTAAATGACACTCTGCTACTGCTGATTTCCATCAGCAAGGCTTTCAAGACTAAAGTAATGCCAAAAAGCCCTGCCTCTGTGTCTCTCCCTTGTGGCATTACCCTGGCAGGGCTCATGCAGGGCAGCAGCTGCCTGGCCCCCACCACAGGCAGGAACTGTTGGGGAATGAGGGCCAGACTGTCCTGGAGATCTGCATGGATTGAGGGAGGGAATGTATGTTTGTACAGTAAGAATACTGCCACTAACAATAACTTACCCAACTGCAGCCTTCTTAGCTTTCATCAAGAAAAAGTACTACACAGGAAACAAAAAAGCATTTTACCCAGCTGTAACTGCAGTATATATATAGTTATATATACAGAGAATCTGTGCTTTTAGAAAAGATGGCAAAAAAGAAGTACAGCAGCAGGTCTGACTAAAGGAGTGGGAGTAAGTGGGTAGGGATGACATCACACAGAGGTGTAAAACAGGCCTGAAACTGTAACATGGAATAATTCAAGATCAAAGGAATTCAACAGTAACACACTAGACAGGATTATAAATTGAGAAGTGAGCAAATTTTGCCTCTTCCCAGAATGTGCACAGTATTTTGGTAGTAAGACTGTGCACATTCCTTAAAGCTCAAAGAATTTCACCCCAGAATTGGCAGGAAGTGTGGCATCCTTTATGTGATGTCCAAAACCTGGAGACACTCTGGGAATTGAAGGAAAATGTATAAATATAATTCATTTCCCCTGTTAAGGGAGTTGACATGCAGCAACTCTTGCATCATATCTGTAGCACTTAATTTCCTTAAGCACCTTTGGATTCTCTGGCAGAAAGAGGGCAGCACAGTAATGTTGGACATCTAGAAAAAAATGAGATCTTCAAAAACACTTCAGTGAGAGGTTCAAACTCTTCTACTTCATATGCAAAAAGCATATTAAAATAGAAGGGGAAAGAAGAGATTACTAAATCCATAATGTACTGGTTTTGCTCCCTATCTGACAATTTATATCTTCTGTTGAGCCATAATGAGATCTGATGTTAAATGACAAGCTTCATTCATGCTGCTTCAAGATTCTAATGAGCTGCATTCCCAGCTTTCTGAATGAGGAACGAGAGTCCTTTCCCATAGAAAATGCTGGGGAGTGGAGAAGCAGCAGACACATGGCAGCAGTGGCAGAAGGACTGCATGGACTGCAGCACTGGCCAGGGAATTGGGAAGGCAGTGGAAGAGGAACATTGTTCCCCTCACAAAAGGGGCCATTATAGTGCCAGAAGTCTCACAAGTGAGGATTGGACATCCCCACACCAGACACAATGCTCCATTCATTCCTTTGGAAGGATTGAACTACTCTCACCCAAACACAAACCAAAAATTGGATTCCCTACAAGAAAAGCTCAGTGTATGTCAAAGTCTACATCACTGCACTGTGATAAAAAGCCTTGAAGTATCAAAAAGCACATACATTTTATTTTGCTGATGTACTGCAGAAACATTTCACTTCCTACATGAAATGGTAAACAGGACTTTGCTTCCACCCACACACATGCATTCATAAAGACTGGTGTGTTGTGCAGCTTACACTCCACAGAAAACTGGCCAAATGCTATAAGAAAAAGATGTGTCAATTTATGGTAAAATCTTTTCTTTGCAGAGCTCTTCTTCAACTGTATAGAATATGGCCCTAGAAAGAAGAGTCAAGAAATAACATCCCTAGAAAGTACAAATGAAGGAAGTCTCATCTTACTGGTTTTTGTACATAGACCATGGTCCATGAGCTCTGCCTACATTCCCCTGCTTCCATAAAACTGAGTATGGTGGGTTTAGATCTGTGAGGATTCTTACATAAGAGCTTAATTCCAGGTGTGTCCTGAGTTCTCTGGAGAAGCCTAATATGCAAACTGAACAAATAAAAGCAATGACTGCACTAGATATTGGCTCAGATATTCTGTCTCCCCCTAGTTGTCACACCTTGGCTGGGTAGTTCTGAATGTACAAACAGCTTAAAAACAAACAGGCAAGGAATTTCTGGAACAGTATTGCACATGATCTCAGAATTTCTTACAGCTTTTAAACAGGGACTGTTCTTTCATTCTGCTATGCAATGTGGAAGGAGAAATAGTGGAAATAAACTGTGGGTATTTTGTAATATCACTAAAGAGTGTGGAAGGCTGGCAGCAATACCTATTGCTATACCTACCCCAGAAAACAAGAGATGCCATCAGTGGGAATGAGTTGTCATCTTCCTTTTTTTCCTGATGTTCTGTAAGTCATTTCCAACACAGCCTACTGACTAGCAACAATAAATCCACTAAGAATTATTTTAAGGATGGATGTTTCTGGTTTTAAAAAAATTTCTTTACCATAGCATTTATGCAAAGAAACAAATTAACTCATATCAGCATTAAATTGTAGGCTATGGCAGTATTGTAGCCCCTGCTGGAAAATGTGCATTGTGCAGTTCAGTTGCTAATCAGATCTTTAGTTTAATAAAATTGTTTCCATTTAAGGTTAATCACATTTGCAATTTGCTGCTGCCAGAGTTTCTAATTGCTGTTAGTGAGGGCTTTCAGGACACTGGGGAACTGCACATTCAGTTCTTGATCTGATCCTATTTTGTGCTCCATCATACAATGAATTGCTCAAATAATTATTTTTAAATAATTCTGTGACTATGCAGCTGGAGTTCTATCTCACAAGCTATAGGGAGACTGGATGCCCTTTGAATACAGATGCAAGACCGAGAACTCTATTTAGCTGCAAAAACATTTATGGGAAGTGAATTTCAAAGCATGCTGACAATCTGTGTGCAATCATTTAAATCACTGAAGTATCACCACAAGATGCTCAATTAAGCCCTAGTGCCTAAATGTAGAGATTGTGATTGAAAAATTGGAGAAATAGTTTGGAGCTATTTCAAAATTGCAGAAATTTTGAATATATACAAAATCATGAAAGTAAATAAATAAACATCAGTTCTGTGCAAGAAAGTCGCTGTGCTGGGACCAGTTTTCTCAAATCATTGCATTTGGATCTCCACAAAACTGCAGCATGAGTTTTCCTCTTACACAAGAACTGTGTGATGAATAGAACAAACACAGCTCTCTTCTGATAAGAGTACTTTTGAATTCAGAAGTATTTCTTACATCTTGTGCTTGAAAATGTATGACAACAGCAGAAATCTGCCATGGAACACTGGTAAGGATTTGCTGAAAACACCAAACTTCTCTCTGCCCTTCTTACTAAAGCAGTGATACTCTACTTACAGAAAGCAGATGTTCAGCTTTGGATATACAACTAGTCCTGTGTCAGCAGTGAAATCATCTTCTACTTTATTTTTCCAACTCAGCCTTCAATAGTGGTTTATTACAAACATGTAACTGTAGATGACCGATGCTTTGAAAACAGAATGCTAATATTTCTACACGATTGCTAGCTCAGCCTATTTACTGCTGTCTTGCATATAAATTTCTGAACAAGCAGAATTTATTTATATTAGAGTCTTAAATTGTGCTATTAAGACTTTGAATGTCCTGTGACTAATTCAAAATATTTTTGGTTCTTCATAATTGCAAATGTACAACTTTCTCCCTCTCTCCAAATACTGGAATTCATTTTGCCCTCAGCTGTATCTATGCAGTTTCCATATATTATAACTGCAGTTAGTACTGCAAGGGCCTTGTTTTGCTCCATGGAAATCAATACTAAACCAGCAGTTTAGTTCAATGACAATGTGCACTAAATTAGGCCTCAATCTTTGCTGCCTATTGAAAAGAGAGGCTGGGAAATGGGGTCTTGCAGCTCCTGGCTGCTCTCTCCAAGGAGCTCCTGCACGACTGCTCAGATGTTCAGCTTGATGCTGTAATGACAGGAGTATTAGCAGAGATGGTATTAGAGACAGCCCGCCTCAGAATCCCTCAAAAAACCTGATGAACTTGCATCCCCTGCACTCAGCTGTTTGCTCTACTTAGATATCATCCTATCCTTACATTTGTGGAGGTTTTTGTTGTTTTTTTTTTAATTTCTTTCCATGCAAGAAGCTTTAGAAGCTTCATACTAAGTACAGGTGAAGTTCACAGATCTTCCCCTCTTTCCCCTTTAATTTGGTTTTACCCTGACAAAGCACTTTCAATACATGTCAGGTCAAAGTCCTCACACACTGAAAACCACCAAAATATGTAGAACAGAATGCTAATGCAATCAGAAAGAGGTTAAGAAAATCTTGTGAGCACAGACATTATTGCACTACACCAGCTGCTAGTTTCTCATGCTTCAGAAATTATTTAATTGCCACAAAAGTACCCAGGATTTCTTCTCTTGAGGATAAGAGCCAAATCTACAGCTACAGCCAACATCAGACTTGCCAGCACCATAGACAGCTTTGTCCTGCCCAAAGGAGGCAGCTGCCCATGTGCCCCATGATCTGTGCAGTAACTCCAGAATGTTGATGCAAATGTAGGAAGAAGTGATAAACTTTGAAGGTAGAAGATTTTAAAGGTGCTGAGAACTAACATCAGAACTTGGGTTTGATACATTGTGATGCTATACTGTTCCAGCCATTGCGCAAGTGCCAGACAGCAAAAATAGGCAGGCTAGAGAATGACAAAATAATCGGTGTTTAGGTCAAAGAGACACTCCTGCTCCTGCCTCAGGCAGTCTGTAGTGCAGCACAAACACAGCAGCCTGGCTCACAGGGCACTGCAGGCTGCAGCTACGCACGCTGCCATTTACTGTTTATCTTCAACAATAACATTTTGGCAATAGTTGTTTTAAAGCTTGTTGAGTACAGAAAATCTCCCTCTAGGAGTGGAACAAGGACATTAAAAAAGATGAGGAAAAGCAATTACACTTTAAATTAAAAACTGTTGCAGTCAGTTCAAGATATTTAGGAAGAAACTAACAATTGTTTCACCCAGTTTTCGATATGCAAAGGAAGCGTAAGAATTTTATTCAAAGAAAATGCTATTTTTTTTTTCTGGATTTACATTTTTCTCCCCAGAGTAGTGGGTTAAATGAAACCAGTGAAATACATTCTCCACAGTACAAGATGGCCAAAGTGGCATTGGCTGTATACAGATGATGCATAACATGCTTGTACCACAGGTAAACTTAGTTTTTGGTGGAGATGGAGAACAGACACAGTAAATGGAAGAATATCCCTTGAGCAGCTGGGCATTTACAATGCTATATGTAATTATCCCATGACAATGTGTACACATGCACTTTATCTGAGGAAGATTCAAACAGCAGCAGAGCTATTATTTGTAATTACATGTTCAGTGTGGTAGTACAAAGTGTCTAATTTAGACTCATTCAGTGTGATTTGATCTGCTGCATTCCTACAATTATTCTCTGAAGCAAAGCAATGCCAAAAAGTTAGTTATTTCCAGCTGTGAGTGTGAGGGTTACCCTCTTCAAAAGGGGAAGCATGCTTTCATATCCTTTGCCCATCTGTGAGATATCCACTATCTGCTTTACATCAGCTGAAATTAGCTCTCACTTGGGAGCCATACAGAACTACCAATTACTTTTTCTCTCTTGCATTAAATGAGCTGTGGTTCTTCATATTAGCTGAGGAGTAAATTTATATCAATACATGTATTTCGAGATCGTTCATATTTACACTTTATGAACAATAACCTGGCTATGATGGTTTGGATGCAAAAATATTTCAAATGTCAAACAAGTTGATACCATAAGGAACCAGCACTTCTGATATCTACTCATAATTTATAAAAGTTTTGCCTGAAATCTGAAGTTCAAGATGGCTTCACCCTGATCTTGGACAGTTAGACTGGAGATGAGGCTCTCCAAACTCAATGTGCTTTTATCTGTACTCCAGGCATACTGATCACACTGTGTCCCAAACCAGCCTGCAAGCACTTCATAGTTTGAATGCCACAGGCATTCAAAGCAGAGGCCCATCCTGGATATCCCCTGGCAAGTTCCAAAGTCCACTGGGGCAGCATTTGCACCAGAAGCACCATTACAGGTGGCATGTCTTGAGTCGTTAACTTTTAAAAGCAATACATTTGATGATGGATTTATGCACACCATTTAAAAATGAAGGCCTCATTTAAATGAAGAGATAGTTTAAAAATGTTTTTAATGGAAAAATGTTGAAAATCTACCAAAAAAAGTTCTTTTGCTGAATATATAATACAGTGGACTCAATTTTTTATTTTCCTTCCACATCTCAAAAAATTAGAAACTCATAAATGAAACTTTAACAAGCTGAGCATGTCTTTTGTGACCTTTAGCAACAATTTAGCACATTGTTTAAAAGGCTGCCCTAAGCCATGCCATAAATAGAAAGGAGCAGATGAAGATATTGTCCCTTTAGGTACTGACTGAAAGTAAGTGCAGGGCTGATTTTACTTTCTGCAGAAAGCAAACTACACAGTGATAGTACCAAAAATATATTGCAAACTTTCTCCTTGGTTTAAAAAAATTCTAGACTTCTTTGTAGCATGGCAAAAATAGAACAAATGTATTGATTCTACTCCCTAATCCTCTGGTCCTAAACTTCTGATTCCAGAACAAAGCAGGGCCAGGCAAGTTCTCAGCACCTTCTGCAGACCAAACGCTTCCTTATCAAGTTCTATGGAGCAGAAAATGCTTATCTATTTTGCTGGCTGGGATATTTTAGGCAGTGGATGAGGAAAGGGAAGAGAATAGAAATAGCCTTATTATCCTAGTCCTTGAAAGGAGAAAGTGACGTACAGCAAAAAATGTTCTGTAGATAAATTTTTAAAAATTAAATCTCTTTTTCTTCCACACCTATATTTTTTTGTAATTTCTTTTCGGTTTGCTGCATAATTTAAGGCTAGCCTGGCAAGTAAAGCCCTTCACAGGAAAGCTAATTCTTTTACACTGGTCAAGTCCAAATTTTTCAGGAATCTTATGGAAAAATCAGACTTTTTCCTGTGTCACATGGACAACATCAGCAGTAGACTCCATGTTGTTCCTTCTCCCTCCTTTCTCCCACCCTTCCCTCCTGTCCATCAAGTTTCAGGGTAGTGATGACTGTCTTCAGTCACAGACTGATTAATAACATTTCAGATCTGCTCTTTCGCCATATTAATGCAGATTGTATTCACAGTTCTGACCTGACCTGAATGACCAAGAGCTGTACTCTGCAAATAAATTGTCAGATCCAGTACAGTATTTTAGAAACTTATCATCACAAGACAGTCTTCTCCCAAATTTACACACTTAGATATTAAACCTAGAGATAGATGCTCTCTAAAAATACAAATGAACCATTTTTATTTGAAAAATCAGCATCTGTTGAGACTGCAGCATTAAGGTTTAGTTTGGAACTGGTCCAGACAAAATAAATCTTTACAACTGAAGGATAATATGACAGCAGAAATAAATCTAAGCATTAGGAACCAAGTAGTTCTTTTTCTGTAAATTACTGAATTTTAGATCTCATGCAAGTTCTTTTTGACCTGTATTTCTCAGTACATTTGGAATTAAACATTATATAGACAAGAGAGGAAAGGGAAAAATAGTTAATCTTTGAGACGTGTTGTTCAAAAAGGCAAAGTCATTACCCTGTAAAAGATGGAATTAAAACACATTCTTGACAAAAGAACTAACAGAACTACAGAACTGTGTTTGAAATTTGCATTTTATTTTACTAGTTTATCTTTGATTATGCACAAAATTTCCAGATGACAGTGAATCATTATATGTTTTGATTAAAAACATCTCCATTGCCTGATTGCATGAAGGTCTATTGAACACAGTATCTATACTGTTGGAGCCAATATAGTTTGACCTACCTTCTGTGTGTAGGGTAGATGGAATACAACCAGAAAGCACATTAGAACAACACAGCTCAATAGTTATTGGATTCCAAGTCCAATCCAGTTCCTTACTTGCACCAAATAGTCTGAAAAACTGAAATGTTAATTGGATTAAAAACAAATGAAAATGATGCATTATAAGGCAGAATATTTTACAAATATAAATCTACTGCGCTCAGGACTGAACTATTATCTTCATATCTATTTGGATGACATTTTTCCTCTATTCACCTAGATTTTAGTTCCTGTAGGCAGGATGCCTTAAACAAATTAGATACATAGATCAGATTTCTGGAAAGAAAAAGTGTTTGTTTGCTTCTCTTCATTTTTCATTCTCTTTCTACCCAGAGAGCTTTGATCATGACAAACCGAATCCAGTTGGCTCAACAGAACGAAGTAAGCCATTAATGAATTTAAATCCTGCAGAAATTCTTCTGGCTTCAAAAAGAATATTATAGTTGTTGGCAGTGAATGATTTTGTATTGGCCATTATTTGTTTATCATTAAACATTGCTAATTTTGATACACATTAATCAGACTGCTTTGGATACATGGTAATCAGATCACCAGGTATTATTCAGCAGGAAATTATGAAGGCACTCCAACTCCTGTGGTGGGCTGGCTGTAACCAGCCACTGAGAAGAAAGGTCAGACTTACACTGACTTACCTCCTGGGCAAAAAAAGGTAATGGAAAGGGAGATGAAATGCTGGTAAACAAGTTTTCCTCAATATTCCCTTGTACACCACCACGAGTGCTTGGATATTCAAGCTCAGAATGCTGCCTTTATTCCCTTCAGCAAGCACTGCTGCAGCACCAGAGGAAACTGCATAATATTTTATGTGTATAACTCAAATGAAATTGATTAATGAGATCTAGAGGAATGTGTAGATTTTTTTCCCCTCACAACTCAGTCCTTCTTCTAGACTGACTTCTGCACATTTTTTTTTTTTCCTGTGCAATCAATTTCATTTTACATTGCTTCTAGCAGTTATTTTGTTGCTACATGAGTTTCCACAGTTTCTCTAAGCTATACTGATGTGCAGTTATCTCACTATTCAGCTCCTTCTGATAAACCCATGACACTGAAATCACCTTGCTCCAAATGTTTTCATTTCTCTCACTTTCTTTTCCTGGTCCCTTGTAAGCAGCACTATAAAAACCTCCCATGCACAGTGGTCTTAGTACATTCTGGATTTATTCTACTTTATTTAATGAATTTTTCTTTACTTTTGTTTTCCCCCTAATGTATTAGGGGTATAATTAAAACTGTTGTTTCAGTCTCTTTATGCTACTGAATTCCTTCAACAATGCTTTTACTCTGGTCATTTTTAAAATCCAAACCTGCTTGAAAGATCCTTTTTAGATTCTCTTACCTTCATTCTCCAAAACTCTTCCTAATCTACCCCTACATTATTTTCAGGTCATACTCTTAATTTATGTGCTCCTAGAGCTGATCTGCTGTTTGTTCATATTCAGTTGTTCAGCAAGATCCACTGTTCACCTCTGCAGCCTGCTGTTTCCTTCTTTATGTTTCTCATGAACAAAAAGGATTCTTACAAAATTCTACAATGGAATATTGTCAGACATTTACTTAAAATTCTACAATGTGGTTTTAAAAAACAGCCATTCTGTATAGTGGCTTCTGTTGCACCCACACCACTGCCTGTTGTGTTGATCTTTCTTTTCTCATCATCCTCTGTTGCCTCCTGCTTTCAGTAAGAAGCTGGGGGCAGCCGTGAGTTTACAACATTTAAGATTCATGTGTGAAACTTCTGCAGTCACCAGAAACACAGCAAATAACACTTTTTAGCAGGACAGAATAAACCTGTTATTACCTCTTGGTACAGAAGAAGTTAGATTAAACAGGACCTGCTTTTGAACAGAATCTCAAACCAGCTTCTCCTTCTGCCATTCCACCCAAGTTCAGAGACAGCTGCAAATTATGCACATAAATGTTCATTTCATTCCCAAAGAGGGAGCCAAATGAGTTAAATGCTTACTAATAACTGCAGGGTTGTTGAGAACATTACTGTTTGTATACTTGGTGGGGCTTTTTACAGAGGCATGCAAAGGAGAAGGAGTAACAAGCAACAATATTTACCCAGAACATGTGCCATACTGAACTGCCAGTGTGTCAACCTTGACTAACTTCCTGTCAAGGAAAAAGGAAGCACAACTCTCACTTCCTCCCTTGAGGTTGTCAGCACACTATTAAACTGGAGAATCTTTAAAAATCAGCAATCAAATGGTTAGTCTAGGACAAAACAAGGAAACATCTGTCAAAATAATAACTGCAATACTCACTCTTTGAAATGAATTAGCAGACTTCTGGAAACTTAAGTCCATCACTCCCTGGTGTTTTTCATTCTTCTAAAGGATCATGCTAAGTAAGATTAATAAAAATTTAACGGTCTGCAGTGGATATATTAACTGGGGATAAGTTGCTTGCTTGCACTTATGGAGCTACTTATGGACAAGCTACCAAAGTAAAACATTTCATGCAACTGTGGGAGTGGCTGAAAAAAACAGATGTACAAGAATTAAGAGTCACAAGTTGCAGCAAGGGAAATTTCTGTTACATTGTTAAAAAGAATTCTTCACAGTGAGGGGGAAACACTGGAACATATTGAAACTGAGGCCATGCCTCAGCCTGGAAAATACTCAAAACTCAACTGGATAAGGTCTTGAGCAATCTGCTCCCAGAGGGGGGTTGGACTAGAGACCTTCTGAGCTACCTCACAGCATGAATGATTGCCACTGTATGTCTGTTATTGAGTGAAGGAACAACCCTCCTCTGTTTGATTTATGATGATCTTTTATATTCTCTAAAATGAAATTTGTCTTTATAATCACTTAATGTCTATTTCCTCAGCTCATGCCAACTACATATTCTTTCCCTACAGTTCTATTGCCTCTTAGAAGTTTCCCATTTACACACATTTATAGGTATAGTTTTAACCTACTGTGCTAGATATCTTGACTTCTACCATTTACACAGGTGAACAGAAGCTGAGCTAATTGTACTGGAATATCAGAGGTAAGGTATCACAAGGAAGGTGTCTGTATATTGACAGTCCTAGGGGCTATCCATACACTAAACAAGCACACTAGCATTACAAACCCTGCATTGCACAAGGACTGTCTCAGCTGTCTCTGGTGAGACCAGCCTCAGGTATATAATTTAGTCTCTTTGTCTATTTAGTCTATATATTCTTTGCTGATATTATTGACAAGAATGGGAATTAATGCTCCCTGTGATGCAGTACTTCTTCTCTAATTATAATTTAGTTCCCTTCAATATCCTCCTAAATGGGGGAATCTCATCCTTCACAGTAACAGGATGCTGTGTGGGCAGGCAGTTCTGCAGATGCTGAGGCCCCTGGCTAGAAGGCACTAATTCCCTGTCTTCATTTGATCTAAACTCAAAGCCAATCCTGCAGCATTTTTCTTCACATCAGTTCAAAATAAACTGTCTGTATGACTCTGAATGTACCTGCATGAAAACTCTTCCTACCTTGTACTCTGAGCAATCATTCTGAAAATGTCATTACATGCAGTGCCACAAGGAAATGATGCCACTTTCCCCTTGTAGGCTTAGGGAGAAGGCAGTTATATGTAATAAATATATCTCCCTTCTCAAGCTTTTTATGATGCTATTTTTTATTTTATTATTCTTCAAGGCTAAACAGTTGACATTGCTGGGATCTGGGTGACCATTTACAACTGGGCAGTGGAAGATGGTAGCTAAAGTAGGGTCATACCACAGTAAGCATATAAATGTCTCTATCATATGGATCAGCAAGTGATTTTCAAGAAAAACTTTCTTGTTTTTCATACACGGAATACCTGAGTACCACAAAATTGTTAGAAGATGGCAACTGCAGATATTTTATGTGGCAGGGAGATGAGAGTATAAAGAATTCTTCTCATGAATAAGTTACTAGAAGGATATTAAAGATTAAAGCAGGAAGATGTCGAAGACTGGCCCATCAGAAGGGTTTGGGCAATGGGAGAGCAGGAGTTAAAAGAAGGATTGAGAAAATCACAAAATAGTGAACACTACACACCTTTAACCCAACGATTTCCTTTTGGACACATATTCCATTTTTCAACTGCAACCTTGCATTGAAGAAGCAGGAGTTAAAATTCCCCATTCTTGTCCATCTGTATAAAGTGCTGTCATATTATTCAGAATTCCACCACAAAACACAAACCCACAAAGATTTCACATCCCAAAGCTCTCCTTAGGCTGGTAGCCTGGCACACTGCTGCTGGTGGAAAGCTCCCAGAGTGGAGTGCACTAGAAATCAGCTCCATGTGTGATAGGATGTTTAACCCTCACTAGAAACAGTGGTGAGGTTCCAAAGCTCACACTGGCCAAAAAGGAAGAATGTTTGTTATTGTCCTGGCTAATAAACAGAGTAATTTCTCTTGAATTTAACAACAAACAGCTTTAGTTTTCTCTTTTTAAAATGGTTAGTTTTACATCCTGTGCTAGCAAGCACACATTTTCCTTAACATCTAACACTTATTTAAGAAAAGGAAAAAAGGTTTTAGCCTTGACAATTTATTAAAACATACAGAGGATGGAAATGCCTCTCATTGAACAATCCTTCCATTGATTGTCAGCCCAGACATTTGGAAGTCTTGCAGCTTACATTGAGTTTTGGCATAGTTAATTTTTCTGTGAATAAGATCTGACAGCCATCAAAACCACTAGGATATCTGCATCACCAGTAAAGGACTGAAAAAACCAGCTCTGTTTATTGTAGAGATATTCTAGGGTATCATACAGTGCTGCCATAATGTATCTGCATTGCCCCTTGGCTGATTGAATTGCACAGCCATTCACTGAATTATCATCCTTCAATTGCTATATCCCACTTCAGAGCCTTGGAAAGAATTTAATCACTGTCTCTTCCCACTGAGGGCTCAACATCAATGAAAATGCAAAAGCAAATACTAAAGAATAAAAGGTCAAATCAGCTAAAGCTGACTCACAGACACAGGAAAGGGAATGCTAATCCTTGCTTAGTAATTGTCAGTGCATCTCCCTTTCTGCCAGCAGCAATATTTTAGGCCCTTCTTCAAAAAGGGTGTCCTGAGTATGAAAATCCTGCTGCTATTCTGAATGTCTCTGACATGCACTGAACGCCTGTTGGAGCAGTTCCTCGCACGCACAGAGTCAGACACTGCACTCCAGGCACATGAGAGTGTCTGGCTCACTGCACACTGTTGAGCCAACACAGAACAGACACCCAAAAGGTTTCTGGAAACACCATGAGACACCTACTATTTTTAACCTACTTACATCTACTACTCTATGTAGTTACCAGTGCAGCTAGTATGAGTAAAAGATGAGGATCTTAGTATTTCCTCAAAATAAACAACCTATTTAAATGTAATTATAATTTGTAATTATAATTATGAAGCTATACAATCAGCTTCTGTACAACTTTGGAATAAAAAGTGGTATCAGTTTGGTTAGTGCCAAAATGCAGAGATCAATGTTAGGGCTGCCATGCCAACCTCAAAGAGCACTAGCTGCAGAAATCTGCAAGAATAAGGTGGTGCATGGCTTTAGAGAAGCTGGCAGATTGCAATTTTTCTGTTCTTTCATGAATTTCTTCACTTGATAGATAATAGAACTGCTTCTTTTAATTTAAGAAGCAGCAGTTTGTGTGCTGAATTGAATGCTGTGTAGCCTTCTCCTCCTGCCCATTTAGGTAAGCAGCTGTCCAGGGCAGCCATGGGTCATTGCAGGCGGTGCAGGGTTAGAGATGGAGCAGAACTCAGTACAGAACAGCCGAGAGAAAATCAAGTAAATCCAGTTACTCAGCTTCTAACATTTAAAATTAAAATACCAGTATTGTGTTACTGTGGCAATACTTCAACTGCTCATTATTTTCAGAGAACTTTAAGTTCAGATCCTTCCAGATGGGTCACTCCAGTAACATTTATCTCAGCATTTCTATTCTAATAACCTCCTATTTTAGAGGTTTTATAACTCACCTACCTATAAATATATTGCAGACTCACAAAGTACAGTCTCCTTTTCTTGGTATTACTTATGAATATAGCAGAAATTTTATTTTAACCCAATTCCACATTAGTTCACTGGAGTGTAAGAAAAGCAGAAGTCTTTAAGATGGCATTGAAAAAGTATTGGTTGTATAGAGAGGAAAAAACAAGACATGGAAAAGAGGAATGAAAAAGATAGTAATACTAAATAGGATGGAACAGAGGAAAAATAAGTGGAAAGGAAAAATCCAGCAAATGAAATGTTGTTCTGTACATTTTCAAAATTGTTTTCTTTCCCAATCATGAAGCAGCCTGCCCAATATCTCCATGCAACAGATCCTTATTGCCAAGGTAGAAGAGAGAGGACTTTCTGTGTGTTAGGAACAGTGTGAGACATCCAGCACTGTACTGCTAACGTGCTTGGTTCCCAGTCCTTGCCATGCATTCACTGCAGAGTGCACAGAGCTCAGGGCAAAGTGCAAGGGAAGAAGGCTTTCCAGAGAGAGCCAACATGAATCCCACTGCCTGGAGGGCAATGAGGCTTCAAACTTCAGCTTTCTATCTGGCAAAGACTTAAACCCCCTGAGAGTCTGCTACATTATGTCACTGAGGATGCCCTAAAATGCCCTGGTCTGCTGCTTTCATCTGAAAAGATGTTCAATCTAAACCAAGTCCAAACACAAGAAATCTTCTGAAATCTGTCCTTTTGTTATGTAGATATCAAATGCAGAGAAAAAATAATTTTGCTTGTCATCACTAGGACGCTAGTGTCTTTGCACTGGTCCACTATCTAGGTTATTTTAAATAAAAGGTGCTTAAAAACTGTACAATTAATTTGGACTGGCTGTGCAGGCAAATCCAGATGACTGGGTAGAAGTGAAAAGAAACAATTATTTACATGAAGGGAAGGATAGATTGAAAAGTTTGAATTTAAAGCTCCTGAGTTGTCTTTGCTTCTTTGACTTGTCAGGATGAAGAGGTTGCAGAAGTGTCTGAAGCAGCCTTGTGGCATTTCCTGGGCTGGTACAGACCCTTTAGAACAGTTTTACTTCTCTTTGGTCCTCACACCCCCAGTCAGACGCACCTTTCAGGGAAAAGGGAAAGCACTTCCACACTCTGCTCTAAGCAGAGGGGATAAATAAAAGAGGCACTCTGGAAAGCATTTTGAAAACTGACAGTTCAAAGAGAGTCAGGACGTTTAAAGCTGCAGAGTCATAAATTAATCATTTTTCATCCAGCACATAAGTGCTATATTTTTACTGTGTTTCTTCGTTTGATGTCAGCAGTCTACCTCATCTGTGAGGCACAGCAGCACACAAGTTCATTCCCCATGATAGTAACCTGACACTATTCACTTTGAATCCTATTGCACATTTTAGAAATATACAAATGTCACAGTTTCTTTGTGTTTCCGTTTTGTTTAAACAACTGTAGTGAAAAGCAAATAGTAATCTGCTTTTTTCTCCCCTCCAAAAATCCTAATCTTGATTTTTAATTTCTTTCCTGCATATGTTGGTGTTTGTTTTCCTGATTGTACAAGCATTCAGACCTGTCATGCTGTAAGAATCAAGGCATGCATTTCCTATGGAGCCAATTACTTTCCATAAATTTAATCTTTTGTCTCACTCTTTTCAGTAGCATATGAGAGAGTTCAGTGTTATTTTTATGCTCTGTTAGAGAAGGAAAATAACTTGCTTTCATAAAAAGGGACAATGGCTGGGACAATTTTATGTGTATTCTTCTACTTGAAGCCAAATAACTGGAATCTTGTGTTTGATGTCCTGCAGAACAGGGATGTGTTTGGTTTAGAGTTATATTGATTGGGGTGATTTCTTGAAGATTTGAGCACATAGAGATCTCAGTGGCTGCCTGGGGAGCTATGAGAGCTCAGCAGCTCCAAAAATGAAGAGGCTTGGGGTCTGTAGAATTATACAGTCAAGCCATTTCATTCATATGGATATGTGCAATAATATTGTACTGAGGGTTCTACACTGTCACCTGAATCTGAGTCTTGAGTTAGTACATCCACCTTTGAAGTCTATGTTAGAATGTTGCAGGGTTGTTGTTTGTTTTATTTTTTTTTTTTTTAGAAACCTAGCTGGCATGTAACCTATCTAATAGAAGCACTAGAAAATAGTGTTTGTCTGTTCATTAATAATATGCATACAAAGCATTATGTATGCAATTGGCAAGTCTAATTTATAACTGTGGAAAAGTCTGACTTCCTTCCCACGTAATTCTAATTCCCTTCATACATCTGACAACCATGGCATCAGTCTCATTCTGAACAAAAATGCATGCATTTCTCATTATTTAAGTTACTGCTTTTGAACCTTTCCATGTTTAATCCCATATAGAAGTCATTAACTGATTTGCTTAACCTAGTAAAGCAAATGTCTGAATAAACTAACACATGATACATAAACACAAAGAGATTCATTATGCACTTAAACACTTTCTATTGCAAGTAATATCATGGAGCTACAGACCCATTTCCCAGAAAAATCACTTTAGACATCTTCTGGTAATCTTTTCTGTCTAGTCTAGAGAGATTAACTGTTCATTAGAACATGATAATTAGATTAACATTTTCTTAAACTCTTCTTAAAAAGTCAAGTTGTCAACTAGCTAAAGCTCCTGTAAGTTCAGCACATTTTTTTAAAAAAGTGTTATGGTAATCTGTGTCTTCAAGAGATTTTAATGTGCCCCCATAAACTGTGCTGCTGCAACCTATTTTTAGGTAGAAATTTAAGACCTAGAACATTCAATAAAGCTGAAAGACTGGGAATCATTTTTATATGTGTAAGATGCTTGCCTATAGAGAGGCCAGCAGGCATCAACCCAGAATCTTTAACACAGGTATTGGAGGCTTCTCCTACTACAGTCAAAACAAAGTGCATTCTGTTACAGTCCCTCCAGCCAGAGGAGACTCAGAGAGTACCTGGAGGGTCATAAAATGTGTGCCTATGCTGCAGCTTAATTCCACCTAATGATTAGGGCCAAGGGCTTGTCACTGTTGAAGACATGACTTGGTTTGTTTTGAAAACAGATTTCCACACACCTGATAGGTGAGGGAACTCTCCCAGTTCCCAAACCATGGTAGTGGTGGATCCCAAAGGGAACTCCAGTCACTGCACTTAGTCCTGTGTGTAATATGTTCTCCTCTCACACCTCTTTGTTCTGCATGTGTCACCAGACTCCAGTGATGCAGCCATGGCTGGAAATAGCTGAGTTATTTCAAGTTCCTGCAGCAGCAAATCACTAAAGCCTTTCACAGAGAAGCTTGGACACCTTTAACACTTGGCACAAGGTAGAGGCAAGCTCACTGTTTCAGGACATGGCAGTCAGAAATTTCTGTTAAGTTATTTTATGTAAAAACCCCAGTTCTATATTTGAATGGGTCACATCATGCACAGTCTTTCATGCTGTGAGAAGAAACAAGCATTTGAAGAGCTTTTGAAGAGTTCTGCCAGCATTGCTTTGCAAAGTTGTGATGATTCCAACCATTGGTACAGTTCATGTGACTCCTTTAGCTCACAAAAGAACTGTTCATAAAGAACACATCAACAGCAGAAAATGGGGGTGTTGTATAAGGTATTTTCCAAAAGAGATGGGTCTTTGTGAGGGAACACCAATTGAAAAGCCTAACAAAATTTCCCATTTATAATAATAAGGTTGCTGATTCAATTTTAAAGCTGTGCCCTAAGCTGATTCAGCAACAACCAAAAAAGCTGAGCCAAGATGGATTTAAGGTGCCAAGTTCTTGATCTCTAATTCTGCTGTTAAGTGTATCTAGTAATTTGGTGTCCTAATTACAACTTTTTCCCTTTTCTTTTATAGGCACTTCTCTGCATATTGGAAGGGAGAGGTGAAGCAAACACTGGGAGGAGGGGCAAATGCAGTATCTACAAAGAGTGAAAATGCCTTAGGTGCATTGGCATGACAAAGTCCCTTTAGAGCTTACTTGGAAATTAAAGAGGGAAAAAACCAAAACATTTAGAACAGGAATATGTTTAGTGTGCCCTGAAAAGAGCGCAACAGAGTAGGAGCAAGCTTCCTCCTACGAAAGAGGAGGAATTAATTTTACCTTAATTTCCACCAAAAAAAGCTAATTGAAACATTTGATAAATGTGTTTAAAGGTTCTGTGTACTCCAGGCTAGGATGCCTGGCTGCATACTAAGTGCAGCTCAGTGTTTGAAGTTGACTCTTCCATGCTGCTAAGGAATCTCTTTGTTGTACCTTTACTCAAATATAGCTCCGAGGTTTCAGTTGGCAGTTGGGATTTAGAGAACCCTGCACACGCCATCTGAAGAAGCACTGGGGCACAGCATCTCTAGCTGAACAAAACTGGGCTACAACAGTGACCTAGGCAGTGCAAAACTGTGAGTAAAAAACCCACTGCTGCTCAGTCAAACAAGCTTTGAATTCTTTCTACTGTTTGCATGGCCACCATTACCTTAGCCTCACAGAGCAAAGCTTTTGGTTATGGAAAGGGAAAAAGAAGGGCAGGAGAGGACAAAAAGAAAAAAACAGGTTTATACTAGCTAGTTTTAACTGTGGGTTTCACTGGAATACCCTCTTATGACTTCCACTCATGGATTTTCCTTTTCAGTACAGTAAATTATCTAACATATGAGTGTGGGCCACAGTTTCTGCACTGGCTGCTGCTATGTAGACAGTGACAGGTTGTCGTGTTTATTTTTATTGGGCTATGTATTATGTAATCAAAATATGAATGTAGATTTGGTTTTGCTTCAGTGAAAGAATAGGTTTGGAGGAAAACAAAAGAAAAAACCTGAAATCTCTAAAACTGCATACATGGCCAAAAGTAATCTAATACAATAGGAAAGGGATTCTACCAGAACACATGAAAAGCTTTCACAATCTTGCTGTTAATCTTCTGGAAACATGAAAATTCCTGTTTTATTTTAAAACAGTGCAGGCAAGATTCCACTTTTATCCCTTCTGCCACACACAAAACTGTATGCAAGGAAAGAAGTCAGCTTATTTGAGGGAACACAACCAGCCTACACTGGAACAAAAGTGTTTCTGCCAGAAACAGACAGGTCTGCAGAGATGGGAGCTAAAGTAAAGAAAAGGAACTCTGGCTACACACTGACACTCCAGCAAACCGAAGTAAATATTACCACATAAAATAGAAATATGAGAGCCAAATAATCACACTGGTCACATCCCTATCCAGGTATCTGATAACAAGTAAGCTCCAAGAGAAGCCACACACTATATAAAGCTAAAGTGTTCACAATTACGACTGTGAGCAGATCTAAATTGCTCCCTAGTAATACCTTTCATGTTTGAATACCCATACATTTTCTTCATTTTCCTGTTTAAAAAGTGTACCTAAATCCAAAAGACTATTCCCAGAATCACTTTATATCTGATATCCTAAATCCCATCTGAAGCTACAGTCTTTCCATATAGTGCTTCAATAGCAACTAAGATGGAGAGGAGCAATCATGTTTGGTATAATCCCCACAAGTTTCTGGGGTGATACTGACACTGCCTCCCAGTGCTCTGTATTCTCCTTTAGCTTTTAAAGCATTTTTCTTGTCCTTCAGATTGCCTGCTCTCTGTTTTTCTTGCTAATACTCTTACCAGAGTCCTTGCCTCTTCAGAAGACTAAAGGAATTAAGGGAATTGCCCTGTGTTCATAAGTGCTCTCCCAGCAGCAGCATTCACTGTAAGTCCTGTTACTCAATTTGCAATATCCCACAAGCCCCAGTCCAGCATGTTGCCCTTGCCAGCACTCAGCCAGTGCCATGGCCAGCTGCCAAAATGGGAACAGCTACAGTGTCTAACTCGGGACAGTCCAGGCTGTCCAGAATATCCATCATTAGTATAGCTGCAGCAATGAGTAATTGCAGAGAAGCTTCACAGGAAAGTCTAGTAGATATAAGACTCTGCAAAAAACGAAGAGGTCTCTGAAATGGAGAGCAGGTATTCAGAGAGTGTGTAAGAGCATCTAGAGAACAGACAGGGAAAAAAAGAATGTGTCATTCTGTTTAAAGGATTATATACTTTTCCATGTAGTGCAGTGAATCTGATTTCTTATAGCGATTAATATAAGCTTCAAAGAATATGCACTTCCAGTTTTAGAATTCTGAAATGCAGTGGAAGAAAAAAAATTGAAATATTTCCTACAAAAGGTGCCTTGCAGGGAATAACTGCTGACTGGAGACCTCACCATGAGGAATACCATATAGGTTTTCTTTTACAGAAAAATGCAGTGCTATTTTGAAGCCCTGTGCATTCACCCTGGGGAATCTCCAGAGCACTTTGTACTGTAAGAAAGATATCTTGTCATTAATGACTAATGACTGGTGGGTAATCCTGCAGCAGAGTCTCTTTATCTGACAGGACTGCACACATGGATGATTTGCAGCACAATTACCCTACTGTGGTTGCTAGGTGGCAAATGTAGTGCCTAGAAAACATCTGATGCTGACAGCTACTGTAAACTGTTTTATAGGAACAGCTTTACCACTGCATAAATTCTGCAGTAAAGAATTTCTAAATTAGAGCTATTCCAAAGAAAAGCACCACAAAAATCACGTTTATACTGAACTTTTGACATATACAACTTAACCCACATTTCTCAAGATAAAAATTTATAAAAACAGAATTTTCTAAAAGCTGAGTCAACAAAACAGTTAGGTCATTAGAGAAAAGGCTGTGCTGATCCTTCCACAGTTTACAGGCACTCATAACTCTGCTCTCCCTGGAGAGACCTGGCACTGCTCAGATAAGCATCTTAGCTGATGAAACAAGGATGTAAAATTTTACTTGCAAAATAGTCAAGCACCAATGCAAAATTCTTGTGCACTGCTCACCATGCAGAGTTAACTTAGAATTCCTTAGTCTTCCCACTCCCCCTTCCCTAAGGACTCGAATATATTGGTAGCTGTAGAACTGTCCCTAGATTCACACCCTGAATTCTGATCCTTGCAGCTTTGTGACCTTAGTCAGGCGATGTGATCCTCACATAGTGACCAGTGCATCCTCTACCACTGCAAACTTCCATTTCATACCCTCTTCATTTCTGCTACCCCTATCTAAACTGGTCACAGAATGCTACCAACAATTAAAATGTAGCAAAAAGAACATACTCTGACATTAGGATAATGCAGCTAGGGTAGCACAATCAGCCCAAATTATGTCCAGCTGCAGATTTTCAGAGGGAGAGTAAACCTAATCCTAATTAAAAAAAAATTCTTTACTTGACACTCAAGACAATTGAAGTAAATGGAAGAGGGGAAAGTTAGAGATAGATTCAGTTGCAGGAATCTAAAGGAGAGTGAAGGCCTTTGAACAAACAGCATCAGAACAGTTTATGGCTCAGATTGTAGTACAGTAATTGCTGGTATTCAGGAAATTAATCTGAAGATCTTAATTGCAACTTAAACAATTACTCATAATCAGACTGCTGTAATAGTCTTCCCTACCGGTAGATAAAATAGCTCCTTCATGTATTAAATACTGCCTATGTCAAATGTTCTGATTACTCTGGTGCAATATTCCTATCCTGGGATTCACAGGTTGTGTTTACTCCCAGTAAACAGGAGGAGTAAACAACATCCAGGCAAAATTTATCAGGAAACTTGCAGAAATAAAATGATGACCAGAGTTATCAAGAGACAAGATGAAGCTGAATTGATTTGTCAGTTTGGGCTTAGGTTTTCAGATTATTTCCATCTTCCCTTTTTATATCACTCAAATCCCCCTTTTGTCTCTAAACCACCCCTAGCTTCTCTCCTAACATCAGGCAGTTAGTCCTAAAGTGCAGTAGCAAATGTTTCATTAGATTTCTGTTCTGGGTAGGTATCAGCCTTGTAGTGTTTTCTGGTTTCCCTAAGAACCGACACTTCCAGTTTGAACTGTTTCCTGTGATTTGTTTTCAGAAGTGCTCCTAAAATTCAAAGTTAAGTCAGGCAAATTGGCACAAATGTTGAGATAACAAGGGATTTCTTTTTCTCTTTGCTACAGTAGGGAAAGTTCAAACTAGGCTTTATCTGGAAAGATGTTACACTGCAGTGCAATCTGTCACAGTAAATGCAATGCACTGGGGGACACTTTGATTTGTGTCACTGCTCTTACACTGTTTCAGGAAGCACGTGATGTAAAATGCAGAACTATGGTGACAGAGTCTAATAAGACTGTCAAGAAGTTACTAAACATTTGACTACTCAGTCTCAAAACAATCCTACTCCAATCTGAATGTCCACTTCTATGTAAATGTAACTTCAAGTACCCTGTGAAGCATATGGAACAAATTCTACTATGTATGCTGAAAAGGTAAAAAAAAAGTGTTGTAAATACACAAATCTGCAATCTGAACAGATTTTTCTTTAGGTTTCCCCAACCAACATATCCAATACATGTCTTGAAGACAGAAAATATGGCTCAGGTAGGGGAAGCAGTAAATAAGGAGAGGGCTAAAAATCTGGTAGCTGTTCAAAGCCACTTTTTGTTTATTTGCTCAAATGTACTTAAAATGGTAAACTTGAGAAAGCAAGCTTCAGTTTTGGTGTACACGATGGAGCACTTACTTACCCATACCTCCAAACTGGCCAAGGTCTAACAAGATTCATACATAAACACTAAAGACTTCTTTACAATTGGATTTTTTAATACCCAGAAGAAAGAAGCTACTTAATAAAATTTAGGGGCCCATGGTCTAGAGGCTGTGGACTCTCAGAGAAACTATGCTGGGATCTGAGATCATTAGACCCCTGCCATAAGCCTTAAGCATAAACTCAGGATGGGTGAAGGTGGGAAAGTAAGAGGAGCTTTTAAGCTATTTTGAAGGATTAAAAGTCCTGTACTTCCTCCACAGCAGACTGGAAATTTCCCATCCAAGTCTGTGCAGAGTAAGAAGCCCATTTCCAAAGATAAGAAACTGATGTGAACGAACCTGCTTTGTTCTCCCTGCCATTTACTAAATATGAGATACAAAATTACTATTAAAACTTTCTCAAAGGCAAAAAGTTTTCAAATTACACCAAAAGTGATTGCCACTCTTCTTCTCTTAAGGCTGTGCTATTATTGGATGGCTTTTATCAGTCAGCTTTGTAGTAATTGCATTCAGGATTTTTGTACAAAAGGGCATGACCCTTCTCACTGAAATGGATTGGGACACTTGTATGCAGTGGAGACTCCATCCACAGGCATCTCTGGAGAGATTCAAGTATCTAAATGAGATTTAGACATCTAATTAAAGTACTGCCCCAAAGGCTACCTCTGCATCTGCTCACCTGACAGAAGGTTACTGCCATGGCCAGTACTGCTTTGCCAGACAATCCAGACCATTAGTTACCAACACTGAAAGTGTCTGTGCTTGCTCTTTCACTTCTTTCAAAAAAGATTATGAGCTTTTAAGGTTTAGTAGTGTTTTATCACTGATGCATAAAGACAGTAGAAACTGATGCTGCACTACACTTACTAGATCCAAAGCTCAAACTGTTAATTTTACATTAAACAATGACTTTTATAGAAATGGTCTTTACTGGCTGTGACATCTCAGATATTGCATGCCACCATACATTTTTGATTAAACAAGCTACAGGATGGGGTGCTTGGGGCAGTGTGTACCATGAAACAGCTGCTCTGCTAATGCTGCAAACTGGCTGGATAGGATTTGGGAGCAGTCCAGAGTTACCTGTCATCTTAGGAAGGTCTCCTGACACACCAACATTTGTGAAGGGGGCTGTACAGGCAAAAGATGACTTGTGTCTGGATAGCTTAGAGAGCAAGTAGAGGAGGTGAGGCATCCATGGGCCATATTTAGCTTTCCACTGAATGAGAATGGAAAGAGACCATGCACCTCGTTTCATGCTTATGGTGGACACTGCATTCATGGGAGGAAAAATTAATTTTACTCCATAGAAAATTTTGCAGTTGCGATGTTTTTGGTTAGAATAGAGCAAGTTTTCTTCATAGTAGCTAGTGTAGAGCTACTGGTTTGGATCTTTCTTGAAAGCAGGGTTGATAATGAAAAGTGAGTAACAGAATAAAGTCATCTCATTCTCTCCCCCATCCGGCTGATGAGGAGCTTGGTTGCTGACTGGGGTTAAACCATGAAATAAACTGTGTTGTAAAACAAGTTTTTCCATAAGTCATGGTGACTGCTAAACTTGATCTTCTGTCACAGTCTATTCCCTCAAAACTCATTTTGCCAGACTTCAGATGAACCTCAAACAAGTTACTGTATTACCAGTAACTACACCACATCAGAGGAGTCACAATATACTTTTTACTGCACTAAAGACCAACTTCAGCCGAAGTGTGACAAAGCCCTGTATTGGGCAATTTCTTACCTGCAGCACCATGGCACGAATTACCAAATATAATGGATATACTGGGAATGAGACCTTACTGCACGTGTGAGGCAGACGCCCTCAGGGAGGCCGGCGCGGTCTGCTCGGGGCCCATGGAAGGAGGGCTGGCGGGGCCCGGCGGGGCCGTCAGTGCCACCAACACCGCGGTGCCTCAGGCGTGGCCTCCGGTAACGGCGCCCTTGTCCTGCTGCTGCCCGGCGAACCGAGCAGGCGCTTCCTGTGGGTTCACGGAGGTGCCTGAGGAGTTTTACCCCGGCGGGGCTGGCGAGGAGAGCGCGGAGGCTGGGTCAGCGATGTCCGACGCCCTCAGTCCCTGGCGGGGGCGGCTGTGCCCTCATGCCCTCACCTCGACGCCGCGCGGGGCTCAGGGCTGAGGGCTGAGGCGGCGAGGGAAAGGAGCGCGGCCCTTCATGGAAGCCCTCCAGCACAGCCTCGCCTTCCGCGGGCCGCCAGCGCCGAGACCCGCCAAGCGACGTCTAGAAAGCCTGTCCTATGGAGAGTGGCTGGGGGAGCGGGGATTGTTTAGTCCCGAGGAGGCTCCGGATGGACCTCATCACTCTCTACAACTGCCTGAAAGGAGCTTCTTGTGGGCTGGGGGTCGGCCTCTTCTGCCGTGCCCACAGTGAGGGGACCAGAGGAAATGGCTTTAGGCTGAGACGGGGACTGCTCGGGTAGTCGAGCAATGGAATAGGTTGCCCAGGGAGGTGGCGGCGGCGGCACTATCCCTGTTGGTGTTTAAGAGGAAGAGGCGTCTGGATGTGGCGCTGGGTGATGTGGTTTAGAGGTTTAGGGGTGATTGTGGTGGTGCTGGGTTGACGGTTCGACTGGAAGGTATTAAAGGTCTCTTCCAACCTCGATGATTCCACGCCTCTATGATTCTCCG
>VZRX01000481.1:135429-326866 GCA_013398075.1 Notiomystis cincta | reverse complement strand
GGGGCAGCAGCGGCATCGCCCCCGCTCCAACCCGCCCTGGGGCAGCAGCGGCATCGCCCCGGTCCGGCAGCGTGCCCTGGGGCAGCAGCAGCATCGCCCCTCTCCAGCCTGCCCTGGCACCTGCAGGGCCCCTGGCAGCTGTGCTGGCAGCGCGACATCCCTGCCGGGTGCGCCCTGCACCGCGGCACTCGGGGGAAATACGTTGTCACAGGTATCACCTCTGCTTATCACGGCTTGTGTCCAGGATATGTCATATTGGCTATAGGTTCCTACAGCAAACACTGCTCTTGGTACTGGGGACAGAAATGAAATATAGGCTGCAGAGTGTTTCCTTTTTCTTTATGAGGAGGATAATCTGTCACAGAGCAGATGCAAAAAGACAAACCAACCTCTGCAGCTGGGTGTCTAAGACCATTTTAACTTAAAGAACACTGTGAGGAACAAATTGTCCTCAACCCTGTTTTCACAACGAAAACAGATAAATCTAAATTAAGTCTAATTAAAACAGAGGGAAATCTAATAAGCCTTTTTTCATTAGTGATGATCAGACACTTAAGGCTGTCAATAACCCAACTCTTTCTGTGCAACCTCACTAGGTAAGGGATTGCTCCTCATGCTTTCTTAAGGAACATTTTCTGTTATCAAGCCCTATTTAGAATGTGCAAAGAGTTAATTATATCCAGTGCTTAATGATGACTTAGCTTCTGAGAATTTCTCTGGCTGAGGCTGAGAACTGTTGACATATTTCATAGGCAAACTATTTGCTGTTATCTCTGCCTCGGTGAAAGACTGCAATTGCTTTACCTTTGTAGGTGCTGGTAGTAAAACAGAGAGGTAGATAATAGGAATGGGAATTCCCTGAGAAAACTGCTGTAAAACACATGCTGTGTAAATTCCATGAGAAGTTTCTTAATATTTGTAGCCTTGCTCTTTCAAGCCATCCAGCTTCAGGGAAAGTAGTTATGTGTAATGAGCTACCATGGAGCCATTTACAAAGGAAATGTGGGGATGAAGTGGCAATTCCCCTAGACCTGGAAATAAAATGAAGATGCATGATTTTCCTTTACTTCATAATGGAACTGGGCTTTGTGTTTATAGTAAAAGATAAGCTTATTAGTATTGCAGTTACTTCATCTTGCAAACTGCACTTAAAGATGTGGGGAAGGCTTAAGCTGTTTGTTATGCCTACCTAATTTGATCTGTAACAAGAATCAGTGTTTGAGAGCTATTGACTTTCATGCCTTAGAGCTGAGGATGCCCAGCACTGGACAGGAGGGAACCTTTTGGTTGTTTTTGGCTGATGTAAGTCAGGAGTAAAAATCCACAGATGTGCTGACATAGTTATGGAGAATGGACCCTAATTTGTTGTTGTTGCTGTGGTGTGTTTTTTTTAATTTTAATTTTTTTAGGGATGCTGGCTATTGCAGTGGAAGTCTGCATGTGTGAATGATAATGACAAACGAATCAGGAAATGAATGGAGGAGAGCTTGTCAGGAAATGGCACTTAATATCAACTGAAAATAAAATGAGCTGTGTACAGCACTTAACACAGCCACAAATGAAAAGGACAGGAGCAATATAGTTAATATGGCTTCTTTCATCATATTTAACTTTTTCATGGACCTGAAATCCTGAAAATAAGCTGGAAGCAGCAGACTTTGTCTAATCCACAAGCACCTCCCCCTTTTCCAGGGTAACTAGGGGAACCTGGCATTAGTCATCACTGCAGGTGATTGGGGAGCAGGAGGGATTTATGGCTGAGAAGTGAAGGATTTAGAAGTCAGTCACAATTCATCTAATCACAGCCACTGAACTGACTTTAATTAGAGAGCATTTGGTGTGTTGTTGGCAAGCTTTTCATCTATCATAAACAAAGACACCAAACTAACAAAAATACTTGCCAGCCCCCTTACCTCCTACACAAAAACATTAAAAAGGCAAGTGGCAAAGACATATCTGATTAAGAATTATTACTGGCAGGGATGGGAGAGCATCTATTGATCTGCTTCATGTAGGCACGTCTATAACTCAGATGGCTGTGTTAAGATGAAATAGCAGGTGGAGAGATGAGGTTTGATATTGGGAAAGAAGGAATCTGCCTGTAATAATTATACACATGGGCAAAGAAGCTTTTAAAGCAAATCAAAGTGAAATTTGGTCCAAATTCAACTGTACTACACTCTACCAAGGGCAGCAGTGTTACACCAAAGATGGATTTCTCTTTTAGGCCTTCACAAAGGGGATGCTATTGAGGCTGGTGAAAAGAATTGACAATATAGTGGGTCTCAGGAGGGGGTGTTCAGAGCACTCAAAGCCCTGGCCTTTTTTTGCCAGGCAAGTACTGCAGACAGCGCAAAGGGCTCTGTGTTCCCCTCAGTGCCACAGGGAGGGATCTTTCCTTTTGTGAGAGGGAAAGGTAGTGATGAGAGAAAGAGAGATGGCAGCCTACCTGCCTATAGGAGAAGTCATTAACATGAGAGGAAATAATCAGCCCTTTGTCTGGGGAGGTGGAAAGAGCCAGCAGCATTGCTGAACAAATGAATATGTTCAGTCAGGTTATGCACACCTCTGCTGGGGCAGGAAAAGGAAGCAGTTGCAAAGCTCATATGGTTGTGCTGTTCTGTGTTTTATTTACAGTTCATTGTGCTTTCAACTCTGGGGCTTTGTGAACAGCTAAAGTGAAGCACTGCTTGACTTCCCAGACAAACAACCTTCCAAAAAATGACTGTAAAATGATTCTGTTGATTCAGTGAGTGGTAATGTTTTTCCTGACTCAGTTCTAGAGCACTGAGAGGCCAGGGGACACTATCTGTCATTTAACTCAACACTCATAATGAGCTCTTGGTAACTTCTGACAGAGAAGGTGCCTGTCCACCTTTCTGAGAACATGTAAGAGATGTATTCATGTGGAGAGTCAGCTGCTTCAGCAAGAAAAATTAGGTTGTTCTAATTGAAATTTTTGTCCCTTGCTATATACAAGCCTGTAAAGGTGTAAGGTGAAAGTGCCACTTCTCTGCTTAAATTTTTGCTCTAAAAAGTGGAAATGAAGAGAAAGGCTTTCCTTGGCTCATGCTCCAGTCTCTTTCCCAGCTGAAGTGAGCTTGGCTTGGGCCATTTAAAAAAGCAGAAAAAGTAAATTAATGTTCTGTGAGAACATTAAAATCTTCAAGTTTCTGAAGGGTGTAAATGCCAAGAAGAAGGAGGCTTCATTTCCATAATGATGAGCAACATGCTGGGAGAAACAGATTGAAATTAAGGGAAGAAAAATTTAGGCTTTACATCATGAAATATTGTCTTTCAATGGAGCCTATGTGCCATTGGCACATTGTGAGGAAGAGACAGACCATGCCAGCAACTGGCTCTTTTAAAAGTGGGAAAGCTGAATCACTGATTCCCTGGTCCTGGCAGTAGCTGGTGATGGCATAATGGTCTGAGACCAGCATGTTCAGTGAGACTGAGGTTATCATTTTGCTTGTGCCTCGTGCTGAGTGCTGGCTGTGTGGCAGAGATTTGGGTCACTGCCATGCTCCCTGGCAGGAGTGATGCAGTGCTTTCCAGCCTATGGCAAGTGTAGGCATCTATGGCTTCAGATCTGAGAAACAGCCTGAAAAGCTACTTGGGCAATAATTTATTTTCAATAGAGTATATATTAAATACAATTTATGTTCCCCTTTGGCACTGGAAAACTAAAACACCTAGAGGAGATCAGGAGACTTGCACTGGTGACTGTGCACGGACTTGTGGCAGAAACAAGGTGACAGAGATGAAGGAAAGAGTCAAACCCAGAGTTGCAATAGGAGACTCAAACTGTTATTTCCAATATTTTCAAACTTGAGGTAGAGATCCTTTAGGCCTTGGTTTCTGGGTAGGGTCTGCCCACTCCCAGAACTGGTGGCACAAAGCTTGTTCCTCTCAAAGTGTGACTATTGTCTTGTGTGTAGAGTTTTTGCAAGAGAAATAAGAAGCAGCTTCTGATGCAATCTGCTCCCACCAGATGGGTCAGTTTTTATTTGTAGTGTTCAGCCTGAGCTCTCTGCTGCTCTGAATGTAAACCCACCATAATTCTATCCATCTGAACACACATTCCCCAGCCCATCTGCAGCTGTCATACAACAGGGGCAAAGCAACAGATTTTTGTTGGAGTAAATGAGACCCCTCAGTTATCTAACAGTTGCTGATTTGCACATAATTGCTTCCAGCAAACACAATTTGTTGCTTTGTTGAGTAAGGCTAGGTGAATTCAAGCTGTCAATTTCCTCAGTAATATTTGAGTGGGATGGGGATAGGAGGAAATTTAAAAAGCCCCACAAAACCAAAACCACCATTCCCCCCTCTGAACACCAGGAAACAGAGCAGGAATGCATTATATGACATGTCCTCTGTCATAATGGTTCAGCCAGCAAGAAAACATCACTGAATAAACCCACTCTCAGAAATGTTCTTTTTTAACTGCCCTTACTAACATCCCAGCTGTGTCACAGCAGTGCCTAAGTCCCCTGTCCTACTCCTCGGAGTACTGACCTTGAGTTCATCTTTTGGTTCAGCAGAAAGATGGTTCCAAAGGCTCTCACAGCTTCACCTCCCTGTACCACAGCATGTCTGGTTCAGCTGAGGGCAGGCACAGCCTTCCCCGTGGCTGGGTTGCTTGGCAGCACTGGCAAAGGAGGCCAGACACATGCACAGTGACATGTGGCTGGCATGCCTGTCCTGGTAAACTTTCTAAGCTACATTCCCCAAATTATGGTGAAGAGGAGGCTCTGTTTATCCATCTGATCCCCAGATGCAGAGGGAGGTGGTGCTTTAGGATGAAAGGCAGACAGGATATTTTTGATGTTATCCCCTTTAAGTTCAAAGTTCAGTTCAAAGATCAGTGAAATTATTTGATATTTGCCTTCTGAGCTTTTAAATTTCTGAAGTCAAACTGGTCTTGTTCCTTCAAAACACTCCCTGTAAAATATAAAAATGCAAATCAGGTTCCTAGTCACAAGGATGTATTCTCTCAGAGAAACCAATTGGCAGTGCATTAGAGAAATTGGCTTCACTGTCCAGGTGTGTGCACCGTTCCACTCTTCAGATTGCTGTAAAACCTACTTTAGGTATTTCAATTCCAGCCACTGATGCAAAACAGGAAAAAGCAGCACATAGAAAGGGAAGCATTTCCAGAGATGTGGTCACTGTGCATGGCAGGCCCCTTTCTTCACACAAGGATGCTGCCTGCTGGAACTAGCTTCTCATGATGAAGTTTGTTACCTGCAAGGATGAGCCTGAAGCTGTGCTAGTATGCAGATCAAGATTTCAGCTGGCAGATCTGAAACCAAGATCACCCTGGGTCCCCATAACCTCCTCCTCTCCTGAGGTGAGCCCTGCCTGCTTTGCTCAGGTGTGAGAATCAGGATGGTCAGCACTGGGGATCACGGGGCTCTTGTGAAGGCTGCCAGCAGCAGCTGTGCCATCAGCACTGTGCCTGCAGCCTGCTCCCCTCTGAGCCCTGGGATGGTCGGTGTCACCCCCTGGCCTCCCTCCAGCTGAGTGACACTCAGCTTTTAAAGTGTCCTACCTGCACTAAATCATTTAAAAAGGTGGGGAGAAAAGGCAAGGCAAAAAAAAAGGGAAAGTGATGCTTCTCAGTTACTTTTGTGCACTCGGTTTTCTTCTGAGAAATAACAAATTGGATTTTGTGCAGAAAAAAAAAGGCGCTTTTCTGGTGTTTGGTTTGAAAAGATTTTTTAGTTTGTCCAAGAGAAACTTTGAAGAAAATTGAAGTGTTTTCTTCTAAACATAAAAGTTGTGATTTTACTGGGGAAAGAATTCATAAATACTTTGTCTCTTCAAAAAAGTTTTTTTCATTTTTTAATAAACTTTATTATTTTTCCCCAGAAATTTTCTTAAACAAAACACCAAACCAAAATAACTCTTAAACCCCAACTTCAAACGTGCCACGTTGTTCCAAATATATGATTCCCATTGTATAGGTTTCCTTCTGACATAAAGATATGACACTTGAAAATACATCTTTTTTCCTAGTAAGAAGATAAAATGAATGTTTGCCAAATGGACAGCTTATATAAATGACTTAACATTTTATTTTTTTAATAGAAATCTGTCAGCTATGCACAGCTGGGTGTTTAATTCATAGTGAATAATTTATGCAAGAAATTTCTCTTTTATAAAGGAGTTAAGCCCAAAATTAAGATTATGTTAAAAAAAGAATTTGACAGATGCTTTTGCTTGTGATCATATTAATAGACAGTTGTCCTTCCTTTAACTAGTGTGAGTTTCCTGGCTTTGTCGTCATGTTCCCATTTAAACCTCTGGGGGTTTTGAGGGCTTGTCATGGAAAAGATTATTGCTGTGGGATGGAGCTTATTTGGGTGAAGCCAGGAAAGAGAGGAAGTGAGCTGGTTTGAGAGTGCTGGAGTTCATGTGATAAATGACATTCTTTACTATCCTGTCACTGGCTGGAGCAGGGAGATACTTCTCCTTTCTTATCTGGGAGGCCTGTGCATGTCCTGCATCCCCAGAGGGGCCGTGGGCCACAGCAGCTGGGCTGGAAGCAGCCTAAAAAGACTGTTAGCTAAGGCTCAAAGGGATGAGTTGGTGTTTTTAAGATGGTTAGTCCTGGGGGAGACAGAAATTTCGTCTGTCTGAAATATTCCTTCCCCTTCTGCACTAGAATAAAAGCCTGAAATTTCTTATGAGGACATTAAGCATTATTGTTTCATAACAGAATTATTTTAGGATTTGCTTGTGAATTTGGGTATAGTATATGTGCAAGTAACATCACTCTATATTAATTTTTAATGCATAAAGTTAATAAATGGGAAAAATTTTAAACCAAACAATCAAAATGATTTATGTTAGACTTCTGTTCCATAGAGCCTTTAATGAAATCAGCACGGTATTGTACAGCCTTTGATGTTGATGCAAAGGTGCTTTTTTTGTTGCAAAACATCTGAGTGGTATTTTTGGCCAGTTCTACATAAGTGCCCTGCAAAAACAAGAGATAATTTAACTATGCCTGAGTCACTCTGAATTCCATAACCTATGGACACCACTGCAGTGGAACAGCAAAGGTATGATTGTCCAAGTGGAAATAAAATAAGGTACAGAAAATGAGCCATCAGTTCATGAACCAAGACCAGGGTTCTCTGTCCTGACAACTCCTGCACTGACTTTGCCAGTTTCCTGCACTGTTGAGACAGAATATTTTATCTGTAGAAGGGGCCAAGAAAGGACAAGACTGGTTCTGGGGGCGGGAGGGTTCACGGCTGCCCTCCAAGGGGTGTTGCTTGCTGGCCACCCCTTTGTACACACACTGCATTGCACAGGTCTTGAGGCACATCTGGCCCTCCTGAAGGTGACAGGCAGGTGAAGGAGGACACTTTGCCACCTTCAGGGAAGCATCAGCATAACACTGAGACACACACGCTGAGGAGGAGTGCTGGGAATGAGGGGTGTGTTTCTCCAGCCTTCAGGGGTGGTGGCTTCTTGTCAGACCAGTTCACCTGGGAGTGAAGTGTGGAAATAGGAGTCCTTGCAGCAGGAGAGTGGGAAGGGTGTATTTCTTGTCTGCCTGGAATGGCTGCTGTCCATGCAGGTGTGGGCAGGCTCCTGCTTCCTTGGGAGCTTGTGGAGCAGGTCCTCCTTTGGAGGGTCCTTCCCAGAGGTCTGCTTAGGGAAGCTCCAATGCCTTGTACCCAGCAGTTAGGCAACTGATACCCATAATGTCTGGCAAACTGGGGCAGAGTTTGCTGAAGTATGATTTGTCAAGTAGGTGGAAATGGGTTGAAAAGTCAGGATTAAGGCCTGCAAGGTGTACTTTAAGTAAAGTAGATATTAATGGATTTTCTTTGCTGGACTGTGGTTTGAAGCTGTTTAAATAATGTTGTAGCTGTAACTCAGTTTGCTAATTATTCAGAGATCTTAATTTCTAGGTAATAAAAAAATCTCTTTGCAAGAACTGTATGATGACAGGTGATGTATTAGTGAAGTTGACCAGTTTAATTAGAAAATCTTTTAAGGCATCTTAGTTTCAAAGAGTTTGGGTCTCTACTTAATAGTGTGAAGATGTATGATGATGAATTCATGTAAACCAGAGAATTCTTTCACTGTGGCAAAAAGTGAAAGCATTAGAGCTTCAATCCTCTATTTATGCCTGAAGAAGAAACCTCAGAGATGTTATGAATGAATTTCTCTGTATGCAGTATATTCCAGTATAAACTGCAGAGCTCATCTGTGTTTGTAGCTGCTTGTGAAGTGTATTCTCTTCATGTTTTCACAATTTAGAAGAACAGATGGTGAAAGTTCTAAACAAACTGAGTCCCAACCAGGGCTCTCTACGTGCGTAAATCCTGGATGTTAAACCCACAGAGAATCCAGGAACTCCAGGCACTGGCTAATGCTGACAGCCACATCTCTAGCCTTGCACTGTTGTGTCCTGAAGTGATGCCTTTTTGTGTAGAAATTAAGAAAAAATCCCCATCAGCCAAGGCTGTTACAAGCACGAGGCCAAATGGTACAGAAGGCAGCCAAGGGGAGATGAGCTGCAGCACACTGGGCTTTCACAGGAATTGTGGCTCTGCTGAGGGTTCACACAGCCTGTTCCACACCACCTTGGCTGTGTGGCTGAACTAAAGATGAGCTCATCACTCCTCGTGCTTAGCCTGGTCCACCCCAGGTAGCATTCAAAAAAGAAAAAGGAAATTTAAATAAAACTCCAAACCAAATCCAGCACCAGTGGCCTGAAGGGGGTCAGTCCTGTTTCAGTTGCTAATTTATTCCTTACACAAAAGCTGAGTCACCCTGTGATAAAATCAGTTTCATTCTTGAAGTAGGGAGCTTATTGTGCCAATCATAATAAGGTGTGTTTTTTGCTGTATTTTTGTCTTGGAGGCTCTAGTGGAAGCAATGTGTGTTTTGGCACTTCTGTGGGCTGATTTCAGTTTGACTTTAGGGCTGTAATAGGTTTCAGTGTGAGTTCTTGAGTATTCATCACTTGCAAAAATTAGATTATTTAATAAGAAGCCCATGAATTTTAGGAGTTTAAGTTTAGACTCTCCTTCAAAAATTGTGTCTCAGTTTAACATGAAGCAAGTCTTTGGACAGCCTTGGACTTGTGAAAAATGACTGTAGCAGTGAAGATGGATGGGGGGTTATTATATGGTGCTCCAACCTTTCCTCAGTGAGGTTTCTGTAAGAAATGGAGGGGGAAGTGGCAAAGGGGAGGCTGTACTCTGTAAACAGCACCTGTGTCTTCCCTGCCCCAGTCCTCAAGGCTGGAGAAGTGGCATCTCATGGACTGTTTGCTGGCTCAGGTCACTCAGCACAGTGGTTAGTCAGGCAGATTCAGGGACACTGAAATGACTTTCCAAGTGATCAGAAGACACTGACAGGCCTAGAAATAATCTGGAAAGTCCTAAAGGAAGATTTTTTTCCCTGTAGTGGTTTCCCTTACTTCCATTGTATACTGTGTTGAGTATTTTTTTACAAAAAACCTAGTGAAAGTCTGAGGTGGTTCAGATAATACTCATGATAAAACCATTTCTTAATTTTTTGAGGAACCACATTAAGTAAATTATGACCTTTGGCTATTTTTAAGGATATCATTGTATCTTTACTTTTCTTTAATAAACCTTGTTAACCAGGCTTTAAATAGTTTCAGCTGTCTGTGGAATAAACCAGATTTCCTCAGACCTGATTAAGTCGGGAGATAAACCAAGCTTAAAACTTTATTACTGTTATTACTTCATACAAATGCACTCAAACTTTGTTTTTGACTGTATATTTATAGTACACATTAAGTGTATCTTGTTCATTGAGGATATTGCATGAGCAGAAAGGAATATTACAAATTACTTTTATAGCTGTGTGGACAGAAGGTGGAGATTTCTGTGAAATAGCCATGAGAGTTCTATTCCTTGTGAAGTTCAGCTGCAATACCTCCCTTTGGTCACAAACATGTGCCAAGAGTGCTCCTTAGGTGTTTGGGGGTTTTTTATGTGAAAGTTAATTTATGGCAACTGTGGTTTACATTTACCCTCCCAGAGCACCTGAGCTGCCTTAAGAATTGGGGAATCTACATCCATGTACTTGCCTTTTTGCTGAATTTCTCTTCCAGTGCTTGATAATTTCAGTTTAGGGATAGACTATTGCAGTTTTCCAGTGAAGCAGGTCAGTGTAAAACCCTGTCAGATGACGGCATATGGAGGAGCTCATGCAGAGGAGGGAGGATGCTTGTTCTGAGCCAAATATAGGGAGTTTGAGGGTTCCTATCAGGTGTCCATTATTGGTGTTTAGGCCTGCACTTATCAGGGGCTCGGTGGTTGTAGACAGATTCTTGCAGTAAACCAAAGAGTTGAGAAACAGAACAGTGCTTTTTTTTGTGTGTGTGGGCCTGATGGTTCATTCAGCAGAAACTGGAGTACTTGTCTCAAGTGTCCACTTCACATTAGCTTTCATCAGAAAAGGTGCTCCAGTCACTTCTCTAATCAGCAGTGGCAGCAGTACTCACTGAGCACCAGGAGGAAAACGTGCCTGGACCATGAAAGAGCAAGACGGCAGCACCACATTCCCTGCTCTGCCAGCTGGAAACCTCTGCTTGCTTTGCTGCAGTTAAATGTGAGCTCTCCCCTGGGTGAGGGAGCTTTCCCTCCTGGAGCTGCCCCAGGCTGTGGGAGAATGTGCAGAGGGTGAAAAGAGAGGGTTTGGATTTGGGGTGTGTATTGGTGCTCTTGCCTGTGTGCTCAAGCTTTTGAAGGGCCATCCTCACTGTGAGATAAACCCATGCAGACAGAGAGCTCAGATGATGTTGCTGCCTGGCACTGAAAAGCTCATGTCAGCCTCACTGAGAATGGTTCTGCAGCTTTTCCTAAGGGTTTTTCCTCCTCTTGGTTCCTGTAGTTAAAAATACATGAGCTCTTGCTCTTAGCATCTGTAGTGATAGAGAAGTGCCTAAAGGATATTGCAATGTGTTTGACCCCCTGATTTTGAGCATGATCACCACTTGGGGTAGAAATTAGGTAGTTCATGCAATCTTGCATCACATTAGTTTCTTTTTGAAGAACTATTTAAAATTATGCTGGGTGTGTATATCATGCAGAGAGAGAATAGGACTTCATAATTTTGTTAGCCCAAGGGATGGGAAAAGTAAAGTTTTCATCTTAAAGGTAAACCAGAGAAGGTGTAAGAGACAACTGGATGAAGAAAATGATTAGCTGGTAAAGGAGGGAGAGATGAAATGAGAGGACTGAAGAACTTATATATTCTGTCATTTTTCCACCCTTCTGCAAATATCAGGCTTATGTTGCTTTTATTGCTCTCCAACAGTGCTGTTGGGGGGATCAGCCTTTCAGCTTTGGTACTTTTTCTTACTTTTCTTTAAATTTGGTCAATCTTCAGCTGGTAGCTGTTCCTGCCTTTAAGTCTGTGGAATGCCTAACGTTTGCAATATAGTAGTGTCAGGGCTATCTATGGCTCAGTAAAGTTTTTAGGAGTATTCTTTGAGATAATCCTCACTTTCTCACACTGCTTAATTTGGGTTTTAGCCTGCAGTTGCTATGAATATCTTTTTGATCTTTTTCAATTTGACTCTCCTTGGCACTGATTCCTTGCACCCTTGCTCCTGCTTTCCTTCCTTCATCATTCATTTATTTGTGTCTTTTATATTTTCATTTCCAGTCAGGCATTCTAAAGTTACTTTACCTCTGGAATAAGAAATCTCATTATGCTTATGGGATATTATCTTGTTTCAATTCACTTATATACAACTTCTCCTAGGCTTGCATAATGTCCAGTATCATGGCATAAGATTATTTCTTTCAGTGCTTAGACTGTTTGGTGTAAGGCTCCATCTAGTCTCAAGTACTTATTGAATAAAATACCTGTATTTTCTCTATGTCCATCTGCTTTTGCTGTAGCACACCAGAGGCAGACAGCTTTGTGGTAAACAATGATGTTGAACAGTAGCTGGAAAACACTTCTGGATATCCTTTGCTGCTTCCTGCACCAGGATTTCAAGCTCTGCTGGGTCCTCAGAAGGATGTTGTTAATTTGACATGCTCAGATTTGGGATCCGCTGAGGCCTGAAACAATATTTGTTCTTCCATGCCTCAGATACGACTTTTGTTGGGTAATAACACTGACCAGTAACACTGAATTAGTTGGGGAAAATATAGCTTCAGCTCTGACACTGGTGGGGAAAAAGGTTTGTTTGTAAGCAGAATGTTCCTGTTGCACTAAGAGCTCATGCCCTGGTGTGTGGAGGGAAGAATGCACAGAGCCAGTGTGGGCCCCTCTGGGAGGAAGCCAGGGTGGTTGTTTACAGTGGGAAAGCTGGAGGGATTGGAATTCCAATTTCCTAATTGGAAACATGAAGGCTGTGGGTTTTTCCTGTGGAATTCCATGGAAGTATGAGACAGTCTTGGCTGGTGGCTTTTCTAGCACTGCAGCTGTAGTGGGTCCGTGCTGGTGGTGCCAAGGAGCTGTTAGGATCAGAGCCAAACTGGAGATGGACACCTGACAGCTTGGAATAACTGCAGGAAAGTCCCTTTGTCACAGAGGAAAGACAAACCCAGGCCATAGATTGGCACCATGGGGCTGACTGACATAGTTTTGGTTTTTGAAGAATTAGTCTGCATTTTTAAACACGTGCCAGGATGTTCAGTAGGTGTTTTAAGACTGCAAGTGTGACTCTCACCACAGGTTCTTGAAGGGGATACTCACCTGGCTGATGCCCATCATTGCACTGGGCTGTCTTCTTCTTTTAATCACTTGAAAGGCATGAATACAGAGAGGCATAATTACTATATTGGCAAAGTTTTCTTGCCAATCAACTTGCAGTCAACTATGTGACCATGATGTAGAAAATGTATAGGTTTACCAAGAACAAAAACCCCAAACCACCAATAAACCAGTACTTAAGGAAACATGTTCAGCTGTTTTGTCTAACTCTCCTGAACCACATATCTACCACAAAAACTAATTGCTGAGCCCAAGGAAGGATGGGATTTCATAATCTGAAAACAGACAAGTGTTGGGACCAAGGCTGTGGGATAAACTAATATTTGCTTAGAAAATTTAGGTCAACTGGGGAATTTTCAAGTTCTGAAAGACAGTTTCTAAAATAAAATTTTGACGAGTCCTTTACAGTTCACTAAGCAGAACTCATGTCTTTTGGGATTATATTGCCAGAGATGAGCTTCCTTGTATTAAGTTATTTAAAACGCTCAGAACTGGTTTGCTTTAAGATGTCAAAAGACACTACATTCCATTTTGCTAGAAGGAAGTAGGGGAAAAACCATTTTGTCTTTAGAAGTATAGAATTACAGAGTATGCTCAGTTGGAAGTGGTATTTTCCAATCTCTGCAGTGGCTTTCAGGATGTTGTCTTGGTTCTCTGAAGTTTATAGTTAATATTTGTATCCTAAGAATTCTCAGTCTCTGTGAAAACAGAATTTCAAAAGCCCATGTATAATTCTCATGTGCATCTAAAATACAGTTCTGAATATTGCTGCATTTGTGTTGTACCCAAATGTTCACAGCACTCAGGGTGTTACAGAGCTCACATTTCTTGATGGCTGGTGGCAAAATACAGAGGAAAAAAATGAAAGAGACCTATGGAACAGACTGTCCTCAGCTCAGCAAGGCACTTGAGTAAGTTGCTAGGTGAAAAGGGTGTGAACTGCTCTTAGGACATCAAGGCAATTAGTTTGGCTGAAGGGTATCCACACAGGGTTCATCAGTTTGGAGATAGCCCTAATGTCCTTACTTTTGAAAAGCTTAAGCTTTTAACACAGTAACATAAGTGTTTACTTCCAAAGGCTCCTGTTTTCAGTGAGGTTACCAAATATTCTCTCTGAAAGTTATCATAGTGATCTGGTATTTTTAGTGCAGTGTCTTTTTGGACTGGCTCTGCTGTGTAGCCAGGATTTGTTCTACTGCTCTCAACCTTAGCAAAATGCCCTCCATAGTTCTGTATAAAATGTCAGTTATTACTTTTGAAACCTGAAAGGTTTAGCAATATTCTAGATTTCCACCTTGCCTCACTTTTTGGCCTTCATTCTGAATATGTAGTTACTACATTTTTGACAATATATATTACATTTCATTTTCCAAGCAGTGTTTTATTAGATTAAGTCAGATAGAAGCAATAGCTTCACATTTATTATGAGTGACTTGCACATTCAGTCAAACACTGTGTGATATTGAGTAGTTTAAATCTCCAGTGTATAAACTGTAAATTAACATTAAAGGCCTCTCTTAACATCCATTACTCTGTTTAAACAGTCATGCAGAATTACTAGTTGTCAGTAATTTCTTCTTGAATACAAATATGTCATTTGCTCTAATGTTGTAACTCTCTTGAGCTGTGTGTCATGAAAAGAGTGTCTTAAAATAAGGAAATGATGAGAGTAATGGACAATTGAGACTCTTATTGCCATTTAGCAGAAGCTTCAGGTTTGCTTGCAGCTCATATTGCTAATTTTCCTAAAAACCAATTATACTTTGGTTGCTGAGCATGGTCCCAGATGATAAATACCCTTCCTGCTGGGGCCACTGATTCAGCCTCTTTGGTAGTCTTAGCATAAAAATGTGACCTGTGAAGATGTGGAGTATGACTGGTCTGTCATAAGGGATGACTTTCTTTACCAAGTAAAGTAGCCCTTTAAGGCATTGGGCTAGAGCAGTGTGAAAAGTATTTGCTGCAGACTTTTCTTATAAACAGAGAATTTCAGACCCCAGAGCTCTCCATTTATCACATTGTACAAATGTGAGAAGCCTGGACATAGGCACAATAAATAAATCAGTAAGCCCCTGTACAATATGCTGCAGGATGCATTTCAGAGTAGAATCTAAGAGCAAAGCTGTTGAAGAGCTTGTTATTTCCAGTTCATGTAGCAGTTCTGAAAAACAGCTTTGCATCTTCATAATACTACAGCACTTTATTGATTTTTTCAGCATAATCTAAGGGCTGGAATCCATGTTTCCCAAGGAGCTTAATAAGCCTGGTGATGTGCCCTTAATACTTCCAAAGACTGAAACCAGAAACTGGCTACTGGAGTCAGGATGGTGTTGGCACCTACCCCAATAGCTTCTTGCTTTGTAGCCACATATTCACCTCACTCCAGTGTTTCCCTGCCTGCTTCTCCTTTGCTGTCTCACTGTACTTGGCCACAAAACCTTCCCTTCTCAACCATTCTTCACCCCTTCTTGCAACCTCTTGCACATCTCTTCCCAGCCCATGCAGCTAAACAAAACAAAGCATGGAGTTGGAAATCCAACAGGTCTTCTAAGAACAACTTATCATGCCTGAATATTATTTGTTTTAAATCACATGAGGATTAAGGTCCTTTGAAGTTCCTTGGTTAGTTTAGGAGAAAATAAAATGCCAGTTTAAACTTCTGATCTTTTGTAACAGCACATAGATCTCCATTGTATTGAAATGTAAGTTTAAAATGGCTGTTTAAGAGTCACATATAACCAGAAACTAATTACACTGGTAAATAATGACTAAAACTGGATTTATATGTATTTTAGGTTTTATTTGTGGTGAAATTAAGACCTACTCATCTTTGGGACTATTAATAGAGGTGATTTGATTTTTATTCTTCTAGATCACAAATTTCTTCTTGCCCATTGTCTTTGTATACTAAGAATGATCTTCCCTCGATGTTTTGACTTTCTTAGCAGGAACATCATCACACATTTCTGCAGTGAGAAAAGGCACATGCTCTAACAACAGAGGCTTGGCTCTACCCCTGGTTTAGCAGTGCTTAGCTGCTGTGTGCCAAAGCTGATCTGTGCTAATGCTTGATAGTGTATGGCAGCCAGCTGTATGTATGGCTGAGCAGTTGGTTATCCATTTACTGGGTTTATGCAGAACAATCAACATTTTCACAGCTCTCTCTTGGTGATTTTTGGGCTGGTTTGAGTTTTTTTCACATCTAGTCACCACAGTCCTCATTTCTGGTGCGGCACTGAGTGCCCAGCATAAGTAGAGAGACAGATAAATTTATCCTTGGAGCAGGCAGTCTGAAGACATAACTGTTTTGCAGAAATATTTCATTAGAAACAATTCTTCTTCAACAATAAGAAAAGAGAAACATTTGAGTTCTTAAATCAAAGTTTGTTTAGAATGGTCTTTCAAAATAAGAACACCTTTCCCCCCATTTAACCTTTGCCTGTTGCCAAGCTGTAATGGCAAATGCCTTGTGGAATAACTGCTGTTTTTAAATAGTGTTTGTGCCCATTCAGTGCTGCCATGAAGGGTGGTGCTGATTTTATACACCTTGATGTCTCCTACCATCAGTGTTCAGTTTGTGGCAGCCTAGTGAAACCCTCTGGGGGACCAAGCTTATAAGGTGCATTTAGAAAGCAAATATTTGGCTGAATGTCAGGAAAAGTCTATACTGTGAGCATGAAGGAGCTTTATCTATCAGGACTGAGGTGCTGCAATGCATGCTTCAAGCTTTTTCAGATCACATACTCCTTGGACAAGGAATATTTTGCTTCTTCCTTATAAATGTAATAGCTACTGAGTAGTTATGTGTGGATCTTGTTGGGACCAGCTGCAGAAAAGAGGTGTCATCATGTGAGCATGAATGTTAGGAAGCTATTGCTCTCCATTCCAGCTGGTTGAAGACTCTGAGCAATATTCAAAGCCTGTGTACATGTGAGGGGCACGGTACAATCAAGTGCTGAGACAATGCATGACTGTAATGGATTTACAGTGGGCTGGTACTGCCCTATGTCTTTATACTAAAAACTGCTTCAGCCATAAAACCTGCATATGGTTGTAGATACAGGGATATGATAGCAAACTCCTTTCCTGGGAGGAGCAGGCATTTAGTTGCTGAATTCTATATTTTCTTTGATTTTTGTGCTCAGTACATTTTTTCTGACCTCTTGTTCACATAGCAGGATCTTTTGTTTCTTTGTTTTGTTCTTCTTTCTTGTGATTATTGTTACCCTGCTCATGCCAATGAATTCTTCGGGGGTTGACCTGCAGTGTGTTGAAGCTGGAGTTTGTACTCTCCTAATCCTAGGTCTCCTTCCTGAATATCTTCCCTGCCTGTAGGCTGGATGGAGGCTGTGCTGTCCTGTGCTGGCACTGGTATGTGAGCAGACGATTCATGGGTTTCGGTCAGTTCATCGTTATTGATGATACAATCGGTGTCGCCATCCTGTATTCAAACAAAGAAAAAGATCTGTGGAGGAGAGACTCTTGAGGGGGGTTTTTGTTAAAGCTTAAATGAACAACTACTCTGATGCCATTACACTTCCATTTTATTTCATTACTTGCTTATTTTCTCATGTGTTTGTTTGCTATCTTGCTGATTAAAGCCAATAGTTGCTTACCATGTTCTGCTCACAAGCACCTTTGAGAAACATTACCTACCCTTCAGATGTTTTAGATCATTTCAGTGCTTAAATATTGCTGATGGGTAGCCAATACTTTCAGCATCTGGATGAATTATTTAGAATACATCACTCACATTTGAAGCTCAAAGTATTTAGTGGCCATTCATGAAAATGCACCTTGCATTTTCTTCACAACTGAAGAAATTGTATAATTCTTAGCATCAAAAGTAAAAAAGTTTTAGAAGAGGGACTGTACTGAAGTGTTCAATCTAAAGTGGCAGGTTTTGACTAACACTTTTGAACACAATTAACCAAGCTGGGCACTTACCTCATAGGCACTGGGGCTGGTCAGAAGCCTGGCAACAGGGTTGCACCACTCAGGTAACGTTGCTGTGAGAGGTGGCCCCGTGTGGGTTAAGAGAGGCTTTAGGTATCTGTGAGGTTTGTTAAAGGATACTTGCCATAGAGATACTGGTGCCAACATGCTGCTCTATTACACTAAGAAATTCCATTTTAAAGCACAAGAAAGTAATACAACTGAATGGAAATACAGAAAATATGATCTCTTTACTCCCCCCATTACTGCATACATTCACCTGTCATCAGTGTTGTCTAATGTCAAAATAACCTAAAAACTCCCCCAAAACAAACCCCAAACCATTGGATGCTCAAAACCTGTCTTGAAAGGGTACCAGAATGGCTGAAGGGAATATTACAGGGTACATAATGCAGCAGGAGCTTAAACACAGGAAGTGTGTACTAGATTGTGCCCTGTTCCAATTGCATTAGAAATCACACTTGGAGCAACACGTAGAAGAGTAAACAGGACAATTTAAGATGCCATTCTATCAGCTAATTTATATAAGAACAATAGTGAACGTGTTCTTAAATACATATATTTAGCCTTTTGGAAAATCAATGCATTTCTTCAGCAGACAAAGTGTATTTCATCAAATAATAAATTCCTTCATCATTGGGAGTGTATGTAAGTTTTTCTCTGTAATAGTTTATCTTCAGCATTCAATGCATTTATTTTACAATTCATACATCAACTCTTCTTCATATAAAATTATGTAAGTTAGGAACAGGCTTTATGCTATTGTGTCATACCTGTCTTTCCAATCTTTTCATCCAGAAGTGCTTTATTGAGATAAAAGAAAAACCTGCTCATCTTGAGCAGTTACATCATCTACGTATCTGTCAATAACAGCTCTCCCATGAGTCCTTCAAGTTGACTTATCTTCTCTGCCACTTTTACTCCCAAAGTAATTTTCAGTGTTCTTTGGGAAGCAGATCTGTCAGCTATTTTTGCTGCTAGGGAAAATTTACTTTATTGATTTGCCGTCCCACTTTCTCTCCCTTACTCCTTTCTCTGGCTTTCTTGCTTGTGCCACCTTCCCCAGCCTTTCTCCCTGGCTCCTTAAACAAGAAAGGAATAAATGTAACACTGAGTAGTGATTCAAGTTCTGCAGCAGTAGAAATACTGAGGAAGGAACACTCGGTCTTGGGCCTGTCCACACCAGTGCCTCCTTTTGTTTCATTTTTGGCTGTTTATGGTATCACTGCTTTACACACAAAGTACAGATTCTTTATCCTGAAGAAATGTAAAATATGTTTCCAATCTCAGTTAAAAATTGAAAGGCTAAGTAACTTGCTGTGTCCTATACATTACAGACGTGGAAACTGTTCTATAGTGGTGTTTGTGCGTGCACATTTTGTATTTATTTTTAAAAGTTAAGCTGCATCTGTCAGAAGATTGGGTGATTTCTTCACCCAAGGTCATATACTGAGTTAGTGTGAAAAGTTAATTGAGTCTGCTTCAGAAAAGATGGTGATATCTTAATATAAATTTTTATCAGAACCATGATCAAGGTGAAAATCTCATGAGATCTATTTGTGTAGGGAAAGTTTAGGTTTGTCTCATTTCTGTTGGAGTAAAATCAAGCCAAACAATCTTTTCTGATCCATTCCCAATTTTATCTGAAACCTCCAAACTGCCAGGCTGTTAAGAGCTATTATTAAAAGAAAAATATGAAAGCCATTAATTAGAGTTGCTCTGTTTTCAGTACTTCAGAAAACCTAATTAAAAGGCCAAAAATGGAAATACAAGCCTAATTCTAGGTTTTTAATCTTTGGAAATATTTGCTTTGTTATTACAAACAACTTGAATTGTTTGAACTGAGTTGTCAGACTGAGCGTGAAAAATACAAGCCTGGAATGGAAGTTGCATTTGATTATACTGAGTTCTGTCTGCTCTGTCCTTCCATTCTCTTCCTGAATAAGTAATTGAAGTTGACTATTACTCTAGTTTCTTAATCTGATGATGTCTGAGCTAGGCCTTACTTGTAAGCAGCCTTATAACTTCCTAATGAGCTTTTATCCCACTCTGTAAAAATGAGTCCTGTTTTTGCCCATGCTTGCACAGAGCCTTGGCCACACAGGGTAGTAGGGGCTGTGTGCTCTAGCAGACAACCTACCCAGCCACCACAGTAGTCTCCAGTCCCCTGAGCCACTACTACTTTTGGCATAAACTTCTGTCTGGTGTGTTTAACTGGCTGGTGTTTATGTATGTGGATATTCTGAAGTTGAGTGATTACCCCATTTTGCAACAGGTTCTCTAAATCCCCTTCCCTTTGCATTTGCTCTGGCACATTCATTGTGTGCTGTCTGTGCTTCTGCTCTGAAGCCTCTTGAGATGCAGTTTAAAGTGAATGCAATTTTCTTGTGCTTGTTGTGATGATTCTGTAATAAATTATTTATCTTTGTTCCTTATTTAACTAGTTATTATTCAGCCCACTCAAAGAACTTAAATTGCACTGGCCTATTTTTCATTGTTTTAATAACCTATGCCATAAATGTTTCCTCTTTATTGTTGACACAATTTACTTTATAGTATTACAGACATAATCACATCGTTTAGGGCAGCATAAAAGAGGAAGAAAGCTCCATGTGCAGTGCTGGCATTTCAAAAGCATATCAGACATAGGTCCCACAGCATTTTAAGGCTGGCAAGAAGTCTTATCACACTCCAGCTGCTCTGGTTGTATCTCCAGGGAGATGTAATTTAAATAGTGTAATAGAAAAAGGTAGATGTTGCACTAAGGGTGCTTTAAAAATTGGAAGAAACTAAGTGCAAACCTGTTGCATAACTGGGCAATTACAGTCAGCTCAAACTCCTGCCTGCCCAATTCAGGGAGAGGGAGAAGACAGCAGGGCAGCACTGCTCTGCACCTCAGCCCTCCCTGGGCAGAGCAGCACACCTGCACATCTGTGCCTTGCAACAGCCCGTGGTAAAGAACCTTTTTAATACTGGAAAGGTGGCAACTTCCAAGTTGAGAAACTGGATTAAGGGTTCCAGTATAGAATTTTAACCCATATACACAGCTGGAACCTAATCATGCCCTACTTTTATAATCAAATACCCATTTTCCCATTGCTCTCCAGGCTTCTGCTCCCAGTTCACATGCCCTGGTTTATCCTGGTTTGCCCCATTGCTGTTTGACCATCCCTTTGCCCAGGCAGTTTCAGTCCTGCTGGCCACAGTTTCGATCCCTTTCTGTCTCACTGACACCAGGCTCAATATCTAAATCTGTTTCACTGGTCCTGGTCCAGCTTCTATCTATTCTGAGTTTGACTGATTTGACATCCTCTTTATTCTAAGTGCAATATATTTAAAAATAAACTCAGGAGGATTTATCAGTAATAAAACCATGGAATTGTGATTTCTTTTCCCCCCCATTGACTGAAACAAACATCTCTTATGGAAATCTTCCTCCTGTATAGCTCATGCTTCACAAAGATACAGGTAACCTGGAAGAATATTTTCAAGTGAGAAACCTCAGGTTAATTTGAGGAGAAGCACTACTGTTGTTAGCCATATTGCAGAATGTTTAGGTTTCATCATACAGAAAAATCAAAGGTGTAAAAAATTTTGACTTTATATTAGGATGAAAAAACAGAACTTAAAAATTTCTGTGACCACACTTTGTTAAATTGCCATGTTCTGTCAAATTTCAAGGATGTTGGCAAAAATCACACTCTTTTTGATAAAATAGTATTAGCATGTTCAAATAGGAAAGATATTGTGGCAGAAGTGTTGTGGCTGTTTTGACTTGGACTTAGGAGTTCACTTTGCTTTTGTTGGAGAACAGAATCCTAGTCCCACTGTGGCTCTGCTCTGAAAAATATCACACTAAGAGAGAAAACTTGCCTGAGGAGGGGAACCTCCTCCCCCCATAAACCAACCACAACAACAAAAAAATCCAAGCCTAAGCACCCCACCCACGCCCTCAGCAAAGCAGCAGATGTGGTCCCAGGTGGAAGTACTTGTGGCAGCTCTGTTAAACCCTGCATTTGGCCCCAGAAGTGGTTTGCCTTTTGCCTCATCACGTAATGGGGGCTCTGTAACTGCAGGCAATCCCATCCTCCTCAAAGACAAATATGCTCACACTATATTTACTATTAAAAAGCCCCAAAGTACAGGAATTCTTGTGATACTAATCAAAATTACATAGAGAATTTTCAGAGGATGTTTTCTTATATCAGGCTGCTATAAATGCACATTTGTTACATATGTTGTTTGATATTCTACTGCTAGGTGCTGTATTTCTGCTGCAGGCATGAATCTCTAGATGTTAATGTCACCACTCTCTCAATCCATCCTTTGTGCAATGTTTTTAAGATTTCTTGAGATTTGCAGCCTTTTGTTTTAGTTTCCTTTTTGTGAATATTTTTGAGTCTCAATTTGTAGATTACTTATGAGTTTGTAATATTTTTTTCTTGTGTTTATGAAGAAATATACTTAAGAAAGATATGAAAGTGAAGATGTCACTTCTATTTTTTCAGTCTGTTTTCTGTAATAAGGAGAACTCACATTCTGTTCTTTGTCAGTTTAGTTTGTGTTATTTTTTTTAAAGGATGATTTGGTGTAAGTTACGTGTTAGCCTAAAGAGCAAACATTTCCATTTTGGTAGTGCTTGAGTGGGAGCAGGCAAACCAGGAAACTTTTCTCTGGCTGAGTTGTGCATGTGGCTGACTCCTGCTGAGAGCTGACTGAGATTTTTTGGGTGCTGCATGGCTGAGCTGGGGAGCCCAGAGACCTCTCCAGCCCTGACCTGTGTGTGCAGCAGGGTAAAGTGACCCAAAGGAGGAGAGGCTCTCTGGAGGGAGCTCTGCTCCTGGCTCCTGCAAGAGAGGATGCTGTACCTGCTCTGATGTACCATGGAATTTTTAGAGGATGAGGAGTTATCAGTACAGACTGGTTGAAAAAGTGGGCTATGGTTATGTTAGATTTAATTGTTAGAATAAGAGATGTGGGTTTGAAAAGCCTGGTGATTTAACGTGTAGAGATAAATTAATCTGCACTGTGGACAAAGCTGAGGAGGGATCACTAAATCTGGTATAAATTATATTTTAATTTTAACTTATAGCTCTTATTAGCAAGTTCTACTCTAGTTCTGGTGACTTTTTTAATCTTTTCAAGGAGCGGTTTAAAAAATTGAAGTCCTGCTACTGTTGTAACTTAAAGTACTGAATAATTGAGGATAAAAGGAATAATATTGTAGCTCTGCAAGGTCAAATCATCAGGTCTCTTTTTTTTTCAAGATTCATTCTTTGTCTTTCTCTTTTTCCATGTCTGGAAGAAGGGAGAGTAATGAAAATCAGTATTAATAAAATGTGGTTCAGTGTGTCTTTACAGGAAGGTCTGTCTGACTTAAATTCCAGACCCAGATGTAATGTCAGACCCTAAGAATTAACTCTGGCTGTTTTTGCAGAATATGGCTAAAAATTTGCTGCTTTCAACTTTGAAACTGGAAGCATTGCAGAGATGTGGGCAAAATGGAGGAAGTTAATGGAACTGATCTTAGTCACATCTTTTTATATTTGAGCAGCTGCAGACTGAGAAGTGGCTTGTACACTTCTATGTGCTGAGTAAAATGTCTGGGGTATTTGCAAACCAGCCTTGGTTGATAGCTCCCTGAGGCAGAGCAGAAAATCGAGACATCTTACTCAAGTTGTTTGAAGTCTATTATACCCTGAATATAACGCCTCCATGTAAGTAAAAATCAGAGACCTAAATGGAAACCTGCTTATATAATTGATGAGTGGTAATGCAGCTACTCTTGAAAATAGAAGGATAGAGCATGCAAAGGATGGAAGAATACTCATAAGATTAAAAAAGAATATATGAAGAGACAAATTAACATTAGAAAGAGGTTTGGAAGATGCAGACTGCGTGAGGCAGATAAAGAGTAGAAGAAAAACCTTCTCTGCCATCAGTCGTATGCTAACAAGAAAATGACTCTTCATCTGACAAAAAAGCCAGCAACCACCCCTCAGATAGCCTCTCACCCCACCACCAAACAAAACAAACACCAAACAAATGAAAAATACCAAAAACTTCCAACCAACTAAACAGCACCACCAGAGATGCATGAGAGTCAGGTACACACAGTGAGTAGCCAAGACTGCTGCACTAATCACATCAGTGTTCATGACTTGCATGGAACTTTTCTGAAAAATGTGTGTGATTTTGAGTTGGCATCATTGGTATGCCCTGTCTTCAGACACCTTACAGCAGGATATCAGGCAGACATCTAACCTGCCAGTCTTACCTTTCCATCAGCAAAGAGAAATGGCCAAATACAAGACTCTTAACTCCAGCACTACAGGATAAAAGTGGAATTAATTGAGATTAGGATGAGTTTTGTTCCTTTTATTGCCTGTAAAAGAGTCTAAACAACAAAATTAGACTTAGATGCCTAATAATTAAATATCTAAAACATGGTGAAATGCAACTCAGTTCAGGACATGAGAATATAGAATTCCAAAGACAAAATACAAGAAATCAAACATGATGCCCTCTATACCAAGGAAGCTAGGAGCATATGAAAGACATCCATTTTATAATTAGAAAATACTACATTAAATATATCTAGAAGAAAAAGACAAAAAGCATATACATTTCTGTGTAATAAATATGGCACCAAACTCAGCAAAAACTTCAAAATTGTTAAGCTTGTGAAAATCAGAGTGAGCATAGGATTCAAAAAAGAAATTTGACCTCAGAAGTTTTAAAAAAGATTTCCTGGCATGTTTTAAGGCACAGGAATTTCTCAGGACATTGCAAAACTGCTCTACCCATGGCTTGGCAATAGGATTTCTTTTCCTGCAGAAAAGGAACTTCTGCATATGGTACATTTAACATGACTACAGAACTGGAGATACCATTGGTATGAGTAAGCTAAATTATTGCATTAGAAAGTATGAACACTGTTGTGACCTGGCTGTGCATAGGCCCTTTAAAACCTTAGAAAGTCTCTGGTGCCAGCTGCCTCAGGTGAGATCACTTTGAAGCTCTTCACTTGAAGTGCAGCTTTTGTATAAAACACTTGAACCTGGTGCTGGCAGAGGGAACTAATTTAGAAGCACAGGCAAGTTAGCAGGGGTTTCTGCACTCTGTGTGGAAGATTGTTTCAGGAGGCTGTCCTTGGCATCACCACCTGGCAGAGAAGCATTCCAGAAAGCAGATGTGTGAAGAATGAGGACTGGCAGTGGTTACACCCTTTCCTAATGACACTTTAATACCATGGCACCACAAATCTAATCATTTGCAGGGTGCAGGGAGAATAAACCTTAAAAATTCAATGCAATGAAGTGCAAAGTGTTTTTGATCAAGCGAATTGCTTCAATATCACAGAGGAGGACAGCGAAGGTCTGACTCAAATAAAGTGAAAGCTTTCAGAAACCTTTCATCAATAAATTTTGTCAGGTACAATGAATGTGCACCAAGACAGCTCCTGAGGATTGCAGTGGTGGTTGTAGTGTCTCTACCCTGTAACAGGAGAACCTCAGGACCAGGAGGGTGGTGGAAGTTGAGGAAACAGGAGAATAAATAATGTGAGCAAAAGTTTCCAAACAAATGGGCAACATTCTGCTCAAACTAAAGTATTGCAGTGAAAGCACAGCAAGAAAATGGCTGCTAGAACTTTGTGGGTAACAGCTGGAGTAACAGTCTTAATGTGGGCCTCTGGTGATGCAAATGGAAAGCTAAAGCCAGCATATCAAAATATGCTCAAATAGAAAAACAATTATTTGGCATTTTCCTGGGAAGTCAGGTGAGATACTTACTCAAATACATGGGAATATAGCAACACAATAATAGTTAAAATAGTCCATAGATCTGTGGAGATGGTTTTTGAGAAACCTCCAGCCTCTACATTGCCACGAGTCAAAGGATGCTCTCATGGTTTTAAAGGCACAACTTGAAAGGAAAATACGATCCCTTATGAGAAAAATCCTGTAAAGAGCTTCTTTTTTTGCAGAGTTTAGTAGAAGGATGAGCAACAAACACGGAAGAGGGCTTGAAGAAACAATGTCTCTTTTGTTCTGATGCTTGCTTGTTTTTGTAAAGATACTAAAAAACAGAAACAAAAGTTTCTTTTACAAAGAAATATCTTTTAGAAAAGAAAATCTGTATAAAGACAATAGAATCTCTCTTCCTTTATCAGAAGACTCTGGTATAAAGAATAAAAAAGGAGATAGTGTCATGTCAGAAGGGAAACAGTAGCTCCAAGGAAAATGAAAATTCTGAAAAAGCTTTTTGAGGACTGTTTGGTACAGTAGTGAGGATAGACTGCTATTCTCTTGGCCCAGTATGAGAGTACAAACAGAACTTTCCATCAGGGGTGTGTGTCCCTGTAGAATGTAAAAGCAGGATACAGCAGGACCTGTGCTGGGCGAAACCCTTGAGCGAGCTGACAGCACCTGCACAGCATGCAGTGTGGTCAGGGAACTACACCACTGCATTTTCATGTGACTCTGAGAAACCATGCTCCTTCCAGACATGGAAGGACATTCAAAAGCTGTGTGGCAAGATCAGGACATGGTTTAGCGTTTTACAGAAGTGTATTTTACTCAGTAACATGTTGTACTTTGGCCAGATTGGTAATGAGTAAGAGGTGCTGGGACAGGCTTAAAATAAGCAGCCTTTGCATCTCCCTGTGCTGAGCTGCTGAGAGCAGAACAACCTTTGTAAAGTCTTGCTAATACAAAGTCTGTTTAGTTTAATATATCCTCTAGGAAAGCTCTACTCCTGTGAGCAGATTGGTCCAAAGATTGTGCTCAGATTCTCCAGCAGCTTTTTCCAAAGTGTAACCCATTTTATAGACTCAATTAGCTAGCTGGATGAGGTTGGCACTCTTTAATAGGCTCGTGAAGAAAGCACTTTAAGAAGGGGAGGGCTCAGTGTTGAAGATGTGAAGACATGTTGCCCAGGAATAGGTTCTGGTGTGATCCAAAGAAAGCAGCCTTCTGGCAAGCCAGATCTTTGCTGTTGTAAGGATATTTTAATACAGAGAAAGACCCACTAGAGAGCCCTAACAAAATCATGTTCCCAAAGAAGTATGCAAATTCTAGTGCAAAGAACAATTGAGGATAATTAATTATGGCACATATTTAAGAAAAAAATAGATTAGTGAACATGGAAAGAAATACAAGGTATTTATCCTAATATTAGTTTAAAATTCTGAATAGGTAAACCAGAATACTTTATGAACAGTGGCAGATTAAAATAACAGAACAGAGGATACATATTAAGAGATAAAACTGCCTTTTGATCAGCAGAGCTGATCAAATAAAAATCAGAAACAAGAAAAGCAACGCTAGACCTCCAGATGGGATGGCTCATCTCCCTGCTCCTGTCACTGCACTGGTCTGGAGCAGGATGACCCTTTTGGTATGAGAGGCTTGCTGTGAGCCTGTAAATGCTGGCAAACTGTGAGTGGGGACAGTGACCTGTGATGGACAGAGCTGGACAGACTCGGGGCAGGACGTGGGTGGGACCAGAGAGATTTTGGCAAGTGCCCAATGACTCTGTGGCCGACATCCCTCGTTCCCTGCTGTCTGTTTGCAGTGCATGGCCTGTACAGGACAGGGGTGGGCAGCAGCACAGCTCAGCATCAACACCAGGAGGGCTTCTCATGCTGAGTTCACTGCAGAGGGAGAGGCCACTTACTGGGGTCCCAGTCAGGAGCTGCTGATAGTACAAAAGGCAGCAATATTGTGCATGAGCAGGTGTAGCTGTTCTAGGAACATGATTTGGTTAAGAAGCACATTTATTGAGATCACTGTTTTTCTTTTTCTTTCCCATCTTTGACAAGTCTTGTGCTAAACTCCTAATCCAGATTTGATACCAAAACTGTTTGCCCCTCAGATTTCATGCTAGTCACTTTTTTTTCCCTTTTTTTTTGTTTTTTGGTTGTATGGTCAAATTATTGGTTGTTAGCTGCTGCTGGATTGGATGACATTTAGATAGCTAAATCCATTGATCTGTTTTTTCCATGAGAGACCATAAGAAGGAATTTGGTCACTTGAAGGCACTCAACACCTCAGGGTTCTGAGAGAACTTTGTTTGTAGAGGGGACCTGTTTTGATGCACACTTGCATCACTCTGCAGTCTGCTCTGGGAGAGAAGTCAAGCATGGTCCTTTCTTCTCTGGGGCTTCAGTGCTCAGGATTTGTGTCAGCTGCCTTGTTTGCTTTGGTTTCCCAAAATGCCTGTGACTAGGAGCTGTCAGATGCCAAACTGACTTCCAGGCCTGTGAGAGCAGCATGGGTGGCCTGGTGCTGTGAACACCTGATCTCCTGCAGTGGAGTGGCCAGGGCTAACTCAGGAACAGCCTCAGCACTCCAGGGCAGGGAACAGGAGAGGAGCTGAAGAACTGAAACCTTGTGGGGACCAAGTGGAAGAGCTTTGAGCAGCTCCAGCTCTGACATGCCTCCAGCTTTCTGTATGAGCTACAGCAGTGGATGAGACTCGCTGTGTGTGAACTGCAAAAGTCCTGTGTGGTGGCTGGAAGTGAAAATCCGAACACATTACTTTGATTTGTGCTTCAAACAGGTTTTGTCAGTTTTGTGTGGTCTAAGGGCTGAATTGTTCGTGGGGAGCTACAATAAATGCTTGTCCAGAGCTTCACCATTAAGACTCCCAGGCCATTCCTTGACATATCCACCAGTGACTGAGGTCATGGAGCCCTCCAAGCTCCTGCCAAAATGAGGGACAGCACAGCCAGGGACACCTGACTTAGCAAGGCTTTCCAGTGCTCTGGTATGGCCTACATCTGGATTTGTCTCCTTAATTAATAATCAAAGTTGAGGCTCACTTATTATGTATTAGGAAAATGATAACTCCTAATAATTTTAACAATCAAAATCCATGATGGCACCTTAAAAAAAAGGCAAAAAGCCCCAAACGCATGACCCCTGTCCACCCCAAACCAGAAACTTCAGCCTCCCAAAACACCTGTAGAAAGTGTGGAAACTTAAAACACATTGCTAAGCTCAGTGTGTACCTTAGCAGTAGCAGTCATATTTTTGAGTACTTAATGATTTTTATGTAACACTGCAGTACAGAAATTGCTGGCATCAAGGTGCACCCTTAGAAGATGCAGAGCTTGCAGTGCTGTCCCAGGAAATGAGCTGCCTGGAAAGCTCAAGTCAAATTCTTAAAAGGAAACAAAAAGGGGAAGAGCAAAGGCTCAAGTAAATGTTTTGGTTTTGTCAAAATTGGAAATTACTACTATCTCTCACTAGAAATTATTTAAATTTTCAAGAAATTTTAGAGCAGACTACATTTATCATCATCCAGTTTTCAGTGAAATCTGGGGACCAAGTATAAAATAGGCCTAACATTGTAAATTATCAAAAATTATACTGAATTGCAATTTTTTGTTATTGGATTATAACTATTTAAAATTACATAATAGAAATGCTAAAATTAAATTTTCTAGTGTTTGGTACTAGAAACCTTTGCTAACCTCTGTAACATAACCATTGCCCTTTTAGGCTGTACTTGGAACTTTTTTCTCTGGCTTTTAAGGAAGAAGAGAATTGTAACACAGGGACAATAACTTGTATTTAACCTATATATAAGGCTGTTCAGAATGTTTTTACAGAAAATAGATCTTGTCAGACCAATCTGATTTTATCCTGAGATGAAATTACAAGTCTGATAAAAATGACCTGCATTTAATGAGCTTTGTTAAGGCACTTGGAAAGGCACAATGCTAAAATTTTCTCTCTGAAATTCAGGCTTTATTGATTTAATTAGTTAACACCTTTAGAAGGTATTTGCCACTAGGAAAGCCATAGAAGTACTTGTTCAAATTAATTCACTCTGCTAAGTTAGTTGATATAGTATCTGAGGAAACATCCGATCTTCAAATTACACTTCTTTTTTAGTGTTCCTAGTTGTCCTGGGTTATGTCTGTGTGACTACACTTGCTAAACCCTATCTGGTTACTCAGCTGTGCTTCATTTATCTTGCTAGCACTCTGCAGGAGCACATCATCTAAGCTCCTCTTTGTTCTCCAGCAGTGGGATAAGTGCTTCATTGTCTTTGTGTGTGTGAACCTATAGCTCTTCAATGAGTTTTACAACACTGTATTGGCCTAGTACTCAGTTATAATTACTAGCTTGAAGTTTGTCAACAAAGCAGCACTTAACTCATTTAGCATATTGAGAAAAATGCCTTCTGCAAGGTATTTAGATTTGAAGTAGTTTTTTGTTGTTGTTTTTGTTAAACCCTTATCTCTAATATATAAGAATACAATTACAATAATAGACAACTGTTATTCTGGAAAAAAAAACATCTCCAAATTGCATTGCAGATCTTGTGGAAACTGACACCAGTTCAAAGATTCCTCTATTTCTGCAGAACTGTTGTTAGCAAGGTGCAAAGGGAAAGCATTATCCCAGCCAGAACATGATTAGTGATAAACAGCTTTCAGAGGCTCAAATGTTTTACTGCAGGTGTTGAACAAAATAGGTGTCCCTGGCAATAGATACCTTCAGTAGTGTCACAGAAGCTGACTTAAAGCCCAGTTAAGTAGACTCAAGCTCTATGAGCATCATGATGATGAACATTTCCCTGGTGAGCAGCAGTAAAATTGCCAGGTAGTGGGAGTGTACCTACAGTGAGTTTTGTGTGTGGCCATGGATTGCCCTGGACAGCTGGGCTCATGCCCTCTCCATGCCCTGTCTTTCTTCACTCCTGTGCTGTCCAGTTCCTATCCTGTGTTTTGCACAGTCTCTGCTTCTCCTGGACAAGGCCTGGTTTCCCCTCCTTTCTGCCTGGCCAGGGTGCCACTCCCTCTGCTCCCCAGGAGCAGAGCAGTCCCAGGTGTATCAGCTGCGCTGTCTGAGCTGGGGATGCAGCAGTGAGGAGGGAGCTGGGCTGGGACAGGGAGCTCCCAGTGCCTCTGCCTGGGACCAGCTCTCTCTTGGGGCAGATGCTCGTCTTTTGGGGAGTTAAGTGACCTCCAGCACAGAGGTACTGGGTATGGTCTCCAGAAATCTCATCAGCTTTTTGCCCAGCAGGCTCAGTAGTGTGGCAGTAGCTGGTATCTGGTGTGTGAGTGACCATTTGTGGGTGTCAATGTCATGAAAGATGTAAATAAGGCCACCTCTCTTTAGTTATACTTCCTCAGCCCACAGAAATACCCTGAAGGGTCAATTTCCTTTCATTCATTTGGATCATTGGCATTGCCATGATCTAGATAAGAGATTGACACCTTTACTAAAAATATGTTTTTTTTTCACTCTGTAGCTAATTGTTTTCCAGAACACCATTGGAGCAGCTCCCTCTGCTATTTCTGGTTTATACACATCTACACAAGAGCTCTCTTGTCTAGAGGCATGTATGCCAAATAATTTAGGAAGTCTGGTCCTTAATTTGTGCATGATGGCAGGTATTATTCCAGATTCTTTCATAGTAGTTCTTGATCCAGCCCCAGGAAAGCTCTGTTTGATCAGGGAGGGATTTGAACTAAATTTCTGAAAGACATTAAATTAACATTTATAATAGAAATATCTTTGACTTCTCTGTAGAAAATAATTTTGGGTTTAGATGCCTGACACTTCAGTGAAAAGTCAGAATTTTTCCAAGGGCTTTTTCATTCAGTTGAAAGCTGATTTTTCAGTTGGAAAAAATTTGACCATCACATTTAGTACTGTTTTGTCTGACTTATGACAGAAGTCAAGGACAGAGATTTGTAAGTATTTTGGATTGAGGATAGCTTTGTATGTCTGACCTCAGTACTAAACAAAGTCTTTGAACCACTTTTGAAGGAAAAGGGTAATTCAAGGACATGGAGTTACATGGAAAATTGGATAAAATGCAATGTGTTTTTAACAAAAGCTAATTGTGTCAGATCAGACCAGTATCTGTCTTTGATAAGATAACTGTTTGGCTAGACAAGGTTGCAGTAGCAAATCAAATCTATATATGTAGTTTTAAGTACTGCACATGAGGTACGGTGCCTCATGGGACATTATTATTTGAGAGAGACAAAAGGGAATAGTATGCATTTGAAGACAGATAAGAAATTAATTTCCTGTTTAGCCAGCTTGGGTCATCTTAGGGCATTTAGAAAGGCAAGAGAGAGTACATGGGGTGTGCCTCAAGCCCAGGTCTTGGGAACAGAGAGCTTTGAATCTGGTGGTACTGCATGGCTGTCCTTTGCTGTTTGTGAATATCAGTTACTATAAAACATGTTATGCCTTCTCTGTATCATTCCCTCCTTGATTTTCTCATTTCTAGTTGTTTTCCTCAGTATCATGCTGATTGTCACTTACAGTAAAGCTCTCTGACATATGAGAAGTGCCTGAGACGTGCATGTTTCCTCTCCTGTCACTCTGGGGCACTGAGGCATTGTCCTGTGAACCTTCTCAGGTGAGCAAACTGAAAGGAGCCTGTGACACATGAAGTGGAAGGAATTTAAGACACAGAAAGGTTTAATAGCAAAGCACTCTTTTGACCTCACTCTTTTGACAAAGAAACTCTTAAAACATCATATTGAGAGGCAAGCAGAAGACTTTTTATCCTGAAAGAAAAGATGACAGCAGATTATCTTTTATGGCTGCAGTACCATTGTCTGAATGGTTAAATCAGGTTTCTGTGTTTGTGTAAAGATGAGATGGAACTTGGAACAGACCTATCATCATTTAGAGATTCTGTGACAGGTAGTTTTATTTGCCTGCATCTCAGCTCTGTCACTGAGAAAACTGAAAGAACTCATTCAATCTTTTGCCATAACCTGCTGAGCTATATCCACTTCAAGTTCTGTTCCTAGCATCAGCAATGTACAGAAAATACTCTGCAATTCCCTTGAGGAATTGAGGCTGGCAGGTCCCAGCTCCCAGGTAGTATCTGTGCCCCTGCTGTATCAAGTCATCCTGGTTTACTCAATACTGCATGGTCTGTGCCTGCAGGGTTTGACTTTCAGTTAAGGCACAGTTGATCCTTCTGTGTGTGTGAGATGTGGTTCTGGGGTGGTCTAGCAAAGGGCAGAAAATTCAAATACACAACACCAGTACCAATATTAGTTTGATTTTCTTATTGGCAGTGTAATGCTACCTAAAAGCTATTTGAACTCATATAAACATTTCCATTTTGAATGTTTTTTTGGTAAACAAGGGATGATTGTTTTGGCATGCATTTGTGATTCTCTTTCCTCCCTCCTCCAGTTCCAGAATGATCTTTGTCTTTTAGATGCCAAGATAAACTACTGTACATGTGCATTTGTGCTTACACCATGAAAATTAGCGTGAACTTGGAGGAGTTGGGAGGTTGTAATAAGGGACAAGGAACAGCTGAATTTTGCATTCGATTGTCTGTCAAGCAAGCTGGATGAAGGGACTGGGAGAGGAGGCTCATCAACTTGTCATATTAAACTTACTTCTGTTTGGATGGAGGGTTGGGAGGTGAGCAAAGCCCTCAATGTGAAGGTGGATAGAAAAAGGACTTGCATGTAAACATGAGCAAAATAGTTTTGAAGGAAGAAATAGACTTTTGTGGATAAACATTGGTTCGTACCATAGTGCACACTGCATGCTGAATGAAAATAGTAGAGATATTTTCTAACTTTTGGAGATGAAACACTGCAGCTTTAGAAGAAGAGCAAAGTGCTGCTGTTATTAGGAGTGAGATCCTGCTGAGGGGTTCTTGACTTATCCCCTGGATTTCAGACTTGGGGATGATTTGTCGTTCTAAATCCCAGGGGGTTCATGCACACAGTATCTCCTCCCTTTTTGTTTCTTCTTCCTTTTGGCTCTTTCTAATCTTTTTCCCTGGGTTTTCTGCTTGACATAAATTTCACAGATAACTCCCACCCCATCATTCCTCTCTCATTCAGGATTAAAGATTGTCCTTCTACCTCTGTTTGTTGTCATCATCCTAGCACATTATCTACCTGTTAAATTTTCCAGACACCATGTTCTTTGTGTTGTCCCTCACACTTCCACTGAGTTTTCTTAGAAAAATACTTCAGTAAAGCTTTAACTAGTTTAAGCTCCTTGAAATATTAAGATATTATATAAAAAAATATACTGATAGAGAGAAGTATAGAAAGAGATTCTGTATCTCTGTATGGTATCATGTCTTCTAGGTTGCTGTCCTGTAGGGTGTGGGAAAACTCTGGTTTATGTGCAGTGTTGAGCACAGCAGAGCCAATAGTTTGTTACTGATTATTCTGAGAACAGAGTATAGAAGTAATAATGAAAAAAAAAGCAGATGATATTGTACAGGAATTTTCTATCATGATCTTTGCACATACATTCTCCATCATACCTCCCTCCCTCCCAAATATTAAGTAGAAAAAGAGATTTCCAATTAAAATGATGCCTACTCACCATTAAAGATCAAAATTAAAACTAAAACCCAAACCCTAAGAAATAATAATTTTTGTTTGTTTTTGTTCTTTTTTCTTTCAGTACCCTTTTACCCAGTGCAGGAGTGATTTCCTCAAAATGAGTTTCTCTTTGGCTTTTGGGCATTAATGTGCCAATTTTCTTTCTACTACTGAATATTATCTGATCCTGAAACTGGCTACAGTTGAATTAATGTTGCTGCCAATCACAGCTGCTTATCTGATTATTATTGGGGCTGAAATTGAAAATTGCTGAATAGTGTGGTGTTGGAGCTTAGGTGTTTTGTCACCATGGCCAAAGCACGTTCCCTCCCTCCCTCCTGGCCCGTCTGCATGCACCACACCTGGGACAGCTGCAGTGGGCACAGTCTCAGGCCAAGTCTTGGTTGGATCTGTGCATTTCACCTGTGAAGTGTGAGGGGTGCAGGGGCAGGGAGGAGGTGTGAGCTGGGATTAGGAACCAAGTTCTTCAGCCTTTCCTTTGCACTGCAGCTGTGCTGCTGGTGCAGCACTTGCTGGGAGGTGCAGCTGCCCTGTAACACATGAAGGAAGATTCTGACCCAGCCTACCCAGCCTCTTTTCCTGGGTTTTGCAGGGTACTCCTTGTTCCCCTGTCCCTGCACAGCTCCCAGGAGATGTTAGAATAACATAATGTCCAGATATCTGTCCTCAAACTAACAACTCGTGTTAATAATTAATAATTTTGTTTGCTAGCAAGGGTTGTGTTTACAAGGATGCAGTAACTTTGTATCATAAGCAAAATTTGATGAAAATCATGCTGGGGGAAAGAAAACCCAAACCAAAAGACAGCATTAAAGGGTTTTTATAAAGTCAAGGCAAATAAAGTTACAGAAAAGTAACTAAATCAACATGCAGTTTCAAAGTATTGAGGAAGAACTCAACACACTAAACCCACCATTTTCCTTATAATCTGTATCATGGAGCTGTGTAAAGGCACAATTAATTTTAATAGTTTTATGATTTAATCTGTGCTTATGCATAGCATAATATTAAGTCTAATTTCTACCCAGCTAAAACATCGATTTCTGCTCTTTCAGGGAGCTGAAAAACAAAAATACAAGATCCTTTTTGCAACTTGTTTCGTGTACTTTCTCTTTTATATTTAATATAACTGGGTTGTGTCACATACTTTGTGGAAAATTTGGTTTAAACTGATGAAGCTCAGCCTAAGCCAAAGCAGTCACATGACTTCTAGTACAGCACAGTTTTGGTGTTTAGGAAGTCTTGGGAAATTTCCAAAAAGAAAGGTTCAAAAATTGAAACCGGGGGAAAAGAGTTTCCCTCAGAAAGATTTTCAGACTCCTTTCCCTGTTTACATTTCTGAGTATTCTCAGGTTTTGATTCTATGGAATTAATGTAATGATTCATATGAAACAGTTTGCAAAATAGGTCTGTTTGGCTTGTTTCAGCAAAGCTTTTGGAGTCCCATCCACATTAGAGTTTTTGATGAAGACAAAGCATGCTGATGGCCATTAACCTACTTGTATGTGTGCACAGACAAATCTGTTCACACCAGGAGCCAGTGCAGAACAGATGTTACCTTTGAAAAATTGATTTGTTCATAGAGTTTATTTATTCTGTTTGTGCTATTAAACTTTGGCATCTCTCCAAAGAACTGCTAGAATGCTCAGACTTTTTGCTGTATTTTGCTATTTAATTTGTTAGCTTTGGGCACATTTATATTCAGGACTGTACCACTGAAACTTAAATCAGGTAATTCAATCATAAATTAGATACATTGGGTGTCTAGTGCACTAGAGGTGTTCACTCAAGGTTTTGCCTGACTTTAAGTCAGTTTTAAAAGATCTCTATGGAGCCAGCGTGCCTTTGAATAAAGATTGGGTGTAAGTTCTCCACCTGCTTAATGGGGTAATGCTGAGAGCGAGGGAAGAGGGATTTTTCACAAGTAACATTACAGATCAGCAGCCACATAAACCAAACTGCCAGATGAAAATAGCAAGCTCATGCAGCACAGGCCTGCAAAGATGGATTGCTTCCCTTTCCCCTCATCCTGTCTAGCCAGTGTGACTGGGCAGGACTGTTCTGAAACAGGAATACCCTGTGCCACTGCCTGGGCTGCAGACATCTCTTTTAAAAACAAAGAAGGAAGTAACTAATTTTTGTGATCAGCTGTGAACCAAGTGTGGTGGCAGTTACATAAGGTTTTAAAAAATATTAAGGAACACTTACATGTAGTTATGATATTGCTTTGCTATAATAGGTCAGGGGGTGCAGTTCAGTTGTTGATAAACTGTTTTCTCAGCCAGCCCCTGACCTTCTCATTTGTGTAGGTACTACACAGTGTGCACAGGAGTTATGGAATGCCATCTGCTGAGGTTCTGTGGAGTCCTTATGAAATATGTTTCTGAAACTGATTCTCTGGGATATTTGGGTGTTGTAGCTCTCAGTAACTTTATCACCTAACAGCAGTATGGGACTCGTGAGCTTTGAGTTCTATAACAACAAGGCTTAGTCATAAAGAGACTTTAGAGTCCTGATGAGTGAAAATCCACTGAAGCTGTATTGAAATGAGATGCTGAGAGAGGGTGGGAAGCAAAAGTACCTCTCTCCCTGTTTAGCTCTCTGCTCTGGGAGGCACTGGCATCAGTGGATCTGTCTGGGGATCTTGAATTAGCATCTTGTGTTAGATATTCTCTGGGGAAAGCAGTGCTCCTCCCCTAACTCCAGACACTTAATGGCCCAGGGGAACAGAGCACATTCCAAAGCCTTGCTTCAAAGCCTTGCTTCACATTCTCTTTGCCTCATCCAGAGTTGCAAGGTGAACCACAGTGAGGGCTACAGGGCAATCTGTGATAGATCTCTGAGGGTCCTATCTGTGATAGTAGTAGTTTTATTTACCTATTTAAATGTAAGCCTCAATTTTCCTCATATGAGGAAAAGACAGGCTTCAGATCTATTCATCTCTCTGCCTCCTGGACTATTTACTTGTTTAGACGAGATAAAGTTGTTATGTTGTGAGAAACCAAGAGAACTCTGTACCTGAAGGGATTTTCGGAATTTTCCACAAATTGAGATTCATTCTCTGATGCAAACATGTGGCTCTTTATACCTTAAATAGCAGTGAACTCTTCTGGGAGGGGGAAGAGCTGCCCTCAAGGGGTCTTGTCTTCTTGTGAGCATGTCCACAGAACAGGAGCAGAGAGGCAGCACAGGCAGGGGGTGCCAGTCCTCAGGCATGCTCTGGGATGGCAGCACTTACAGCTGGGCTGGAGGCTTTGCCTGCTGCTGGGAATGCAGACCCCTGGGCCAGGAATCCACCAGCACAGAATGTAGCTGCTTCTGGAAAAAGTTCACACACAGAGTATCCTGTCTGCCATTTACATTGATAACCATCAGGATATGTAAAGACTTGGAAGCTTCTAACTTGTTTTGGACACTTTTTCTGGGAATTATAGAACTCTGGTATACTGTTTCTCATGCCCTTGTAATTTTAGTTTGGTACACTGAAAGTGTGTTCTTGAATCCAACAGTTTTGTTCCTTGGGGTTTATCCTATGAATCATGCTGCAGCTTTATGAAACAGGATTACAGCCCTAAATATATCAGGAGCATAATGTATATATATATATTATTTTAGCTCAGCACAGCAAACATTTTAGAAAATTATTTACACAGAGAAACACAATAATATAAGAAACATGTCATGCAAGATGTCTATGCAAATCAAGTCAGTATATACTAAAAACAAGAAGTAATTGATGCCCTTGGGTGACAGACTAAAGAGGAAATAGAAAAGTGAAAAATAGCATAATAAATCTAAGTATTATTAGAATTAGGAAATCTGTTTAGGATATCTGCCAGCAAAATGGAAGAATATTTTATGGAATTTCATTTACATTACTTAGCCAAGAAGACTATTTACTGTGTGAAAATGACAGCTATTCTTTAACTTTGGGCTGGTCCTCTCTGCTTTCGACTGCAGCGTGGTTCAGAGCTGAGAATCACTGATTTCTGAAGGCTTAGATGCTCATCCGGAAGATTATTGTCAAGTCACGCTAAGGATTTCCTGTGCTGAGAAAGCCAGGTGTGTGGGGCATGGTATTTTGTAATAAAGAGGGCCCTTTTCCAAGGTGTTAACTGCTTTTTTCTGTTTAGTATCCAGACAGACATATCCTTTGTGTGTTTGAAGCTGGATACTAAGAAAAGAGGCTCTTGGAGTCAGTAAGAAAGGTGTTCATAGCAAATACATACAGAAAAAACCCAAACCCCATAGCCAAATGAGTATTTTAGCCTAGCAACTCAGTTTTGCCCACATGAGGCAGTTCTGTTGTAGGAATATTTTTTAGAAGATGAGGTAAGTGGAGAAGTGCTCTGCTAATTGATCAAAGATAGATGGACCTGTCCTCCCAGGATGTTCTGTCTGTACAACTCTTCCCAGACCATTGCTTTTCCAGCTGAAGGTCTGCCCCCTGTGTCCAGAGCCCCACTCCCATAGCCAGGGCTGCAGAAAGGCAATAAAGGCAATAATCCTGTGTGGATCAAGCTATGGAGAGAGCAGGAAAGGAGAGACAGCTGGTAGCAATGGAGGCTTTCAGTGGGAACACAGAGAAGGGGGAGGACTGGCTGACTTCCTCCCCTGCTCCCTCTGGTCAGCTCAGCATTTTGGTCAGTCACAGATAAAACAAACATCCTGGATGGATCTTTTCCCTGGTAGTTTTTTGTCTTTTTATGGCTTCTGTTCCAGGTACTTTTCTCTTTCCCCATAACTCACTTTTTAATGCAGGTAATAACTCATCTCTTGTTGATTTTTTTTTTTTTTACATTCAGAATTACATTAGAAATTTCTGCACTTAATATACTACATTGTAACTGAGGATTACTAATGTGTTTTACTGTTTTTTTTTCTTTTTCTTTGTACCTAAACCCACAAATACTTTAAAAATATGTTTGACCTTTATGTCATTACTAAACCTGAAATTTCTTTGATGTTTTTGCATTTTGCTTTTCTCTGTCAACTGAACATTATTATGATTGAATTAGGTTTGTGTGTTGCATTTCAAATGTATTGTTTTGAATACACATAGGCTTTGTGGATTAGCTATAACTTTAGCTTTTAGAAACACAAAACCTGATGTCTCTGCTTGGTATCTGTCCAAAGAACACCAGGAAACATTCAAGTTTCTACTCTTGAATCAAAACATATTTTTTAGTTGTAACCTGAAATATGTTTACTAATCTCCTCCTTTGTTGAAAGCATATTCTTCGTGGAGAAAAAATCCTTAGTGTTGTTTGACAGTTACTACAGAATGAGTAAACACAAAGATCTATTTTATTTTTCATTCTAGCTTGGATTTACTACCAGGCATCAGATTTAATAGCAGGGACTTAACAGCTTGTGCATTAGGTAGTATAAAATTTTTATCTAGCATTATGCATTTATCATGTAATTCAATGATATTTGAGACACATTCTGTTTCTCCTATGAGGAACACTCAAATACTTCTACTCAGGACAGAAATTAAATTAGTGCAGCAGTTTTTACATCTCAATTTTAAAAAGTGCTTAAATGGAAAATGATTGCTTGATACTTCATATGTGGTGATACTACTTATCCTGTCCTCTGTTCTGAAGTTCATGAGGTGTCTTTCACACCTATCAAAGTACCAGAACTAATTATTCTGCACATGGCAGGCATCATTGCAGTGTTCTTAAGAAACTTATGAGAACAAGAAGTTTGTCTTCAAGAAAGTCCTCTTGGTTTGGTTGGTAAATGTTCCTAGAGTCACACTGATGATGGCAGTAGAACAGAAATCACAGGATATTCTGTGTTGGAAGGGACCCATCAGGACTGCTGAGTCCAGCTCCTGGCCCTGCACAGGACACCCAAGAATCACACCCTGTGCCTGAGACCCTTGGCCAAACACTTGATCTCTGTCAGGCTGGTGCTGTGAGCACTGCCCTGGGGAGCCTGTTCAGTGCCCAAACACCTTCTGGGTGAAGAACCCTTTTCTAATATCCAACCTAAACCTTCCCTGACTCAATTTGAGGCCATTCCCTCAGGTTCTGTCACTGCCACCACAGAGCAGAGATCAGTGCCTGCCCCTCCTGAAGAAGCTGGAACTGCAGAGAGGTCTCCCCTTGGTCTCCTCCAGGCTGAGCAGACCCAGTGCCCTCAGCTGCTCCTCCCCAGCTACACGTGGCTGGTTTGGCTTAGAGTGGACAACAGCATTGGCTTCTTCATACAAGTGTGACAAAGGACAGGGCAGATGAGGAAGAGATTGCTCTGGGACTCTCATTGTGATATTTGATAAAATTCAGAGCTCCACCATGAACCTCAGGATAAGAGAAATAAATCTAGAATACAATAAAGGTAGAAGGTCACACAGAACTATGTCAGCCTACTGTAAACATATAGCTTCTGAGATGAGATTCAAAGACAGCAAAACAGAGAAACTGTCATAAAATGAAGATTAACAGGAGCAGAATATAAGACTGTGCCAAACTTTTTAAAATTTCTTCTAAGTGTGTAGGGATGCTGGTTAAGAACCAGGGCTTGGATCTGTTCAGTTAATCTATGGAGACTCTTGATAGGTGAGAGAAATCAGATTCTCAAAGAGCAGCACTTTACATAAGCTTCACTTTGTTTAAAAAGTTGCCAGTTAGTAGTTAATACCTTTATTTTTCTGAATAGTGAAAGAGGGTTCATTTTATTCCCTTTCTTGCTACCTGTGGTGCTTTAAAGGATTTTCCCCAAATTAGATTACTGCAAAGAAAATTATAACCTGATGAGAGCTGAGGTGGAGGAAATGCATGGCACCTCTCAAGTAACACCATGTGCTCATCTGGCTTTTTCAAGGCTGGCCAAGCCTGACACTCCAGCTGCAGAAAGCAGAGAATCCTTCCCTTAGAAAACATACTCATCGTTTTTCCTCCCTTACAGGGAAAGAAAAGTGAGAAGAAAAATGTACAGTAATCCACAGAACGAGGAAAAATCTAATGTGAATTTTCAAATAGCAACTATAATAATGTTAATTTTTGGGAAATGATATATTTTTAGTTATTGTAAAGTGTTTGTAGAATATTCAAATGTTCTTTGTGTTTATGGCGAGCAGGAAAATAAGAATACTCATCTTTTAATGTTGGCAAGTGTGTGCAGTTTGGAAAGGACAGCTGCTATTAAATTTTTTTTCTCAGTAGGAAGTACTCTGAAGTCATCAGACTTCCACATATAAGTAGGTCAAGAAAGACTTCTTCCAAAATTTTTACTTTTTTAGCTGCAAACAGGAAACTATTCCTCATTTTCATGTCCAAAAGGCCATACTAAACCTGACCTCGAGCTTATGTACAGTTTTACTTGACCTTTATTTAGAATCCCTTCTGCTAGAAAATTGCCTTTTGTTGTCACTAAAAATATACTTCACTGTCAAGATGAGTCAGTATTCAGAGAAGAGCTTTCAATCCAATAGAGAGGTGCAGTGGAGTCCTGACTTCACTGATGTCACTGGAAATGTTTCCACCTATTCTGATACCACCAATATTTTCTTCCACCTACTTTATTATGCCAATTACCTTCCTTACACTTTTCCCCTCCTGTTTTTTCCCCTCTGGATTACAAAAATCCCCTATTTTTTCAATGGAGCAGCATATGTGTTTGTGTATGTAGAAGCATTCAGTTCTGCATTTGTGCAGTGGCTGTTACATTGTGTAACTGGCATTTTTCATCACTCCCATCTTTATGAAAGAAATGGTATTACTTTTGCTTCTTTTCAATTGTTTAATATGTGCACAAAAGCAGAATTCACAAGCTTGCTTCTCATTCTGTTATTTCTTCTAAGTATCAACCTATTTTTTTGTAGCAAGAACAGTGACCCTGCCTGCAGGCAGCACACTGGTAGCTGGAGAAATGCTCACTGGCCAGTTTTATGGCTTGTTTCTCTCATGAGAGCAAAGCTGATGAGAAAGTTTTGATAAGAGCTGGAACAAGAGCAAAATAGGCATCTATGAAGTTAATGTTTTCTTTCTCTCCACCACATTAAAACATTGTCCTTTTTCTTTTTTTTCTCCAAACTGTCTTCCATACCATGAACACTTTTCCTTTCTATTGACAAGTACTTTTATACCCACTACTTGTGGAGAGAAAAAAATCCTTATAAAAAGTGTGAGTCATCTTTGAAAGCAAAGTTGCAGGTGCAATTTGCTGTTACTGCATCTGTAGAAATGGATATCTGGTACTTAAAGGCTCTCTGCTGCTGTTTATTCAGATGCAAAAAGGGAATGGGCATATTTATATCATATGTGCTCTTGAAAGAATAAATATTGTCAGGTGATTTGAGACCTGTGCTGACAGACTTTTCTTATACATGCATTAAAGGCCTTTGGTTTGAAAATGGGGTCCAAAAAGGCCCAAATCTGTGTGTATGAGGAGAGATTATAAAACTTCCCTTGACTTCACTGGTGCTGATCATGGCTTTTGTCCAGTTCCACAGTGAAGCTGCTGAGATTCTGGGCACAGAAGTCAAAGCTCCTTTACCTTGCAAACCTCTGTCATGTGCTAAAATTTGTGTTAAGTAGAAGTTTCCTTAAGATTCTTCTCAAAAGTTCAGGGTATTTTTAATTCAGCAGTTCTTGAATATTTAGTGTATTTTGTGAAATTTGACTCCTAAAATTGGACACATTTTTAAAGGGGGGGGTGGAATTGTAGAAGTTCGACAATATTCCTGCTTTTTATGTCCAAGCAGTGTTAACAAATTAAGACATATAGCAGTAGCATGAAAACAAACTTGCATACTGTTTTGACATGTGCATCTCATGGAAGGATTGCTAATTGGTGAAAATGCCAATCATTACAGAGAGTGATTCATGCTCAGGAGTGGATGATATCTACTAGTGCCACATGGCATAGACTCAGCGCTGTGGGAACCAGTCATGACCAATATTTGAAGTATTTGAGAGAGATTTCAGCATTCAAAACAGGACTTCAATAGAAATAGAAAGCACAGAAGAGGGAGAGTTGGTTTTTAGGGGAATACTGGAGTAAAGAAGAACAAGAAATTGCTGAAAGAAAAAAATAATCTATGTATCCATATTTTTAATTTTGTTAAAAAGGAAAAAATATGCCACTTGGCCACTCTAGCTCACACAGAGGTGCTGAAGAATCAACACAGTCAGCGACCATGGGAGTGAAGTGGTCTCAGTGGTGCAAGTGCCTGGTGTGATGACAGCCGGAGTAGGGGGGCTTTAGCCCTGCCTGGGGAGGGGGTGGTGCTGGCTGTGGCACACACAGCCCCGGGCACGGCTGCTGCGGCTCAGAGTCCGCCTCTGCTGTGCTCAGACAGGGTGCAAAAGGGTCCGGGTGAGCCAGAGCTGCTCTCAGGGGAACACCTGGGGCTGCTGTCAGGGGAACACCTGGGGCTGCTGTCAAGGGAACACCTGGGGCTGCTCTCAGGGGTACAGCTGGTGCTGCTGTCAGGGGTACAAATGGCGCTGCTGTCGGGCTGCCCCTGCTGTCAGGGGCACACCTGGCGCTGCTGTCGGGCTGCCCCTGCTGTCAGGGGTACAGCTGGTGCTGCTGTCAGGGGTACAAATGGCGCTGCTGTCGGGCTGCCCCTGCTGTCAGGGGCACACCTGGCGCTGCTGTCGGGCTGCCCCTGCTGTCAGGGGTACAGCTGGTGCTGCTGTCAGGGGTACAAATGGCGCTGCTGTCGGGCTGCCCCTGCTGTCAGGGGCACACCTGGCGCTGCTGTCGGGCTGCCCCTGCTGTCAGGGGTACAGCTGGTGCTGCTGTCAGGGGTACAAATGGCGCTGCTGTCGGGCTGCCCCTGCTGTCAGGGGCACACCTGGCGCTGCTGTCGGGCTGCCCCTGCTGTCAGGGGTACAGCTGGTGCTGCTGTCAGGGGTACAAATGGCGCTGCTGTCGGGCTGCCCCTGCTGTCAGGGGCACACCTGGCGCTGCTGTCGGGCTGCCCCTGCTGTCAGGGGTACAGCTGGTGCTGCTGTCAGGGGTACAAATGGCGCTGCTGTCGGGCTGCCCCTGCTGTCAGGGGCACACCTGGCGCTGCTGTCGGGCTGCCCCTGCTGTCAGGGGTACAGCTGGTGCTGCTGTCAGGGGTACAAATGGNTCGGGGGCACACCTGGTGCTGCTGTCGGGCTGCCCCTGCTGTCAGGGGCACACCTGGCGCTGCTGTCAGGCCTCAGCCCCCACGGCCGCTGCCGCCGGGCGCTCCTGGCCCGGCTCTGGCGGCGCAGCAGCGGGAGCAGCGCGGCCGGGGGGAGCCGCTGGGAGGGGATGGGCTCGGCTGCCAGGACAGGCTCTGCCCTGCTGCAGGCAACACTCGTCACAGCCATCAAAGCCAGTGAGGCACAGGACACGCTCTCATCCGTCAGGAATAAAGGGCAGCTGAAGTTTCATTAACAGGGCATTATCAACTGCTTGGGAACATCATAAAGTAAGCTTCCGTTCACACGAGGTTGACAATTTGCCTTCTGCACTGGCTGTTAGTTCCACCCTGTTGGTGTTAGAGCTTACAATTTGCTAAGCAGTGGCCATGCTGGGGTATATTTAACTGAAGAAAGAAAAACCTCGAGAGACTTGCACTTGAATTGTAAAGAACAATATTTTAGAAGTGTCTCTAAATGAAATATAAGCTAGAATGTGTTGCAGCGACAAAGGGCTGATTTTCAAATGGAGAACAACTCAGTGCTCTTGGGGGTTGGGGTAGGGAAGAAATTCAGCTACTTCAGGGTTTCACAAATTACCAAGGCACCATTTTGTTAATGGAGTTGTGGGCAGAACCTTTTCTTCCTGCAGCCTTTGCAGAGAATTCTCTGCCTTGGAGATTTCTCCAGGTACTAGAGAAAATACCTCAGTGAGCTTTTCCCAATCACAAGTTTGCTGGCTTGTAATTTTCAGGCTGAAGGAGGAGAACTATGTTTAAATATGTGATCCTGTATTTCTCCCCTTCTAGATCAGTTCAAAGTACAGCGATTTGTCCTAGGGAGGAAGAGGGGAGATAATTACACTGGTGGGAGGCTTTGTGTGTAATTATGGAAGTTGCCTTCCACAGGAAATAGAGAGGTTTTGAATGGCTCAGTTGGGAATTGTATCATATTGTGTATGGCTTAACTAATATTTATGAAAAGGGCTCGTAGCTTTCACGTCTAATTCATGTCATTTAACGCATATAAAACTTAAAAAAATTGTACTACATGCATACCTATGATAAAATCTGCATGTAGCTCTTGAAACCAGTCACAATGCAACTTTAAAATCGGAAAAGGCCATGCTAATACTGAGAAAAGGGATGATTCCAACAAAGGGAATGAATCTATGAAAAGAATACCTGTTGATTTATGGAGATCTTTTAATTTACAGATTGGAGGTCATAGAAATATTGTTTCTTCTATACAGATGGTGTTATTAAATAATGGATGATATACATTAGTTTAGATCAGTCTAACAGAACCATGTAAGAGGATCCAAAGGACGGAATCTCACTGATTTTTTTTTTTTTTGTGAAGACTTTACATCACTCTTACCACCCCAAAGAAACAAGGAGTCACCAAGGAAAATTCTGCCCTCAGTTACAGAAATTCTAATGCAGAGTAACTGACTCCATCTGTGCTGGGTTTAGCTCTTGGAACAAGAGCTAAGTTATGTCAGGAGCCATATCAATTCCATTCATTCCAAAGGGCTTATTTTGGATTTACTTTTTCATTGGGCCATTTGTTATTTTATTGATGCTAATAAAAGGTGGCAGCTATTGTGTGCTATTTTTGCATGTAATTCATCTATATACTTTTCCTGTATGCTATTTTACAACAATCTGTGTAACTGTAGTTTTTTAAAACATAGAACAAAAAAGTCACCTGTGTGCTCCAATGCCATGCCTTTTACAGATGGAATTGATGCACAATCTAAGGGGCCTAGCAGAAATTCTTTGCAGAATCATTATACCTCCTGACCTTCCAAGCTCTTTATCATTTACTGTGAAATTCTTTTGCTAGAAGATCTCTTTTGTTTCCCTTTCCCTGAAATTTGTGCACTCCAGCAGCAGTCATCAAAACTGCAGGTATTAAGGCACGAGGTAGAGAGTGCCTGGAATCCAATAATCTCCTGACTGTGATAGATCGTGGCTCGTGAGAATTAGTCTTGAGCTTTGTTTGATAGTTACAGTTTTGCACACACTACCTCTCAAAAATGCTCATTGCTGAGGAACTTACACCCACCCCTGCAAGCAACGAGAATTCAAATGAATGGTAATGAGAATTGTTCATGCATCAGAAAGAGAGAAGAATGCAAGAAAAGTCATTTCTCTCCTGAAGCAGCCTGTCTCCTTGACTGTCAGGAGAAGGAACGCATACCTTAGGAAATCAGTCTTCTCTTGTTAATTCCAGCTGAAATGGCTCAAAAAGGTTTCTTTCAAGTGTTTTGACAGGAAGTACAGAGAAGGATAAGAGATCTATTCCTCTGATACTTCAGCTGGAACTAACACAGGAAGGCTTTTAAAAAAGGATAGAGTGAGGGGGCTCCAGAGTCAAAATGGGAGCTTATGCATTATTATCCAAGTTAAAATAAAACTTCTACATCTGAAAAATTCAAAACAAAATAAAAAGAAGGAAAACCTTGCTGAAAAACAGAAGCCTTTTAAGAAGTGGTAATAAGGACTTAGTCCTCTTGTCCAGTGTCTAGAAAAGGGCTCACAAAGGTTGGTGCTGACAGCACATCTTACAAGAGGAAGTCAGGAAGGTCCCCATGCACACCAAATGCAAAGCAAATAAGCATTTTAATTCAATATGTCAAAATTAATTAGAAACAAGATTAAAAAACCTCCTCACAATCAGATGAAGCATTAGCTGGTTAATGTTAATTCCCATTCTGTTGTTGTGATAAACTGAGTCATAGCTATTTGCTTTGCAGCTGATCAACTGCTCTACAGAAAGTTTGAGGAGAAAATATCTACGTGTAGTGACATGCTGTGGAGAGGGAGGCAAGGTCTTGCTGAAGCTGCTCCTGCAGGAACTCCCTCCCCTCCCCAGGGACCAGCGCACCTTTCAGGGAAGGGCGATGGGAGCGGCTCCCCAATGTATCTTATGAGGAATCCTGAGACAGCACTTGTGATGCATTTGCCTCGAGCTTCCACCCCGAGCAGACCCCCAGGCCCTTGCTTACAGCTGTGTTTCATGGCCACCCTCCTGGGTGTGCTCCTGAGGAGCTCAGGAGGCAGCAGTGGAGGAGGCAGCAGCTCCGGCTTAGCGCGGCCCTCGTGCGCGGTTTCAGGCGCCAATTCCCTCGCACGTGGAGGCAGAGCAGCCACGGCAGCCTTTGGGCTCATGGGGTGCCCTGCCACCGTGTGCATGGAATCATGGCCCAAAATTATTGTGTGCCTTGTGTGAGGGTTGATCTGACCAGTCCTGTAGGGATGCTGCTGCACACCCCACTGTGGGCAGGGTGTCGGGCACGCTCAGCATTGCTGCGTGCCCAGCTGAGTGTGGTGGGGTCTGGTCCAGGAGGGGTCTGTTTTGATCAGACCTGTCTAATATTAGGAGAATATTTTAAGTGTGTCATTATTGAAATAGATAGCAGATTATTGTTCTGTGCTGTACAGATGATGGATATGTTACCAGAGGAAGACGGAGAAAGCAATCCAGACATAATGTTCATTTTGCAGTTTCACCGTAATGGAAGCACCCGTGTACTTATGCTTAAAACAAAGGCAGCTCTTCTATGTGCAAAAGTGGAACTATCACCATAAATACATGGCTGTTCTGTTAAATCTGTAGCAACAGAGCCTAAAGCAAAAACATAGAGAAGTAGGTGTATTTATTGCTTTGTAAGAAGTTAAAGTGAAAACGTAATTGTCAGCTATACTTTGTGTGCTTGGAAAAACCAGTGAACATGCATAAAAGGAGCACAGTTGGCATTTTACACTGTTAAGAATAAACCACAAGTCACCTGCATTATTAGCCACTAATCTCCTTAGGTTCCTAATCATATCCCTGTGCATGCTAAGAAGAAACCTGGGCTGGGAAGAGACTTATCAAAGTGGTAGATGCCTTAGCGTCCCTGTAATTTGGAAAGGGTTGTGAAGATATTTCATTTCTGCCTTATTTCCTAAAGTGACATGGTAAGTTAGTTGTCCTTGTACCATCCCTAACTCATTGAGACAGCAGTGAATTCAAATAACCCCCCTTCTTGCTGCCAGGTGAGTTACTGGCCATTTTTTTACATAATAGTCTAGGTGTTAAAGCACTGATCTGTGAAGAGAAAGATCAGGATTTTTTTCTTCCTCTCAGCCCAGGAGGGTTTGAAACCACTGTTTCTATTTCCTAAAAATATCCTAGCAGGCAAGATAGGGATCAGCCTGTGTTGAGGCTATGCTTTCTCTCTTCAATCCTGCTGCTGTGGTTGTAGTGTTGTGTAAGTAAGAATGAAAGCTGGGAAAATGACAGTAGAAAAATATTATATTCAATGTGGAACACATATGGACAAATATGTATATATATTTTAATATTTTTTTAATTCTTTCCTTATATTTTAAAATCTAAGGTATTACTGAACGACTATCAAAGATAACTAAACATAATGGTGTTTTTATATTGGCTTTTTAAATTTGTGTGGCAGCTTATGGAAAAATCAGATCCAGAGTAGTTTTATCTGCATATTCATGGATTGTTAACAAACAGCATTTTCTGCATCACACAAAGTGTAAGTCTCCAGTTTAGCTGGAAGGACCAAGCCCTAAAGACCAATCACAATCTTTATTCACTCCAATTCCCACTGATCATGACTTGCCATGATCCTAAATATCAATAGCAATTCAACTGTGTCATAGCAGCCTGTATGTATGTGTTTTTTACTTCTGAGTTTTAACCAAATGGGAATGAATCTGATGTGCAGTCATTTGTGCAGCAAGTGTAACCATCTTTTATGCATTTGAAAGTTTTGGATGCCTGCAGTACATGAAAAGCACTCTATGGGTACTTGCATTATTGCATATTTCATTATAATGTAATTCTGTATTAGATATTCTATTTATGCAGAAACCAAAAATAGTTCATGCTGTGTAGCAATGCAAATTTCGGTGAATAATCCACAAAGAATTTCAAAGCCTTAACCATTTGTGACATGCATTATTCTGTATCTTTAATGAGGATTCAACCTTTGAATAAATTATACTGGTCTTTTTATGAGTAAAAACCATTTCTGTGCTTCCCCATTAAAGAACAGTCCATCACTTCTTATCTAAATGATATTGAAAATATTAGGGGTTATTACTACTGCTCAAAATTCCTCTAACTGGTTTTAGATATTCTATCAACAGTAGAAGTGTAAATCAGGTTTCTGCACCTGAAGGCCGTGTCCCCCTTCCCATCTGACAGCTGATCATCAGCAGTTTCCTGGCCAAGCTATGTGGGACAGGGCAATAGCTGAGGAAAAATCCACTTTCCTCATACTTCATCTCAAGGAATCCAACTTAAACCAGTGTGGGGAAAGAGTAGCTGTGAGTAGGGATGCTTTGTTTCACGTGGAGTGTGAGGCTGAAGACACTGGAGCCAAAGGTGTGCAGGTGTGCCCTGCCAGCCCCTGTCCTGCAGGGCTGTCTCAGTGATGGGCTGCTGCTGTGACAGGAGCTGAGCTGGCACCACAGGTCCTTGGTGGAACATCAGCAAAGTGAAACAAGGAGGGAACCTCCTCTTGAACTGCTTAAGAGATGTTGCCAAGCTGGGGCTTTCTACTTTTTAAAATAGATAGCACTGAGCAGAAGTTTGCCAACTAAGGATATAATAAATAACAATTTACTGAATCAGCTCAGAAAATCACAAGCTTGCTTTTAGGAAATTGAATAAAACGTTCCCTATAAACTCCTAATGAACAAATAGCAAAGCACTCCAAATCCATCAGCACTAGGAATTTTTTAAAATTTGAATGAGATTTTACTATTCATAGCACAACTGTGTTCAGCACATAATTACATGGAAGAACAAAGTAAAAAAAATCTGTAGAATTGTCTACGTAAATAAGACATCCTTTGCAATACTTTTAAATAAGTATTTAAGAGATTAAAACTATTTTCTTTGGGTATAATAGCACAAGTTAAAAATTTTGAAGAAAATAATCAGATCAAAATACTTATTCCATTCCTCCATGTGTTTAAGTATGCAGTTCAAGAAGCTTGTATCATAGTGTAAGATGAAAGACAGCCTTTGTCTTGGGACTTTTACATCCTCTGACAGTAGTTAAAGTGAGCTAGTAAGATGTGAAGATCTGCTGCAATACCTCCTGCAAACTTGTAGTCAGCCCTGTATCAGGGTATTTATTCCTCTGATCCATCCTCTCCACCCTCCCTTGGCATCCCCTTGAGAAGAAGGGCTGAATTAAGAACAGATACTGAGATTGGTTGATTCAGAGTCTATCTGAATGCAGGATGATGTTCATGTTCTAGTGAATCATGCGCCTCTTTCAATATCAGAAAATAGAAAATGGCTCTTGAGTTTCTCTGCTGCCAAAAATTGCTTCATTTTGAATTGCTGATTGCCAGAGTGTTCTTAAAATTAGAGGCAAAAAAATTTTTTTCCCCTCACATTTGCACATTTGCCTCGGTCTTATTGGTGCTGTGTTAGGGTGCTAAAGTAGTTTAACTGAGCTTGAAACTATCATAGCAAGCACAAACTAAGGGCACCAATGGTGCTCCCACCTAAAATGGGGAGGATGCCAATAATACAGACCAAGCTTCCAAATAAGATTTGTATGGAGGGTCTCATTCACACCTACTTGAAGGCACTGGAACATATCATTGACTTTGAGGAGTTTGCATCCTGATGTTAACTTTCTGTAAAAGAGTTCAATTCAACAGTATTTTCTGATGGAAAATCATTAATGTGCTCTTTGCCATTCCTGGTTGATAACATTAATCATACTGATTCCTTCAATCTCACAGCTTTTACCGGAATACCACTGTAATTTAACATAAATAACAGCCCCTTACTAGGAAGTATTACCAATTTCTTGCCTAGGTGATGTTATAATTAGCAATATCTTGCTGTGACAATTGCTGCTGTGAAAGAAGTGCCATTTATAGATGGTATTACAGATGCAGCATGTGCTGCATGCACATCCAGGCATTCCAATATACATTAAATATCTGGAAACACAACAGTGGAGGATACACAAGCAGAAGAACACTTTAAAACACTTTAGATGTACTGCAAAGTAACTTTTTGCACATACAGAGGTGTAAATGAAATAATAAGAGACTTGAAAGAAGGTTTTAAGTTATGCTTGATTGAATCTGTGCTATAAGCTTCCCATACTCTTATATCATACTTAGGTCTCTTGGGTGCTATTAAGTATTGTCAGCCAACAAACTATAATTTCATGCTTGAGTGGACTAATACAAGCCCAGGCTTCTGCTTCTTTGTACAGTCAGCCATCAGTTTGCTGAAATAATAAAGTGAGAAGGGGAGGGAAATAAAGAATTGTCACACAGAATGATAATACTTATCAGTAAAATCAGATACTATGATGGTTTAAGCTATAATTTGTTCGGGTCAATAAACTGGGAGTCCATTTACTTCACTAAGCTTTAGATCAAACCCTTCAAGTTGTGTATTTTCATTTGACAGATATTATAACAAGCAGCTATGCAGGTAGAAGTAAGCTGCAGAACTGGGAGGTATTTTTTGTTTGGTGTATTTTTTTTTTAATGTTTTTTTAGTGGTTTTGTACTGAAAAGACTGAAGTGTATTTCCTCTACGAACAATTTTATTTTTAAATTATAAAACCCCATATGGGATGATGTTTGTGATTTCTACCTGTTGCAGGTTCTAATAATTTTAATATATAACATGAAAAAAGGTGATATAGTTGCATAAAGAGCCATGTACTTATATTGGGCCACCTAGAATCTGTGAGAGGTCTCTGTATTCAGCTGAGCCTTGTTATCAGAAATTCAGAGAACAGCACACACAAGAGCTATAATATGTCATGTGAGCCAGGATGTTAAACAGAAAAGCTGGTAACTCTAAGCAGTTGTCCACAAAAAGCTCTAGGTCAGGTTCTGCCTTTGATGCTGTGCAAAACTTTTATAAAAATCAACGAGCATTCGACACAAAGAACAGAACACCAGGCCCAGCATCTCCCATAGACAAAACCAAGGGTTTGGTAACAGCTTCCAGAAAATCACGTCCCTGCTCCTCAGACTGCTACAATAATGACATGCTCTCCTTCTCCACTTGTCCCATCCTGCATTGCTTAACCATTATTTTGAACACTGATTTTTTTTTTAAATCCCATAAAGTTTCTCCCATGTAACTATTTCTTCCTTTAAAAGCAAAAGCACTGTATACTACTTTGAAGGCTTTAAAGAAATCAAGAAGTTTGATATAATGGCTTTGTTACCAGTGAAGTAACACCTTTGGCAAAAAGTCCTATTCCAGAATGACTTAATATTTGTATAATTTTATGTAGCTTTAAGAGCTAAAATTAGACTATGAAAAAGAATCTGATTTTTCTATGGTTTCCCCTTGTCTGTTCCTTTTCTCCCTAATTTAATTTTTTATTTTTGTTTTAAACATGTAAACAGACCTTTCTGCAATGTACTGAATCTTAGTGTCAGGATGAAAGATCTAAATAGTAAGAATTCAAGCTTTACTTCCTTTTGATTATATTTTGTGGAAACAAAATACACAAAGCTCCCTTATTCCAGGATTGTGGTGAGGAAAGGGTGGGCTTAAAGATTTATATTCTGTGATAAAAATATCAAGAAATGATCATGAATAATCTTTATGTGTGTCTCCCTGCAATGTAAGTGTGAAAAGGATAGTATGTCAAATATTGTAAAGACCCAGAAATTTTTCATTTAACATTTTGTATTTAATTTTGCATTCATACTTGTTATTTAAGTCACGCTTAGTAATTTGTCATTGTAAAAAAAAACCTGGACATGAATGAGACTTTCAAAGAATTGACATGAGTGAAACTTTACAAATGAGAATGATTCTACTTGCTTATTCAGCGTGGAATTGTTTCAGAATTATTTATCTAGGTTTCTTTCTGTGAATGGAGGACAAATTGAGGTCACTTATTATTCTGGTTAATTATTAGCCATGTTTATTTATTAGGTTAATTTGCAGAGTTTCAACAATCTCGTGTCCTTGAAAGGGTCAGGAAATAGCAGCAAATCAGCTCTACTGATTATCTGTGCTGTAGGAAGAATGAGTTTTTCTAGATCATGTACTTCAAAATGTGTTTTGGGAATGAGCTTTGAACCAAGTCCAGGCAATTGTTTCTAATGATAAAATACCTCCTGGGACCCTCCAGTACTGCTCAAGTTTGTAGTGTTTGAGGAAGCCTCATGGTACAGTCAGCTGCTTGTGTTGTGCTCCTCTGATGAGATCCACTGGAAGTCATTTACTGGGGCTTCTGCTTTCCTCTCAGCTTTTATGATGAGCTGCTTTTACCACCTGCAGAGCTGATTCTTGGGCTCTCCTGGCATTTCTACCTTTCCTGCCACCCCATGCTGCCCTAGTGCTTCTGTGGTACCTGGCTTGGCTGTGTTATTTCCTGCTGCTTTGGCTCGTGGTCCGACTGAATTGTCTCAGAAAAGATTCTTTTCTCTGTTTAAAAACTGCCTAGCAAAATGAGCTTCTGGGCCAAAACTAGGACCCTATGTGCTATTTTGCTGTTTTCACTGAAGAGTTAAAGAATGATAAATTAGAATATTGGTAATTAAGAAACTTTTAGTTCTCTGGCAGGTAAAAGAAAACAGTGTGCACGTGCACACTTACAGGCTCTTCCTTGCCTTTTCCTTCCAAAGATGTCTGTCTCTGATATGAGAGTCACAAGTCAGCCCAGAAGGAAAATTCAGCTGAAAAGACCACAAAATGCTGAGCTTGTCTTTGATTGTCAGTTCACCCTAGAATGCACTTTTGCTTTTAGTAGCTTTTCCATTTTCTCCCACGCACAGAATAGTACTTATCTTGCTCAATAGGCAGCCATTATGTCTGTTTTATCCACGTACAAAGCACAGGAGAAATAAAATGATAGGTGCCCTGATAAGGAGGATAAACTTTTGAAGTCTAAGAATAATGCAGTTCCTTTTGGCTGATTGATTTCAGGTAAGTGCAAAGGACATAAACAACTTTTTTTTTTTTTTTTTTAAAATAAAAAAACTGGAGTGAAAGGCATCAATGTGAACGATGGATAACTGCAATTTAAGCAGAAACACTTTCTGGAGTTGCTTTATGGAGAACTGTCTCACTCTGTCCCAGACACCTGCTTCTATTCAGTGTAACTTAGTGTTAGTTAGATGGAAAGGAAATCTGTATACAAGGAGAAGGCTCTCCTCCCTCTACTCTCCTGATATCAATGTGTGTGAGCCACTCAAAAAGCAGAGTTTTGTGCAAAGTTCTTTGTAGCTTGGAGCAGTATCAAGGCTGCAGTACTTGCAGTCATTGCAGTACTCCCAGAAGCCATCCCAGCCAGCTAACAACAACCACAGCAGCTCCCCTGCCTCCCTCTGGCCCCTCACTTATCCAGAGCTAGGCAGCCTGGGTGCTCTGCTCAGTCTTGGAAGGCATCCTGTGCAACCCCATCCTCACCCCTTGGCCACAAAAACGGGATCAGACTTTGCTGCAGCCGGGTCCAAACCCTGTCTTGCAATTTAACCCTCACAAAGTATTGAAAGACACTTACCATGCATTTGATGTCTTTGTCCCTCTTCCTTCCCTTCTTCTTTTCTTCTATTTTAATCTTGCATATGTTTTCCTGTTACACAGTAACTATTTTTTTCTCAATGCAAGTTTCAGTGTGTTCTGTTAAAGTACATGTCCCACAACACAATGTAGGCTTCTCCTGGAGATAGTGGTGAGCATTTCTATCCAGAAATATCTCTGTGCAAGCATTGCACTCTCCTTTTCTCATCTCCAGTTTCCATTATTTCTGCACTTTTGTGTTTTAGTGCAGCAATCCCAAATCCTCCTTTCTCTTCTCACTATAGAGCATGAGAAGCTGGGAGAAAAGTGTAGTTATCTTCCTGATGGATGCTACAGAACATCCAGCAAAAGCAAGAATGCCCCCACATGAGGAAGCAAGAATTAGATGAATTCCAGGAGAGAACAAATCCTTAGTGGATGAAGAGACTTGTATAAAATCATATAAAGCCAGAAATGATTGCAGAGTTTAGTCTAGAGTAGCTGGAACACCAGGTGAAGGTTGCTTGCAAGACACTTTAATTGCACTAATTTTCCTTCACTTTTAGAATTGTAACTGGGATTCCAAGCCTGTGTAGAGGAGGAATTCCAGCTCTAGTCAGGTGCATGATGTCCTAGGCCTATGCAGGCAAAAGGAGGATATTTGCTAGATTAAGAAAGAGAGGCTGGAACTGAGCAGAGTTAAAAGCATATTTCTCTTGCCTGGGAGGAAAGTTAGAACTTTTTTGGGGATGCTGTGGAATGGGACAATTTTGCTTGCCATTTGCCTGAGCTCTGCCCATGAACACACAGGCTCTTGCCCTCGCAGGATGAAATTCCCACCTCCTTGTTCATTTGCTAGCAAACTTGCCTACATCTGCTTTGAAAAAACAACAGTTTGAAGATAAATATATAATGCTGCATTATAACTCTGTGGTGTCTCTTTTCCCTGATAAATTCTTGAAAAACCTTTGTTCATTCCCTTGCTTTCCCACTAGCCTTCAGTAGGATATTATGGCTTCAAAGGGTGTAATGCATTGTAGGCTGTAAAAGCAGAAGTTGGCATAGGCTCACTAGAAATTGCCCCTGTCAGATGCAAGTATTTTATTTTGCATTTTTCTTGTTTAAATTATTGAGATGGAAATCCAAGAGGATAACTCTAAGTACTAAAATGATCTGTTCTTCATTTTTATTATTTCCATATTAGCATTTCTTAGCCTAGATTTTTGAGAAGATATGTTTTTCCTTGGTGTCAATACCTGATTCAAAGAGACTTTTGCCAAAAGAAAATAATCCTCATTGGACCCATTTGACTCTGGATCAGGCTCCTGATGTTTCTTTCAGAATGAAAATAAAATGTGATTCTCAAAGAGAATTGCAGGGAATTTCTGCATAGTTCTACCCTAGCATGGCATGTTGCCATTCCCTAAGATCACTGAACTAATTCAAAATCATTCATAATGACAGCAAGGAACAGCACAACTTTCTGATTTCCTTAGTGATATTTTCTCCCTCTTGCTTTCCTCCTGTGAAATAAATAGGCATAAGAGATGTTATTGCCAGAAGAGTGGGTAGATTTGTGTTAATGCCTAAGAGCAAATGTCAAACTAGAAATGTCAGAGTCTTGTATGCTTTCGAAGTATATGAACACATAGATTATTAGTTTGCTGTATCTTTTCTTTGAAAACTTTATCATAATCCTCTCTGCAGTCTTGTACTGGGGACAAATACTATGCTACATGACAATTTCTTCTTCTAAATTTAGCAACACAGCTTTATAACATTAGGCAGGGAAAGGCAAAAGAAAGTTTGGGTGGATAATTTTACTCTCCTTGAAAAGAATGTCTTTCAGAAATAGTCATACCAAAGAAAAGCTTAGAGCTGTGAGTCACAGCATTAGTGGGTTGAACTATCATTCCGTGCAGGAATATGGGCATACATTTTCAGGATTACTGAAATGTAGATGTATTATTTGTAATAAATATATATTTTAGGGTAATTGCACAGCTATAATCTCGGAACATCTGAATTCTAAAGAAAGATTATAACTTGACTGGTAGTGGGACTGACATTAATAAATGTGTTCTTTAAAAAATACTATTTTTTAAAATCACTTAAAATATTTTCTTGAAATGCAAAGGACATAGAAACCAGAATTTCTAGAATAAAGTATCAGGCACCCATATTCAAGATCTCTACCATGCAGATAATCTCTGAGAAGTGGAGCTTCTGGTGCCTTTTAAAGACTTTTCATTTTGCATGTACTGCTGTCTGGCTGTTTCATATTGATTTCTCTTTCCCTCTTCTGCCTCTGTCCCTTGTTTTCTATCTCGACTCTTGTTCTCTTTCATGTCTTTAACTCATGCTTCTGTCCTGCTCTTGCCTTCCACATTTTTCTTGCTCTTTTTTAGTTTTCTTCAGAGGAAAAATTCCCTCTTCCCCTCACCCCATTCATCTGTTCCTCCTGACTTACAGTTTCTAGGATATACCACAACCAGGGCTATTTAATCTGAAAAAGGGGTGGTTAGAGCCAGTCATGTTGGTACTCAGCATTAACATTTAAACATATTTTCTCACTTCACATAACATTTACCTACTATTTCTATGTATTCTTGAAGAATTATCCAAGGGAAACATTTTAATACTAAGTACTTTCTGGCCTTTAAAACTGCTCGAGTAGATGAATTAAGGCAAAGCATTCATTTTTAACCAAATTGATGTTTTTTCCATCAAAAGTCTCTTTGAAGGATAACTTCAGTTGAACTCTCCAAGGAAGCTGTATTCCCAAAGAATTACATTTTATCAGCTGAAATATTTCACTCTAGTTTGCTGCAGCTGGTATCAGGAAAAACACACACACAGCCTGAACGTTAACTCGTGCTCAGCAGTGCAGGGTGATTGACCATAGATGTGCTCTGGGATAATGGAGACAGCACTGACAGGGCTTTGCCTGTTCATCTTGGGAGCCAGGATGCATGGAAACCAGCAGGTGGGCTTCTCACATTCACTGCCTCTCTCTGCTAAAGCTTGGGGTGAGATTGCTGCTGTGGCATCTCCCTGGCAGCTGTGCAAAGCCTGTGCAGAGTCAGGTTAAAATGACAATAAATTAGAATGGTAGCTTTTACAGATTTTGCACAGGCATTAGTGTCAGACTGTATGTTCTGCCTTGGCTTAGGGAGGGTGTTCTTTTATCACTTAAAATATTTTCTTGAAATGCAAAAGACATGGAAGCCAGTCTTCCTGGAGTAAAGCAGCAGACACCCGTATTCAAGGTCTGTACTGCACATGCCTCAGTAGGAATGTGAATAAAAGCACAAAGGCTCAGGAATCCAGGGAATAGGAAGAACGAGCTTCAGGCAAGTCCTGGGAACTTTTCACAATGGATATCTCTCTATTTTTTAGAAGTGTGGGTAAACCAGTGTTGTCTTATTTTTTCCTTAGGTAGCTGCTGCTTTCTGAGTATGTGGGCAGGCAGCAGGCATTTGGCTGCTTCTGGCTCCATCCTCCTGCTTCCCCAAACACAGAATCTACACCCCATCTAAATAAGAATTGGATTAGTTTTATGCAGGAATTTAAGAAGGTTAATTAATTTAAACATATTTTCTATACACTACTGTAGCTCAGAGCTCCTTTAACTTATTCCCTCTCCCTGTAGCCTCACTCAGGGCTGGACCTTCTGCTGCCTTGGACTTGCAACATTTCTTCTCCTTACTAAACACATTAAAATAGATTATACTTCTGTTTTGGTTTCTAAAATGATAATAATTTTTGATTCTTAAATACTTCTAAGGCGAATTGTAATGCCACTCTGATTCATGGCCTATAACAGAAAAGGATACTTGTGGTCAAAGCCATACCATATTCTGAACAGCCAGGCACTCAGCTTTGGTTGTATTTTTATCCAAGTTAGATGCACTCTGCAAAATAAACAAATGAATGAAGTGAGAAGCATTTTTATAAAATAAATAAAACATGGAGTTCCAATATTAAAAATACATGTCAGACCAAACTGCAATTAACTGCACTTTTTTTTTAATTTAAAAAGCTTTGTTGCCGCACAAATGTCATCCCTGCGAATCAGTTCAGGAGAAAATTGGCTCATACAGCACATTTCTCATTGCTGCACTCATTGGAAGAATGTAGCAGTTACTTCTGTTAATGATTCCAATTTTTTTAAGCAGTTTAGAAGCGCTATACTCTGAGATCAATAAAATGATATTTTGATTTAATTGCTGTTTGGGATTACTTCAGTTTACTCCTACAAGATCAGAGGCTGTTTGTGCATGTCTAACAAAATATCTTTCCCAAAGGAACTGAGATATTCTAATAAGTAGGAAAGTCCTTTCTGTACTTCTTTCCAAGGGGAGTGGAACATGAGTTGAATTGACAAGGCTCAAAATACCCTTTCCATTCTGCAAGCTAATTCTGTGGCATGCTGCACAGGTAGAGAGGTGGACTATCCTTTTCCTCAGGGTCAGAATTTGGAATAATACATTAGGAACAGTTATCTGTACAAAGACAGCCAGTTTGGTCAGACTCTAGGCATCACATCAGTACTAGTGGAAACATTAGTAGAAGGATGAAATTAGGAATGGGATGGCCAGTTCTCTGAGGATACTCAACTGTTGTTTGTGTTTTGTGCCAAGTTAGGTTAGTTTTAATGAGAATATTTTTCCTTATGCAGTTTTAAACCAATGAATCTGTTACTTTTCATGTTTTAATCTAATAATATATTAAAATACAATACCTTATTATAGACTAATATACATGTAGATTGGCTGATCATAATGTCAGTGGTCTGACCCTCAAAAGTGTAAGGTCTAATTCCAAGACAACCTGTTCATGGGAGCTTTGGAACAATGGGAACATTGACATCACTGAGTTTTGAATAAGGTTAGACAGAATCCATGCTGTAGCTGTTATGATTCTGTTAATGTGGTCACACTGAATGTGCAAATGAACCAAATGGAACAAATATTATTCTTGGGATCTGTTTTCTTATTAACTGAATTGAATATTTTAGCAACTCTGTCCAATAATGGGGGAAAGAAGATGGTACTGATCCCTCACTGAGCAGCAGAACACTCTTCCAAGCTCTAAACATATAATAGTGCATTTTGGCAAGATAAAGATTGGGAAAAGAGTTGAAGTGTGATTGTAGGTAAAATGTAGGTTCTGTTAGGTCAGAACAAGAACACTGAATAAAGGAGAGTGAAGGACTTGAGCACGCAGGGGTAGAGATGAGGAAGAGAACGACAGGCATGGAAATAAACTGTGGAGTGGGCTACTCATGTGTGATGCAGAGATGGCTTGCTAAAAGCACAGGGAGCTCTGTAAATGGCCTCTGTCCTTCGTTTGAATAGTGATGTTTTTGTTGGTAATTCCTCTTTCCAAACTCATTGTACCTCAGCTTCCTCTGAAGGGAAGAGGTTTCCTCACTCGGGAACATGAATTGTTCCTGTATGAAAGCAGTGGACAAAGAAGTCTACACAAGAGTAAAATCCCCCAAGGGTTTTCTGGTCCTGACCTGGAACTTCTTTTATTTCTAGTTTGACATGTGTTGCACCTTCCTCCTTTTGTCTCTGAAATCTGTGTTGTGTTATCAGCTTTTGCAGTGGTGGGAATCTGGGTGGTTATGTGGAGAGCAGCTCCTGCATAAACAGTAAAGGGATGACAGGAGATGGTTGTGTGAATGCTTTAGGGCTCTTGCAGATCCTCGGATCCTATTTTGGATCCTGCGATTTTAAAAAGTAACTTCACTTTCCCTACAGTTCAGAGAGGTGAAAATAGAGGGGAGACAGTGTTCTACCTCTTCCACACAATTTCCTCTCTGGGAAGTGAAAATGCCAAAGTTTCTCATATCTCTTCTTCCATATGGGAATTGCCCATATGGAGATTACTCTCATTAGTCCTTGCAATAAATTCACCAACCAGCTGGCAGATGAAACTGATGAGAACAGTGTAACTAAATTCCTTATTATACTTACAAAGATGTAGGGATGGTTAAATAAACTATGCAGATTAATTTGACAGAGATGATATTGATAAGTGTTTTGCAGGCTATTTAATTTTTTCCTAAGATCAACAGCATAGCTACAACATTTTTTCTGAAGTGCTGTTAGAAAATATATTCTTACCCTGTCTCAACTGAGATTAACATAGCAGAATTTGAGATACATAAGCCATCTGAACAAAATATGCTATTGACTGTGTTTTTTAATGGGAGTTTAGTTAAACAGCTCACTGCCATAAAGCTTTTGCCTTTTTAAAATAGACCAATTTTGTAACTCTGCTTAGTGATTAGGTGTCCTGCATTGTGCTTTTCAGAGTTAGCTTTTGGTGTTTATACACTGAATGTGCATGAGATGCAGCAGAGTGGTTTGTTTTTACATACTGTTTTCTATACAGTAATATATATTATTTTAGTGTGTATTATGTAATTTCTTTGAGAACTAAGTTATGACAGTCCATCACTAAGGAAATGGGTATGAACATGAGGCTTTCTTTTGTTTATGCTTATGCTGTGATAATGATTTAATGATAAATTTAAGGGTGACAAGACAGAATTGGAACTGAGATATGCTTTTGATGGATCATGGTATGGTGAAACGCAGATGTGAACTATACATGAAAAGGCTCTACACCTTTTCTAGGGAAGGAGCTCTGGGTTCCAGGTCCTACAATTTGAACTGGAATTTGCTGCCAGCTGACTGCCAAAATTGTTGGTTCAGGTAGCCCAAAATTTTTCATTTATCACTTTTTAGAAACAACTGTGAACATAGAATTATTAAATAAATCACATCTCTTCACAGAAAATTGAGTTTTTGGGGGGCAAAGGAAGGAAAAAAGGGAGTTAAAGATGAATAGGTAAGGAAGGAAAAGGATTTTGCAGTCATATAGCTGGTATTGCATCTGAAGGTACCCATGGGGTGGAAGGTCTTTAAGGCTTGTTCCGCCCCTATAAAGAAATCTAGGTATGGTAACAGACATGGAGTGAGAGGTTCCCACCGCAGGTACCTGTGTCCTGGTAGTTACAGTGGCACAGAGGAGCTACACTCAAATCTCAGTAGCAGACCTTGTAGCTTTCCCATTCTGGCTGAGTATTCTGACTGAGCAGGGAGAAGCCTAAAGGCCTCTTTTCCATTAAATGTTGCTCTCTTTTAAACAACTTATTTTTGAAGATATTTAGTTCTTATTTCTGGTACAATCTCCCCTGAAGCTTCACTTAACAGCCCTGAGAGTTGGCACGTGGTTTAAAGTTCATCTGGGCAAGGGCTTTAAGTGGCAGTGGGAGGCACTGGCAACTGACAGGTTATTTGTGCAGGAAAATCAACAGCTTGCACTGTGAAGACACAGTAATGGAGGAAGAAAATAAGAAGTAATGAAAGTTAACGAAATAAAAACAATCCTTTTAGAAATAAAGGGAAAGAAAAAAGAAACACAGGAAGAGAGGAATGAGAGATATGAGATGAAAGAGAAAATTAGAAGAAACCACCTGCCTTGAATAACTGTGATAGGGACAGTTAAAACAGTGAGTGCTACAGAGAATGCAGCAAAGGTCTGAATTACTGAAAGATTGAGATGTCAAATACAAAACAAAATCAGACAAATGAAAATAAAATGCCATGGGAGTGGGGAGGGGGGAAGAATAATCAGAACAACAAAACTATTTTCCAAAGTATAGTACACCACTGCAAGGAATGCTGAACTGGACATGATAGGGCATGAAAAGTGCTACATTTATTTACACCTTCTGTGTTATATTGCTGAGTTTTGTCAGGAGAGATAGGTGTTAATTCACAGAGCACAGTTGGGACACCAGATGTGTTACTGTTGTAAATAAACATTATTATTTTCATTTTTAATAAAAAAATGAGAAAATTAGATGCCTAGTGGCCTCTGAAGAAAACAAGTTTTTGCAAAACATGCACTCAGTCACTTTTATGCTGATAATTCATGAGTGCTGAAAAGTAGAAAATTTCTGCAATTCTGCCTCTCTGTACTCCAGTCAAGAACAGACTGTGGTTCTGTGTCCTGCCCTTGTTCAGAATTCGGACAGAGGCATTGCAGGAATTCCTACCAAGGTGCTCAGGGAAGTGAATTTAGCCATGAGTCCCCTCAGACTCAGCATAAAACAGGACCTTGCCATGGTGTAATGAAGGGTTATGCTAAATCTATATTAATAGTGACTAGGTTGTAAAATGAAGGGTGTGGTCAGTGTGAATAACACTGGTTTTCCTTATTTTTAAAGAAACATTAGGATAATTAGGCACCTGAATACTTGTTACAATGAAAATTGAGACTCACCTTATGTGCCTCCAGATATGTGCAAATGTGTAAATGTTAGGAATACTCAGTACATAAGATCTACTAAAATTCTGCCTAATGATATCTCTAATGTATTTTCCATACATACAATACAATGTATCTTATGTCTTCCTCCACTAGTTTTCTACATTTATATTACTGTTGGATGGCTCAGATTTCAGTTCCAGTTGTGCAGTCTGGAAGGGTGCACGGGGTGGCATTACCAGCATTAGGCACTCGTTGGCTCTTTGCTCTGGCACCTTGGCACCTGTGCTGGGGCTTCTCTGCTGTGGCACTCACCCTGCTGAGCCACAGGCCACGTCTGTGCATTGACCCTGCAGGTTTCTCCTGCTGCTGCAGGCAGGGCTGCCTTTGAAACTGCCCCATACATAGATGACAGCACAGGTGAACTGCTCCAGCTTGTTCAGGAGCCCCCTTTAAAGGTCTCAAGTTCACAATGTCCTTTAGGCTTCCATGTGAAAAATAAATGAAAAATATTTTCATAAGCCTGACCTACTAGAATTGAACATTACACATTCTGCTTTTTAATTCTGAGGGATGTCTCATTTCCACAGATGCAGCCATGATCTGCCAAACACTGAACTCTTTTAAATTCAGCACGTATGTCCAAAAGCTGACATACCTGGCTCGCAGCTTTAGCTGTCAGATCTTCATCTGGATCTACGCCAACTCTGTAAAAAAACCCAAAAAACCAAACCTGAGGACATATGGTAATGATCTGATGTATATTAGAGAGCTTTGAGTGTAAAAATGTTTCTTGTATCACTAATTTCCTACTAGGTGAGAAATGAGGAGAAGAGCTGGAAAAGCAGTAGAATCACTTTTTAAATTAAGGAAGTTCTGAAGTTTTTAGGAAACTTGAGATTCCTTGTAACTGCCACTCCTAACACCTGAGATTAGATCTTTATCCTGGCTCTGATCCATCTCTGGGGAGAGACAATCAAGCTGTTAACCTGTGCTAGGAAATCCTTAATTGCTGACAGAAGAGCAGTGCTGAGGTACTGCAGTTGGTATGTGGAGGATGGGATTACAGAGCTCCAGTATTTCTTGACTGTGCTGCATTATGGATCTCTTGAAGCACTTGGAAAAGGCTTTACTTGGCACACCATGAACAGGGAAGCAACCCAGAAGGGTGCTGTGAAAGATGATGATAACCTGGGTGGCATTCTCCCATCCCATATGGATGGGAAAAAAATAAAATTGGCTGTTTGAAGGGGTGCAGTGGAAGGATTGATATCTTTTGGATATGACTGATACTCACAGCTGAGGAGAAATGCAATTGAAAAAGGTTTTAAGTTGAACAACTTGGCTTGTGCTGATGAAAGACACAAGAAAGTATGGACAGCAGTGAGAGATGATAAATAATGCACCTTATTATCACCCAAATCTGAAACCCACAGCTAAGGTGACCAACAGCCCCCATTTGCTTCACAAACTCCCACATAGTAACAGCTCCACCAAGCTAAAACAGAATTTACTGATGCAAAGAAAATGCAGTCTTTCACTGGATATTAATTTAAGGCCACTTTACTGGTTTTCTGATAGTTTTCATTCTTGAGTATAGTTTTGCTTTTGATAATAACACATCACATTATATTTTGAAATAATATTTAATATTAACAATTACATACCTCAGCATTCTTTCCTGTAAATGTTATGCATACACTCATATTGAACTGGAGACAATGACAGGAACTATATGCAAAGTAGATGCTTTTTATATGTAAATACTGAATGGAAGGAAAAAATAAAGACATTTCTTCCTATCATAGCTCTTGAGCTTCAACAAACCTGAGTCCTTCAGGCATAAATATTTCTTTTTATTAAAAAGAACCATCCTGGTGGTGACTCAACAAAGAGACAGAATGAACAGCAGATTCTCTTTCTTTTCAGTTTTTGTCCTCTTGGCCCTCAAATTGCAAGGAAGAGCTTCTGATGACACTAACCATATTCATTAGTTTGGAATAAAGCAAGTAAGGTATTTCCATTTCATTAAAATGGAAGCATTTACATATGAAAAGGAAAAGAATCACTACCCAGAGGTTTAACCATCTATCTGAGAGTGTGTTTATTGCAGCCAGGAGCAGAACACCAGTGTGCTCGGCCCTGTAACACAAAGCAGTGCAAGGCAGCCCTGCCCTGCAGAGTGGGCAGGGACAGGGGCTGGGAACAAGGCTGAAGCAGTGGCACAGCTGCCAGTGCTGGGCTCCCAAACTCATAAACCAGGTCAGAATCAGGAAGAGCAGCTGGTTCCTGGACACAGTGCGGGCACTGCTCACTAGAGCAGGCCGCTGTGTTCACCAGATGTGTTCCCCACAGCCCCTCCTGGCCAAGAGAAACCAGCAGCAGGGTGTTTGTCAGGGCTGCAGGTCTGAAGTAAAACAATCCCACCTGGTCACACCTTCAGGGGCGGCTCAAAGGCAGGGCTGCAGCACCGCCTTCCCGACGCCCTCTCCTCAAGGGGCTTAACGTGACCCCAAAGCAGGGCAGGTCTGGGACAGAAATAATTTAACCTTCGTGCAGTTCCCACCTCGCTGGAGCTGAGGAGCTGCCCCTTCTGGCTGACTGGGATGTGTTCTTAGAGGCTGAGCTATGACAACAGAACGTTTCACCCAGGGCTCAAAGGACTCTAATGGCAAATGGGGAAGAGGGGAGGCCCTGGAGGAGACAGGAACCAGAGTTTCTGGCTCTGATATTGAGTAGCAGGGATGTAACTAATAGCTAATTCCACTGACAGCAGGAATTAACTGGTATTGCAAATCCAAGCCATTTTTCCTGAGTTCCATAGAATTTGTGGTATGCTGAGGCTTCTCTGCATCTATAATTTCTCATCTTTATAGCTACAGAGACAGCTAGACATTTTGCTTTGTTTATTTTGCAGGCAACAGATTATTATAATACAGCATAAATGAAGATTCTCACATGACATCCTAACAGCAGTATTACATTTAAAGCCAAAAAACTCTAACGCTTAATATCTAAGGAAATCAAACTTAGATTTTTCACATATGAAAAAGAAAAGAAGGCTTCTATGCCACATGAATTCACAGAACCTGAGCTGATACTTTTTTTGGTTTGTTCTTTGCCCTCATTTAAAATGCATAGTCAGATGTAATTGCTGTTTTTCTCATGGAATAGTGTCTCACTACTGGGAATTAGTGTGGCTAGCACAATATTACCAAGTCCTGTGGGAAAAGAACCAAATTATTCTTTGCATTCTATGAGAGATTTTTTTAAATGCATTAAAATAGCAATACATTTCTGTAGTTTTATTACGTATGAACTAAGCTGACTCAGTCCAGTCAGTTCTGAAATTGTGGCTAATTATTTCATATCCAAATATAAGCTTGGGAGCCCTAATCTCAGGAACCTAGCATTGAAAATCATGGTCTTCTATAATTAACTCCAATACACTTGACATGAAATAGAATGCTATTTCTAAATATTAAATATTGAAAAAGAAACTATACCAAATTATGAGAGACAGTGAAGATGACTGAAATTAGTCATAGCTCTGCACTCCAAGTTTGCATCCTTGACTTCTTCAAGACCTGCTAGATCTAATGCTATTGCCACTAGAATTTTCAAACTTAAAATATTTACCAATTACTATAACTGTCTCTAAGAAATATTCTGATAATATTTGTACAAACATATTTTCCCTTTTAACATTCTCAGCTTTCCATTCCTGTGAGAAGATCTAATGGATGCTCAGAAAAATATTTTCGTAGTATTTTTTCTCTTTTCTTGCTTTCAGCTTTCATCTCTATTCTCCTGTTGTCTTTCTTTACTTCCTGCAGCCTCTCTTCTGTCTTTCTGTCCCACTTTCCCTGGCTGCTCTCTGTTCCTTGTTTGTCTTCTAAATATTGTATGCTTCCATTTCTGCCTATTTTTGCATTTTTTTATTCTATACATTAAACATTAGGATGATTACTCTTCCATGAAGACAAATGCAAAGACTTAATCAGTTCTACACTGCAGTGAAGTTTACTTTATGTATTTAGATAGGCTTTAGTAATATCTCAGGTCCAAATGCTCTAGATAGGAAGGAAATCAAAGCCCTGACAGCTTCTCTATATTGCTGGTTTTGGGGGTTTTATTTGGGTGGGGGATTGGGGTGTGGTAGGATGTGTGCTGTGTTGGATTTTGTTTTTAAATAAGGGCTGGAACAGAACCTGGATTCAGAGAACGCTTCAAATTGCTCTGCTCAAAATCTGGAAGGGAAGGTTTTGACTTCAGGCAGCCTCTAGCAATTAGGCCCAAGAATTGCTGGGCTCTGTCCATTAATCTGCACAAGCACCCCTTGCAGTGGACAGGATTTAAATCCCCGTGTGCTATCAAGTGCATCTTTTTTTAGCAAGAGTCAGAATGTGTTTGGTAATAAGAGAAGGAATTTGTCACTGAATACAAAGCAACTGATAATATCTTTTCTAATGTGATTTGATAGGAAAATGGATCGACAGAGAAATCCCAAATTGTCAGGGGAACCAGTAGTAAGAAATACACACCCAATGCCTAGGAATACTGAGTAGTAAATTTTTATTCAGGCATTGTAAACTTTTAATTCCCTCACTTCACATCACCACAAAACCAACAGTGTTGGAAGAATCTCTGCTTTCTACAGTGAAGTCACAAACCCCCTGTGTGGACTCACATCTTCATGAGGATCCAGGCACACAGAGCACTCACTTTAAGTGCTGGGGTATCTGTAAATAGAGACACTTCTCTGAAATCTGAATTCTAATTACTGAAATTATCCTTCTGGGCCTCTATAGGCTTTCTGTACTGGCAGAGCAGAGCCTCATTCACGCAAGCTGAATTTTGTTTGCAGTCCTTGTAGCCTGGTTTGCATCTACCATGGGCTCACATGGGTTAGTTCTGCTCCAGCTGAGGCAGCCAGGACTGTTTTTGTTTGAAAGCTCTTTCTGAGAGAATGTAATTGATTCTATCTAGTTGAAGCCCTTAGAAACAGTTGTTTTTATCTGTATTATTTAATGCAGCTAATGATTTAATGAACAAAAGATCAGGCTTGGGAAAGAGAAATATCTCCTAATGCAAGTAGCAATCTTCCCCTGATCTAAGTCTTGGGCGGTAAATGTGTTCCTGATGGAACAGGACATCCCTGAGCTGTCACATAAGGGTCAGGATGAGCCAAGTGTCCTCTCTATCCTTCTCTGCATCAGTGGGGAAGCAAAGACAGTGCAGGAGGTGAGAAGTCTGGCATCTCTCCATTTCTGGCCTCATACTATGAAATGGGGATAACAATACTTCCTCCACCCTATTGCTCGTCTGCTTTGTGTATTTAGCTTGTAAGTACACATCCTTTATTATGTTTGTACAAACTCTAGCACAGCAGAGCTGTGATTTTGTTTAGAGCTCCAAGAGTGCTGCTGTAAGTTAATTAATAGCAATATTGGCTTCTTTGCTTGTCAAAGGTTTCCCTGGAAGAACTCATCTTGTCGGTGCAATCGCCTCAGCCTCCCACGGGCTCTCTCACTGTAACTAAAGCAGTCTTTAAGCCTCAGCTTACATCTCAAAAGCTACATATCCCAGGAAGGGTTTTTTGAGCAAGTGATTTATAACCCAATTTTCAAAGATGGCCATTAAACAGCATTTGCAACAGGAGTCTTGAATATTTTTGCATGAATAAATCTCAAGCTTGTAGCTATCCATCATCAGCATATTGCATTCAGTACAGAATTATTAACTGTAAAGACTAGAAACATGAGCAAAATCCAAAAATAGATTGTTTCATGATCTCTAATAAATCATTGTAATTGAAATTAAAAAACCTTCAGGATAAATAATGATTTCTTAGGACATTATTCTTGTCCATGTGGCAGTAAGTGTGATGTGTATTCCTAACAAACTGATACCTAAAATCTGCTTTTGCTTCTAGATTGCTCTATTGCTGCTACATGCTGCTTTTTCTGTGGACTGATGCTGTCAAAAACATCTGCTTTTTTATAGCACAATATTTGGTTGACATAAACCCATGAAGAATTATGGCATGAGTATAGATCTTCAAAGTTCAGCTCAAGCTGATTTTGTTAATAAATGAAAACACTTCAGTTTAAGTTTAAGGCAAGAGTAATCACTTGCATCTCACAGCAGAAAGAACAAATCAGTTTAATTTCATGCTGAGGAGGGTTAAAAGAAATCATCAGGTAAATGGTGCTTCCTAAATGGTTGTGACAGCTGTTTGTCATGTAGCTAATGCTTTCTATACACAACATGCTGAAATGGAACAAAAAGTATGATTTTAAACCTGTCAAATCATGTAAGAGGTACATGTGACTTTTGAACTTGGAATTTCATAAAACTAGTAAGATAATTTTTTAAAATGCTAAACATTTTTTCTGTAGTCAAAGTCTATGCACCATTTTTGGTGGACATATGGTGGGCATATGGAAAACTACTTGACTGCAGGATTGACAGTTAAATTAATACATCTGTATAAATGGTATCCAAATAAAGGTGGGGTGCAGTGCATGAAGATAATGGGTAAATGCAAATCGAAGATAAGGCTGAAGAAAGAACTGTAGTGCTCTATAAGAGATACACAAGTTACAGTTTCTAGATGTGACCTTAAGTATCAAAAAGATTGTGAAACTAGGGGCAATGTCACTGCATAAAATTTTACCACTTTCCTATAACTGTGTGAAGAAAATGCTAAAGTTTAAAAACAGATGATGGCTTGCATTTACAGGATGAACTTATTTACAGAGCAGCCAGAATGATGAACTGGATCTGTAGATAGCTGGGATCTGATTCTCCAGCCTGATAATCCTATTTTATCCCAATATTGGGGCAGGGACACTGAAATAGTGTGGCCACTTTGAAGTCATGAGGTACATCTGCCTGGCAGAATGCAGTGTCAGGTGTCTTGCAGTGATGGGAGCAGGGCACCCCAGGGCAGCATCCTGAGCAGCAGTGAGTTACATCCCTGAAATGCTTCTGGCACACACAGGAGATTATCAATGTCATTGTGCTGCCTGAATAAAGCTGCAGTGAGGAATCAGGCCTTTTGCTTAAAAATATGAACTGAAGTTGACTCAAATTGACATAATTTATCTTCTGTAGAATTTTGAGAAATTGTCATTTGTAGTAGTAACAGTGCATGTGAATAGAATTGGAAAAAAATCAGCATGAAAGTTGGCAGCAGCCAAAATATCTGGTGACAATGTCAGAACAGGGATGAGTTTTCAGGCTTAAGGAAAGATTCTTGTAGCAGATTCTACAACAGAATAAAAGGTGTTTATTATGACACTCAGGCTTGTTACAGCAAAGATCACCAAATCTAGCTGGATGGGAAGTGCAAGTTGTATATTAATTAAAGAAATTATACCTAATTCCATGTCAAATTGGAAGAATAGCAGCTCCTGACTGTGCCAAACCCAGTCTGGCCCAGTACCATGGTACTCACAGTGAGATGAGGAGGTTTAACTCACTGCACATGGCTGCAGCTCAGCTCAGCAGTTTCATCTTCAGGCAGTGGCTTCAGGGGGTTCCTGTTTTAAAGTGTGATGCTGAAAAATGCAGGGCTTTACAAAAGTTTTACATCCTTTGTATATATGTACATGTGTCTTTAGGGATCCAAACTCACAGTTGCTTCCTGCCTCTGATACAAAGTGAATGCGTGGGAAATTTGATTTCTGTGCTTTCTCCAGAACTGTTTTCTTGGATTTTACAAGAATTATATAATGAAATATACTCAGTATGTGGTTCACAGACAACTTGTGAAAGCCATGGACTCTTGGCAGCAATGTTAAGCATCCTTTTGGGACATCAGCTGATCAACACTATTTTGCTTTTTTTACTTCCCCCTGCCTTTTTTCCCCCCTTTTGATTTTGGTTTTCCTATTTATATATACTTATATCATATGTTGTTCCTGTACCTTTCACTGCACTGTGGTAGGTGATCTGGGTATCAGCTTCTGCTTTGGTGTTTATAGCTTACTTTGCTGAGTAACAACTCATGTTTTATTTTTCTGCTTCTGCTTTAGGGAGAAGAAAAATCTGTCATAAAATGATATTTTTAGTAGTCCACACTTAGATTAATAAACTTTCTGTTCTAAAGTATGTGGAAAACTCCAGCACTTTCCCCTCTTTTTTTATATCCTTATTTGGAAAACATATCTCAGATGGAATTGTTTTTCTAGGAGCCTGGCAATGTTCAGATCCCTCTGACAGTTTGGCAAATCTCTGTTCTGTTCCCCCCTCCTCAGTAGGGACTGGTCTGTGTGTCATGTGCTCTGGTGTGAGCCATTCCACTCTCCTTGCACCAAAGGAGCAGGTTTGTTTCCTCCATTCTTATCCTGCCCTGGCCCTCTGGTTTCTGGGCAGGCTCGGAGCTGCAGTGTGTGAGGAGAGGTTTCCCCAAGGCTCTCAGCTCCCAGTCAAGCAATGGCACTGGTGTCCTGGGCTTCATGGGGAGCACAGTTACACCAGCACTGACTCTCTCCAAAGACAATTTCCCTGATTTTTTTGCCAGTTTCTCAGCATTTCTGAGTTATACTGGGATGTGGTGGTCACTTTAACCTTGCACTTGTGATTGTACTGGCGTCACTCCTCAGCCTGGGCTTCATTAACAGTGACTGGGGACTGGCACTGCTGTCATTTACTCAGTGAAAGAAAGAGAGAGATTGTTTTATGCAGCTCATTTATGCAAAACCTGAGATCTGTAGAACAAGGTAAGCACTTTGCTGCCTTCTTTTCAAGTATTTAGATTCTGTCTGTAATGTCCCTCTTGTTTGGAAGGGCAGAGCAGGGTTATAAGGAGGCACAGCCATGGTCAGTGAATATCACTGCCCCTCACAGTAACTCTGCACTTACTGAGCAGGGAGGTCATTACTTGTAGGCAATCAGACACAGATCTATGGGCAAAGGATGGGAAAGCTTGAAAGAACTGTAATCCTCTGGAATTTTTATTTTTAATCCTAGCTACAGAAAAAAACCCAAACCCCAAACCCTCTAAAATTCAGGATAACTGCTACCAGAAGACTTCTAAAGTGAAACGCTCATGCTAACAGTACATTATTTGATATCAAAATGTTATAAGATTATTAAAAATGTGCTTTGTTTAAATCAGAAAAACTCTGTTCAGACTTAGTTGAGATGGAGACACCCCTGGAGAAAAATGTGGTTATAAGGGTCACATCACTCAGGAATATTGTGTTTCAGTCAGAGAAACTGAAAAATAATAACACATGGAAAATAATGTGACTTGAATAATTTTATAAAACTGCAGGAGAAATTCAGATATGAGGAATGTGCATGGTAGTAGCTGAGATATACAGGGCAATTATCACTTTCTCAGCAAGGTGTCATCTTGCAATTTAGTTTTCACCTGAGTTTTATATCTCAGATGAGAACTAGGACTCAGAGAATAAGAAAATCCCTTGATATCATATCATATTATAGCATTCATGCAGCATTGACTTGGAATAAAAGAGTGGATTTGGTCCCTTTTTGGGAGTAATGACATTATTTCTTTTGAGTGCCAACCCAGTTAATGCCAACAAAGGTGAGCTTTTGAAATATTGAATCACAGCACAATGTGGTGAGGTGATTGTGATTCCTCCCATCCAAAATCTTTATAGTTTTAGGGGAATAAAAAAAAGTGGTGGGGGGAGGAGATGTGAAGATATGTTTTGATTTCCCTTACTTGAAGTCAAAGATCTGGGACTGATCCCAACCTACATGTCTAAGGAGCTACTGGTGACAGCAGGTGCTTTTTATGCTTTAACTTAAGTTGTTGCAAATGGAGAGGTTTAGACACACAGATGCATCTGTGTATCATCTTTTCAGGAAGAGGCAGTAAAGAAAACACAGTATCGATCAGCCTCCATGTGCTTTAAGAATTTCATTATTATTACCATGCATCTCCCCATGCTGTGAGGAAGTCTACAGATCAAGTGCTCTGTACATTGAAAATGTATTAATAAAAAATCCCTGGAACATTATTAAAAATACATTTTCAGTTAATGCAGAAAGACAGAAACACCACTGCATTACAAAAAGTATCATTTTTGCACACAGGAAATATCCTTACTGCTACTTTTATGAACTCCATGGAGATGAATAGAGCTTTCAAAAAAAAAAAAGGAATTAGACTGTTTTGTTGGTGTCTTACTTAGGCTACTAATAAACTTTGTCAGCTAGGAAAAATGAGAACTGGTTTTACAGAAGATGAGGAAAAGAAACTGCACGCAGATGTATTTTGACAAAATCCTATAGATGAGATTAGTCAATTTCTGGCTCAGAAATAACAGTTCCCTCCAGTGAATTATGTCAATGATTTTTAGAGCAGTAAAATGTTTGTTCTCTGAATCACTTTAGGTGTCTGTTTCTTTATTTTCCTTGAATATAAACAGCACAGTGTTGGAAAGAAGCCCAGGCCATGGTAGATGCATTATATTATTGCTAATGTGATTAACCCAAAGTAAAACATTAAATCCTCCTGAGACATTAGTCTAAATAATGAGATGACCAACTCCAAGTGCCCTGGGCTCATGGCACGGGGAAAAATATCTCATGCACTTCATCTCTTGCATTGACATTTGAAATTTATCACGTGCAGCTGGAAGTGGGAGCAGTTGTGCACAGAGCCATTGGAAGGGAAGAGTTATGCTGGTCAAACTTAGTGCACGTTACAGGCAAAACGTGCTGAGTAAATGCTTCTGCCCTGGCTGCTGAGCTTTGCTGCTGTGGAAGCTGTCACCCAGCTGCCTGTTTAGGCTCCTGCTTTCACCAGCACTTTGTAAATCAGCTGCATTGCTTAAGGTGATGTTTAATTCCTGCCTTGAAATATGTTCACCAAAGTTGTGTCTAAATGCTCAGAACAGCAGGGAATTATGGTGTATGGATTGATTGACCCAAGGCTGTAAGAAGCAAGTTGAAGGTATATTGTCCTGTACACCATATGAGATATGCTGCACTTTTCTTTAAACCAAAGATTAAATCAAAATGGCATTTCTGAATTCTCAACACCACGCAGCACAAGGGTGTGTAGAGCTGAGGTCATTCTGCTTATAAGAAACATAATCTGAGTAAGCACTGACAGGATCTTTCCATGTTTCCTTATCGAGGAAAAAGGGCTCAGACTCAGGAAAATCTTAGGTGCTCAAACAGAAGAGTTTTGCCTAAATTTTCATTGTCTGATGTGCACAGTGCCAGTAATTACTACCCTTCCATTTAAATGCACATTTGTGTCAAAACACACTTTAAAGCCACTTTAAATACAGCAGGATGAACAGTAGTGTCTTTTCTGAAGGCAATGTTCTAAGACACTGCTTAATGGAAAATTTAACTTTCCATTTCTTTTACACCACTTTGCTTCTCAGCAACACAGAATAAAATAATGACTCAAGGACACCCATTTTATTTAATTTTTTACTATACCATTTAAACCCCCAAACCTACACAGATTATATCCTCCTGATATAGCAAATATCAATTAATGCATAATAGCCTTTTTGACAGAGTAACTATAGAAGTACTGGAAAAGTGTGCTTCCCTTTATGTAGTGGTTATGCTGTTCCATGTTGTTTTTATTTCAGGAGTTGTTCTGATAATTGCACTGTTTAGTTTAGACTGTGCAGATTTCGGTTAATTTTAAATTTGTTTTTGCAATATAATCCTTCCTTAAGAAACTTGGCCATCCTTACCAGTTTCAAGCAATACATTTAGATATTGTATGACTGTTTAAAATATTTAGGCCATTCATGCAAAACCTCACTGTATCTAAAACAGATACTAATCTATTTATGATCTCTGTATTTGCACTGTTTGCAATGTGAGGCAAAGCAAAGCTATTCCTGACATGAATGTGCATGTGTGCATGCTCACAGACACTCTCCCAGCCCCTGAGCTGCAGAGGCTTCAGAGACAACACACATTTTGTGTGCCCTTGGAGAATTTGTGCCAGTTGTCACCCCAAACTGTCAGGGCTGCTCGAGGAGCAGCAGGTCTGGCCTGGGGTCAGTGCTGCTCGGGGGCTTTGCTCCCTTCTCACTGGGCAGGTGATTTTTGCTTGTACAACACCACCTGTGAAGACACTTTGAAGTTACTTGTGGTGTTTATGAAGAACCATAGGAACTGGCCTGATTTCACAGAGTGCAAAGGCCCTTTCTAGAGTTCAGAAAGTACATGGAATACAAACACTCTTGGGGTTCTTTTGAATTGGTTTTACTCACATTTTTCTTGAATTGTTTTACTCCCCTTTCTAAATGTGAATGACTTGGGAATAAATTATTTGGAGAGAATAAGAGCCTAAATGGAATGTAAATGATCCAGAAACTCAGATCTGGTGCCCTAACAGCAGCGAAATTCAGCTTTATACATGTATTTGCATTGTGTTACATTGCATTCAGAACTGAGGAAATATCAGGCATTTGGTTTGCATTTGAGCATTCTTTTTGTGGCAAAGCAAAGGTTTCAGATGTCATTGTTGGCTTTTTCCTTCTGCATCAGCCACTCAACTGAGGCTGCAAACCTCTTGATTCTGCTAATTCTGTTGATCTCAAATCAAAAATGTCCTAATTTTCTTTTAGTAATGAACCAAATTGGCATTTTTGCCTTGTTTGCTGGGGGCTAGCTTGTAAACATGTGCTGTTTTGAGATTTTTTTATACTGCCTGCACCAGTTCTTGCAAGCTTTTCATGAGCACCCAGGAGGAGGGTTTATCACCCCTTTGTTGAATAGTACTTATTAATTGGGAAACACTGGTAAAACACTTTCACAAGTGCATTTGAAGACACTCTTCAAAGTTTCTGGTGTTTGCTTTTTTGTATTTAAATTTTGTTTCATCTTCTCTTTATAGTCATATACAGCTTGAGCAACAAGCCTGAAGCACCCAGTTGAAGTTTAAAATGAGTGCAGGGGAAAAGGAGTGCTGAGAGGATGAGATAGGGAGCGTGCTGTAAAGTTTCATAGTTTTATTTAAGCTTCTTGTGTTGCTTTGCAGTGTCTTGGGAGGTGTTTGCTGCATCAGGGTTAAGAAAGGGACACCATTCCCATTGCCTGCCACCTTGTAAAAATAAGAATAAACTGCTGTATGTAGCAACTATGAGCCAGCATCTGAATTCTGGCTGTGATGGCAAGGAAAGCAGTAGCTTGCATGAGATTAAGAAGAGACAAAGTGAGAAAGCAGAGTGAGAAATTGCCTCGATCAGGGATTCTGGAAGCACAGCACACCTCTGCCTACAGGCCAGGAAAATAAACGAATGTCATTACGACAGCCTGCACCAGCTGAGGGTCTGTCCCCATTTCTCCACTGCCACTCAGCTTGCCTGGGACTCTAAGTTCTTCTCTGTGGCCAGTGACTTCAGGCATATGGCAGGTTTGTGTCGTGTACTCATAAATAAGAGAGACTTTGGCACTGGCTCCAGGTTCCTACCTTACTGAGGGAGCCAGTAAACCCCAGGGCTGAAAGGCAAGTCTAATGCCTAAACCTTCCCATAGATTCACAGAATCATTCAGTCTGGAAAAGACCTTTAAGATTGTTGAGTTCAACCATTAACCCAGCACTGCCAAGTCCACAACTAAAGCATGTGCCACATCTACATGTGGAAAGGCAAGAGCCTTCGTCCCTTCTTTTGTGAAACAAAGAAAAGAGTCATTAATTTTACTTTTTGAAATGTATCATTACTCCTTTCTGGAACATGCAAGTTGAGATATTTGTAATAAATTGTATTGACATTTGCTTAATCTAACTTGGGGAGCTTGTCACTTATTTATAATTCTGATTTCCAATGCAAGTGATAGAAAAGTGGCACACATCCATTATGAGTGAGATTTCAAGGAGATAAGGCAATACAAAGATATGCTCTGACAGAGAATTCAATGTTTCTTTTCCCAGTATTGCATTGAGCATAAATAAGAAAGTACATTGGCTGCAGACTGTCTTTTGGAATTGAGAAAATAGAATTCAAATTCAAGTGTATGTATATGTAAGGGTTACTAGATCAGAAAGCATGTGAGCAATCATTCTTCTGTAGACTACTGAATAGGGTACTGGAAGACCTGGATTCTGAACTTTACTCTGCCAAAGATGACTGTATTTTAGCTGATAACTCATTTTAAATGGAACAGAAACACTTGCTTGGAGAGGAGCTGACACCTCCTTAGTGAACACATTGGCCACCAGTCTACAGAATATTTTTATCTCATTTTCTGGTGAATTAAAATTATTTTCTAACTTCTCTGTTTTCCTCACCTCATGATGCATAGACATACACAGGCAGAGTTGGTGAGGTTAGGACTGGGATTCTTCCAGAAGAGTGGAAGGAATTCAGTGAGGCAGGGGAAGCAAAGCATCAAACCCACACAGGCAAGAGGGAGAGCGGGGCTGCTGCTGTGTCTAGATGGGAAACAGGCTGCCATGGCATTGGTAGGGATCCTTTGGGTGCAGATCAGAAAAGCTCAGGGGCTGATTAAGACTCAGATGAAGATGCAGGCAGACTTCCTGAGCCCACACTGTGATTTCTGACCAGGCTTAGTGCTCATGAATAAATGAATAGCAAAGGCAAGGGGCAGTTCCAAGGTCACCCTCTACAACACCCTGTGTGCTTGTAAGGTTGGCTCAGCAAAGCGTGGATTTTTAGGATTCCTGTTTGGGTATTTTACATAAACAGCACTCATGTATAAACTTTTGTACAAACATCTTTTCTGTATATTTATTTGCGTAGAAAATATTTTGGATTTATAAACCCAGAATTTTATGTATGCTTTCAAGATTCCTTTATATATTATTTGTCACTATAACAAAATGATGTGTCTGTTTGAAGAAGTAAAAAATGCAGAAGCAGAATATACTTTTAAGAGCATTGAAATCAATGACTTATTTCTGAGATAAGAGGTAATTTTCTCATTTAAAGCTCATCAATATACAGACCAGTCAGTCACTGTTGGGCTGTTTCTGATAATTCACTATCCAAAAGTCTCCATTACACTGTAATTATCTGTTTATTAAAAGCTAAAAGCCCAGACTGCCATACAGAGCCTTGATTACTTAATATCTGCTTTAATTAACTTTTCACATTCAACTAATTCTGGAACAATTTGATAGGCTCGTTATCAAGCGTGCCAGACCTGTCCTTCCACTCCACATTTTAAAACAGAACACAAAGTTCAGAATTTCCAGAGGAATGTTTCATGAGAACTGCAAGTTTCATGAAAGCTGAAGTGACAGTTCTCTTGTGTCACAAAGTCCCCGTGCAAACCCAGATGTACCCAATAATGTTTTTGTTGTTTAGGCTCACTGTTGTTTAGTGAGGATATTTATGTCACAGTCCATATGTTTCATGAGACCCTTAGGGCCAGAAAGGAAAACCACAGGAAAGCTTAAAAAGCCTGAGAGAGTTTGAAGAAGTTTGGGGTTTTTTTCATACTGAAATGATATATTAAGTCATGCTGAAAACTTTCATTCCTTCTAAATGAAACATTCATTTAATATTTTCTTGCTGAAGAAATTCTAGTATTCTTACTCAAGCAGAGTAGGAGAAGGATGAACATACACACTTTGGAAATTATCCAGACTAACAAATGTGAAACCCATTAATTCCATGCCCTCCTAGTTTTTAGTCCAGCTGACAGCATCACACAGTTCTTAAAATATGAAAGTTCAGTGGGTTTTGAGAGCACTTATTTTGCAGAAAGCAAGTTTCTGACCAATAGAAAAAAATTGAGCAGCATCTTTTTCAATACTTACAGACCAGGAATATAAGATTCATCTTTGTAAATGTGACCCTTATTTTTTCTTGAGTCTGTTTTGATACCACGTATTTATCTCAAATTTTAAAGGCTTAAACTATTTTTCTGTAGCTTTTGCTTACCTTCAAATGACACAGTTTTGGCATATGCTTGATAGAAACTGGGTTTATGTTTGCACGAATTTAATTCTGACAGACTACTTAGAGCTTGGGATATTTTGGTAGAAAGCAATAAATCATCAGTTTCATTCCAAAGTTTCCAAATAATTAAGATGTTCCCTAGGACTCTTTCCAGATAGGTTTGTTTGATTCTCTATTTGTAATTTGAAGAACTTCATCATGTTGACTGCTGCATAGCAGTTACCTTTTGTATGACAAGGAGAAAAGTTTTAAAGGGAGAAAAAATTATTACATTAGATGGAAGAAAACTTTTTTTAGCATGCTCAGACATATCAAAGCAACTGTATTTTAAAATAGGATAAACTAAATAGTTTAATTGACACAAATCCAGCTGGATGGATTCTATTCCAAACTACAGATTTATTTATAATTTCCTAGAACTATTCAGGGTTCATCTTACCATTTTTTGCTAGTAAACTGAAAGGCATGAATCTTTTATTGTTGTGTAATTTGCCTTCTCTCCTGTACCAAATATTCTATCAATAAGAGTGCATCTTTCATACCTTTCTTCTTCTGTTTTCAGTGGCCATGTGGAGCTAGAAATGCAAGCTGTGGAATTTACCTGTCTCCCTTTCAGGAGGCTGTGCTCACAGTGAGACCCCCCTGGCCAGTAAATACCAACAGAGCTGATTGCTGGAGTCGTGTACAAGTCATGCACGAGCCACAACTGCAATCCAAAATCTCCCATTCAACATCTGCCCTGGACTGCCTTCACAGCTGCAGCCAGAGAGCCCCAGTCCTCTGTATTTTAGTCTTTTATTTTGTTATCAAGCACAAATGTTTATAAATCTTGTTTAGTGCCGTTCAGGCAAAATGCTGTGGTGAATAACTGTGAGAGATCAAATGCACACCTTATCTTTGCAGAGAAGTGCCTTGCAAATAAATGACAGGCATTTCAGGAGATCACTGAGATTCATTACCTGGATGATTTCTCATTTTCAGATAGAAATGAAAGGAAATTATCCAATTTCTTTTTTTTATAATAAAATCCAATACATTTAATGTCCAATTTTATAGTGCTTCTTGATTTATAGCATTTCCCAGGCTAATCGTGCTCTAGCTACCATTCCAAAAGCAGCTATCATCTTAACCCTTTCAGTGTGGGTGTGCCCCAAGAAGTGCTTTCTTTGCTCAAAGATAATTTCATGTGTGATGTTGAACACCTCTGGGTTTGAAGCAGAATGCCTTTCTAATATGAGTTCAGTCAGGAACTCCAGACCATTTGCTATTTCTTATAGTTACTGCAAACAAATGAAGTGCTTACATATCCATAAATCCAGAATTTTTGGCAAAAACCACCAACCAAAGAAAAAATATCACATCTAGAAAAACTTTTGTATTGAAAAAGATCTTTGACTGGGTTCTAACCCAGTATTTTAGTCTGTGCTCCTACAGGGGAACAAAGTGATAAACCAGAATCTGATCATCTGCTCTCTGTGACCCATGTCACAAGTAACCAATACATCACCATACAAATTATTCAAATGCTTAATGACCATGATCTCTTGGCTAAACTCAAAATTGCTGATAGTTACTTATAGTGGCTCTATGTCCTACAGTTGAAGTCAAAACTCTGCCTTTTCCACTGTCTTCCTGGACCAGTTGTTCCCCACCCTGCTGGGTAGGTGGGTTACTGGGTGGACAGTGACTGGCAGCCATGCAGTTTTCTAAGTGAATCCCAAATTACTATTTTTCTGTTGTACCCAGAATATTGTGTGTGAACAATGATAGAGCTCATCAGCAAAACGATGTGTCTTGAAGATAATGCTCCTTCAATAACTCTGGGACAGTGTCTCCTCTGAGCCTTTGTTTTGGGCTGTCTGTGAACACACAAAAGCTTCCTTGTTAGTTTAGTTTTACTTGAACAATTTTCAAGGTGTTCTTCACAGTTGTGAAAATCACTTTTTAAACAGCAATGTAGATTTTGTGACCTGAGAGGCTGCACATAAATCAGTAATATCCTAATGCTGAGGAGAGCCTGGGGGTCAGCAACATGCTTTCTCATGTATATGCCATTAGTGGTAAATTAGGAATATTGAAATTATCATCAGTATAAAAGATGCTAGGCAGAAAGGTGTCCTGTGGGTGTTCACAGGAGCAGATGGCTGGCCACAGTACGGTGGACAGTACATGAAAAAGAGTTGCAGCATTTATGGTAAGACTTGTTACATTAAATTACAGCTGTTTCAGGATTTCAGAGGGTTTTTTTAGGATTAAATGCTTTTCCAGTCAAAGACAGTGTGATCCCTCTTGAAATTGTGTCTGGGTGAAAAAACCTCAGTGGTCTGAAGAGACTTGGCTGAAATTGGCTTCTCAACAGGAGTGTTTATTGCAGTGTGATTTAAATACATCCTGTACCATGGCTAAAGAGCAATATGACCCTGGAAAGCAGATCTAACTTTGTTTATTGGAGCTATATTTGTTACTGAGAAGGAACTCCAGTTAGGCTGATTATGACTGTTCTAAAGACAAAACAAAATGATAACCAGCACAAAGTGCACAGAAATACAACCGTGCTTGAAAATATCCTGCCTTTAATTGCTTTGTTCATCTCTGTGTTGTGGTCACTCACAAATTACAGTTGAAGATTCTGTTTTTAACAGTAAATAACAGATGCTTCACTTTAACTAAACTGTTTTCCAGGACTCCAGGGGAAATATGACCCAAAGGAACATGGTTATAGAGGAGAGAACGTGCCAAGGCCAGGAAAAAAGATTTAGCTAAACCTTCTTTTCTAAACTGACTTTCGTACTTCTTGACACATGGTGATGGGAAAATGTGTTCAAAGGAATACAAGCAAAACAATTAACAAGGTTCATCATAATTTCTGAGTATTGAATTATGGATCATCTGAGATATGTACACACATTCAGTGTCTCATGGACTGGCCAGGTTTCAGGAAGAATAATCCTTGTGTGCCCATGTGAGGGTGAAAGGAAAGCCAAGATGTGTTTCCTTAATTTAGGAATAAATGAGAAGCACTAGAGATCAAACTCTAGCTTGAATCCAGTCCATAAGTAATGTTAGGAGATGTCCTATCTCACGCTCTTCTTCATGAGCTGGACACAGGGAATGCTATTATAGAGTTTGGGAATAATGAAAAGAAAACTTTTTTAATTGAAGTAGTGCTATAATGAGCCATTCTGTAAACATGTGCACTGCCTTAGCCTTTGATAGTGAAACAAAATATTGGATACTGAAGGATCCAAAATCTTGATTGCTTCTGCTGAGAGATGCTTTTGCTGAGAATATGAGTTCAGTCAGCCTTGGTCATCTCCCCAAAATGTGGTATGCCAGGCCTGAGAATTTAGAGAAAGTTGGATGTTTGGAACTGAAGTTTGAGGTGAACTAGAAATGGTGTGATTTTAAGGGTAGCCAGGCACACAAACAGCTGTTTTCTAAAATACATTTACCAAAAGCAGTGGCCAGATAGGCACAGTAGTAAAAGTTGCTATTCAATGCTGCTTAGTATTTATTTAGAATACGGTATAAAAATTCTTCCTACTACCTGAAGAGCTGCTGCAAAGAGATGCACAAAGAGTCTGGAAATCTCTTGACAAACGTTTACACAGGAGGTGATGATAAACAAACAAGACCTAATACCTAGCACAATGCTTTTATAGGACATATTTTATTAACAGCTTTGAATTCTTGCTCTGCCTGTCAAGAGAATCCTTTATCCTCAAAACTCTCAGTGCAGCTTTACTGTAAAATGTAGCTCTCTATTTTTAATCAGAATATGGGGAATGCAGGGAATCATATATCCAAAAGCATTAGCAAGTAATACTCAACATCTCTGAAGGCACATTTATTAAATACTTCAATTTGACTGCCAACTTAAATGGCTATCTCTGTTTTGGTGTTGATCTATCATGAAATTATTCTCACACTGTGATCCAGGTTTATTCATTGTCTGCCAAGAACTGGATATTGTAGTCCTTTCAAATGGGGAATAAAAGCAATTTTTTTCCTGTTACAACTCTCAGATAAGTCAAAAGACAATGTATTATTTAGGAAGGTGGTGCAGCCAGTTGTGCTTTCAGCATGGCAGCTGATAATGCTGTAAACACTGTGCATGTGCCTCTGTGCTAGGGAGTGCTGAGTTACTGCACCAGACAATGGGGAACTTTTAAATAGGACCTCATCTTCAGAAAGGGAACACTCAACTCTCCCTGAAACTCAGAGTTTCAGGTGTTTAGAAAGGAGACAGCTAAAATAAATAAGACATTTCCAAAAGCGTTTGTTTCATTCTTTTAGAAAAAAGTTAAGAAATATTCAGTCTTTGCCAAGAATTTCAAGATTCATTTTGAGGGCTTCTGTGCATGAATAAATGCAGTATTAGAATGAGAATTACTGTTATGGATTTATTTTAAAACTGTGTTTTGACACACAGACACATGTAGACATAAATTCTGTCATTAGCAGGTCATATTTCCAAGTCTTTAAGAACTTTTCCTAGATCTAAGATAGAGTTTAAGTAAAAATATATGTTTTAATATAATTAATTTGTTAAATAAAGGGAACTAGAATTCATATTAATAAACTCAGTGAATTCCTGGGATCCATTTAAGCTTTTTTTTAACAAAAGCTCTTAGCACTGCTGATTTCTTGTGATTGATATTGCTGCTTTAAACAGGAGATAGAAATTGAGCCTTTTTCGGTAGCACATGGTTAGTTTTGATAGTGTATCTTACTATATGTTTTAGCAACAATTTGCAAGTGTTATATAAGCCATATATATTCTTGGAATAAATCAACTGGTAGTTATCTCTGAGGACACATCGTAATCTCTTCTCTAAAAATAGAGTGACAGATTATATTTACATTATGTTAAATTTTAACTGAAGAAGAAAAGCACAGATCTGGTGCTATTGCTGTGAGGAGAGGGGGAAAATTATAGACATTCCAGTTATTATGGAGACAATTTCTTCAGAAGGAGTTTCATTCCTAGTCTTATTTTAAAATCTTCATTGTTCTATTCCCTTATGCACCAAGAGTCTGGTCACTGTTATGAGAACTTCACAGTGGAGATTGCAATAAATGATTGAAACATGGTACAATATTAGGCAATAATATACAGCAAGGAGGCTGTACAGATGCCCTAACACTGTAATGCATTATGGTAGAGCAAATAGTAAATATGTTGTGTGAGTTCTTTCTGATTTATGTTATTTTCACATATTTTGAATGCAATGGATGATAGATTTATTTATGTATTAAATCTAAACTGTGGGTACCTTGGTCTGTACCGTGTAAACTCGAGTGTTTATCTCTAGGATAAGACTGATTTGGTTGACCTTGAGGAGTTTAGAGTTGCATCTCCTGAAGTGATGGTAGGAACTGTAGCCTATTCCACAGAGGGAGAGGGGACACAAAACAGTGCATGTGAATGAGATTCAGTCCATCCAAACAGACTCAGAAATCACATGCTCCTCTCTATTAGTCTCTGAATGCCTCCAGTTCAGTTAAATACATTATCTGCTGGATAATCATTTTATGATGAAAAACTGGCAAGAAAAGCACACTCTTCTTGTGACTGTTATTTGCTTGATCACGCTGTTTTTGACCATTCTCTCCTGAGAAGCTTTACCTGTACAGCAAAATGTAGTTTATGTAGGGAAAGCCAGTGTAACCACTATGACCATTCATATATTTTTGATTTCCTGTAAGCACTTTATCTTGATAAAGTGAGCAGTTGTTCAGGTTAACTGAGCTCCCACTGTGCTTTGGATTTGACTGACAGTGGTAGATCTGGTTCCCTGAAGCACTGGGGAATCACTCAAGGGTTTCAAACTGCCCTGGAAGGAGCCTGAGGTATGTTCCTATCAGCTGAACACAAAGGACTACTTTGAGACCAGTCCCCTCTTCTGTGCTTAGAGCCATGGCTGCAGCATTTCCCTGGCTTCACCCCTTTTCTCTGGAACTGATGACACACAAACCCATTCCAATAAATCTCAGCAGAGACAATCATATAATTTTTGTACTTGTAATGGAGTTTCCCTTGTCTTTGTGAGATGAACTCTCCAAAGTGGCTTGAAAAATACAATCTTTTTCTTCTCAAGGATCATGGGGATAGATGCAGCTCAGAATTGCTGTTCAGGCACAGCTGCCAGCATGCTGGGGGACTACACCAAGCAAGCTGCTGTCATTTGCCACAGCTCCACAACTTTCCTCAGCAAACTTCTCTGCCAGAATCCATACAAGTGTCAATTGCCATGAATTACCACCACCTTTAAATACAATTACTTAGCAAAAATACTTAAGACTAAAAAGACAAATGTTGGTAGCTAAGGACAAAATTCCATATTGAAGTGTAATAAATTATAAAGACAATTAAATATGTTCACTAGAAGGAGAAATCCGAGCCTCAAGATACATTTGTAATTAAAGATGTCTATTTAAAATTTTATCTCAGTTTGACCTCCTCATAATTTATAAAGATGTATGTTCAAATGTCAAGAAATTAAGTGGAAATTATGAACCTAATAGCTTTATAGTGAGAAAATCTATGTCCTGATTACAAACCCAATTTATTTTATTGGTAAAAGTGTCTGGCAGATCTGATGGGATTCAGAGGAAATCCTCAGACAAGCCTTTCAAATCAGTAATGATTGTCTGCTTTCAGTGTCTTTGGTGAAATGTATTGTACAAGAGGCTAGAGCAAGAAGCACGTGCATTGAACAGTATAGACAGTTACTATGAGAGTCAGCCCCTCACTTGTGGTCTTGGGGGGCTTTGCCCCTCTGAGTAGCACCAAGTAGCAGGAGAAATGCCATTTCATCCAATTCAATTGCTTGTTAATGAAAGCACTTCACAATCTTCCTTTAAAAATTCCCTAGAGAGCTAAGCCCTGAGGGGCATCTAGTGAGCCAAGCTCTTAGGCTGCACATGTGACTGCTGCTCACAGCTTTGTTCCCTTCCTGTATTCCCAGAATTATCCCCTATCTCCTGTTCTAGAAACCCAGACTGCTCTGGTCCCCAAGGTCTAAGGAGAATGCTCTTCCTCACCCACGTTTCTGTTGCCACGTAGAAAAACTCTTGCTGACTGACGTGGAAAAGTGGCAGATCTCAGAAAGATGACTGATAGTGCCAGAGTGTGTCCAAACTGTAATGGCCTTGATTGACAATATGGGACATGAGACATGTCATGGAGAAGAATCAAACTGTCACAGGAATAGAAAGCCCCCACGCTGTATCTGGATGCTGCATTTTCTGTTTATGCAGTGTACTTGTACGCTAGTCCTTATTTTGTCTCTGAGTTTTATCTGTGCTCTTTGTAAAAGCCCTGCTTTGGTGATCTTCAGCTGCTATTTTACAGCAAGAGTCTGACATGAAGGCTTGTAATCAGACATCATTTTGTAAACAAGGAAAACATATGCTATATATAGAATAAATGACAAGGAATTGTGAATTGCAGGCTTATCTCGATACTGAGGTTTTCTGTGGTGATCTTGCAAGTCACAGCAGGGAGTTCTGAATGGATTGTGAAGGAACCAGAATCAGTAACCAGCATGAGTACACTCATTATTAAAAGTCGGGTTTCAAAAAAGCACACTTGGAAGGACACTGCATTTAAATTAGATCCTTTTTACTCCCCTTTTCTATTTCCCTCTCTCTTGTCATTTAACCTCCGTTGTCATTCATTGCTTTCTGTGAATATTGAGGACTATGAAGTTGTTTAAAAATAACATAGTGAAGAAGAATATATAAAACAATGTGTAATAAATTAATGCCTGAATAAGGCACCAGTGGAGGTAGATTTTTCCAGCATATTCACATAGTAGTCAGAAATACGCGATTTATTACATGCTTGTGTAATAACTGCAGATTTTAGGATGAGGGCAAACTCTGCCTGTATAGCTCTTTCTTTGGCAGTGAGGAGGGCACTGCTGACTGGTGATTAAAAGAGCAGCAGTGAAACAAATTCTGAGGAAACAAGGATGTGTCTGACCTAGGTTAAACCCACAGCAAACTTGCAAGAGCCTGTTCCTTGCGGTCTGGAGCCTCTGACAGGTAGAGAAACCCTTCCTTTGTGCGTGTTAAAGCTCATCAGAAGCACATACACGAGGTTAGGGAGCTGTAGGAACGTGGTGATCGATCCCTAGGGACCCCAGCCCATTCTGCCAGGCAGTACCAACCTGATGTGCAGCCAGGTGAGCATTGGGGTGGTGCCCCCGCCGAAGACCCAGACCGTGGAGAACACGACCAGCAGGGCTGTGCTGAACATCATCTGCTTGGGCTGCGAGGCCGTGTCGCGAATGGCCAGCGCGAAGGCGATCGCACCGCGCAGACCTGCGGAGGACACGGGGCGGGAGCTCAACGCCACGGCAAACACAGCTGCAGTCCTTTCAGCCCAAAGCTCCCAGGGAAGCTTGCAGGCCATAATCCTGCTTATGAAGTACTGAATCCTGCTAACTGAAAGGCTGGGGTTTAATGCAGCGGATTTGCGAAAGTGAACAATGCAAGTGCTCTCATAGTCACATCATAATCACACCTTTGCTTTACATCCACGGAATTATTTGTCTTGAATAATTGCAAATTAAGTAGTAATCTGAATTTATTGAAGATTGAAAAAGAAATATCTATATCCTGTGCTAAGTGAGACTACTCATGAAGTCAGGAGCAAGTGAAAAAGAAGATTGGCATTAAAATCTGTGCCCAAATATGTTGCTCGTTTCTTCCTTGAAAATATAGAATATTTCTTTAAAAGTAAAATAATTTAATGTTCTAAGACTAGTCAGAAAAAAACATAATTTAAAAACAACGAATAGTTTTTCAAAGATGATTTTAAATATCTAAAAGGGGATGCAGAATAAATTAATGTGCTTGAAACATTATAATAGTTGTAGAATTATACACCCACAGAGACTGAATAAACAAGAAATTACAAAGATGGTGAAAACAGCTAAATGAGTTTTAAAAAAAAAGCCCCATAGGTAGTAATAAGGTGACTAAATAGGTCTTGACAGAATGCCATGTTTAAAAATTGAGGGGGAAAAAGCCTGCTAGTGCCTGCAGCCCTCAGGATGCATAATACAAATAATAGTCTATATTTTCCAATGCCTTTCATTTATCTATTTAATTGTACTTTATTGTTTTCCAAAAAAACTTCACCAAATAAGTGTAGAGAGCAAAGTCATTACGTGTATACAATACATGCTGAATCCAAAAAGTACTTTGCAACTACTGAGAAATTAAATCTAGTAATCAAACCTCTTGTAAGGCACTGATGACATGCAGAATCATTTAATTAACTGCTAAATGCAGCTATTTTTGGCCTAGAACTCCAAAGCTCTTCAAGATTACATAGCTGGAATGTGAATTATTAGGTATAGAGGCTGGGCTCCCAATTATTTGGTATAGAAGTTTATCCAGGGAGCAGCACAAAGCCATTTCTCCAAGGAAGAGGCAGACTGGAGTTGCACTGTCTGAAAATAGTGGCAGCAGGTTCAAAACACCCCAGGCAGACACTGGGCTTGTCCTTGGCTTTGCTTTTGTGTAAAAGATATCTCTGAGCATGCAGATGCTTTACTCTTTTCTTACAGGGAGAGAATATCATCTCATTTTAAACATGTATCTGAGGAGGGAATGAATTGCTATTGAAATGGTCTTTATTTCAATGGTTATAGTGGTAATCTGGATGATTAGCCCAGTTACATTTCAGTGGAAGACAATGCTGCTTGCCACACTTGCATCACACCTTTAATTTTAAATCTAGAACATGTCTTTTTGTAAGAGGGGATATATATATGTGTGTATATATATATTTATTATATATATACATACACACAGAGGCACACATATATATAAAAAGCTAATTAGTATGTCTTTACTTCTTGAGCACTGGACTGGCAGTTTCTTCAGTTCAGAAAAATAGTGAGTGAGTTCACTGCATCTTTAACTTATAGAAGGCTCAACATGATCTATAAGAGATAATTCAGTTTCAGCTAAAGACATGTCTAAAGTAAAATAAATAAACTAACTAAACAGTGGGAAGCAGATGAATACACCTAAAATGTAAAGACTCAGTGAGAAGCAAGGAACACTACTCTCTCTCTCTCTCTGTTTCTCAAAATACTTTCCAGGTAATAATAATAAAGGGAATTTTAACAACCAAGAAAATGTTGAGATACTGAAATAGACTGAAGTTAAGGAAGATTAAATTTTCTGTAGAACTTCAGGGAAAAATGCCACCAGAGCCCAGTGGAATGGTTGGATGCAGTGGATGTTGGAACCTCAGCTACACCTGGAGAGAGTGGTGCAGCAGAACTCTGATGAACCATTAGCAGAGATTCCCTCCCCTCATCTCTCACAGGTGCACTGATGGCAGCTCCACATCTGTGTTTATCCTTGGTCTGTTTCACAGATTTTGTAATAGATTTTTTTTGTGCAGCCACTAGGGATTCATCTTTAAGCAATATTCTTTAATGTGCCAGAGTCTTCAAAGCAAACCAGCACAGGGTTAAGCTCCAGAGTCCCAGAGAACAGACTCTGTGTGCCCTGTAGGGCTGTTAGCCATCCCCTGCTTACACCCCACACAGGCAGCTCTCCAAACCCAGCCCTCTGATGGGCCTGTGAGGGCTGGAGTGTTGGTTGTTGGTGTGAAAAGAACCTGCCAGGAAAGAAGACTTTCTGTGGGTAGATCTGGTGTTTTGGTTTCAACTGTAGTTCTCTGCTCTTTTCTTCCTTGCTTTCTTTTCTATTTAGCTGATTTCTTCACATATCTACATTTCTTGGACGAGTTCACATTGCCACTTCCCACCTCCGTGTCTGTGTGAGTGTGTAGATGCAAATGCCTGCACAACAGCTGCCTGTACACAGGCACTTTTTGGTTTAATTCTGCATTTGTGTTCATCCTTTTCAGACTCCACTGATGCTGTAATGCCTTACATTGACAGCAACCACCCCTGTAGCATTGCATCCCACAGACCTCTCTGTTGCCTATTTATGTGTTGTAGAGAAGAGGAAAGCAGAGCAAAAAGTAAATAAAGATGTTGGGAGAAGAGTGGAAGGTGCTATAAAGTCTAAGATTTTAAAATGTTTCTTTTTCACATGAGTAGAGACTGTTGGACTGCTCACTTTAGCTGATGTTCAAGTTAATTTGAGAAGCTCAGGCTTAATTAGTCCTTGTATAAATGACTAATTAAGTTTTCATTTACAATGGAATGTTATCAGGAATCATGATTAAAAACAATTGTAGAAGTGAATCCACCCTCTGGAATGTATTATTGGAGGAGTGGCAGAAGCAGATAAAGAATGTGATAAATCAAAATGCTCCATAATCCACCTCCAAAACTAACTCTTCCACCTCTTCTCAACTGTATTAACACACATCAAAAAGCAGAACTTAATGACTTCAGGAGAGTTCTTTGCAGAGTAAGGTATAATCAAATGCTAATCAACAATGTACTTGCCTGACCTTAATTGCTTTCCTCAGCAGTTTTTCTCAGCAATCAGTTTGGTGATTGTGGCAGTAAAACAAGCAGTAAATGTTTGGTGGATTTGGTAATGATAAGATAGAAAACAAAACTAACCCAAATTCATTGTTTCCTACACCTGAATGTGTGATGCTGTGGTGAATGAAGCCCCTTTTCCCCTGTGATCCACTAGAACCCAGTGCTTTACTACAACAATGAAGGTGGTAAAACACACACAGACCCGGTGTTTCCATCCCTGGAAATACTCCAGGTCAGGCTGGATGGGGCTCTGAGCAATCTGATCTACTTGAGGATATCCCTGCTCATGGCAAGGGGTTGGACCAGATAATCTTTAAAGGTCCCCTCCAACCCAAACTGTTCTATGACTATTGCCAATGATCTCTGTAGATAATTTCCTTCAAACTGAAATTCAGTGTCTTGTTTACTCATCATAAGATTTTCCTCTCTTCTGGCAGTCCTTCTCCCCTCTGTTTATCACTATATGCAGTATGATCAGTTTATAGCACTAAGAATCTTATTGGTAACTAAGCACAAATCCTGCTGCATGTTGAAAAATAGAATTACCCAGAAAATCTGTGTATGCTGTGTTCTGTGAAGTGTGCAGCTGCTGGCAGCGTGAGAGAGTCTTTATTATTATAGTTGCAGATTATGCCTTTACTTTATTATAATGTAAAGATGTTTTTCTCTACAAAAAAGAGTTTTTTTTTCTTTGAAAATAGTAAAAAATTACTTTTCTGAGAATTTAAACATTTACACTTTAGAAGCCTGCAGTAGTAGTGTTTCAGTTCTCAGCTGCCAGATTGTCCTGGAAAGCTAATGTGTGTGAGTTCTCACGTTCAGTTGCTGGCTGCAGGCTGCTTTCTGCTCCTGTTCTGTGGAGAATGAAATTTGACTGCAGAAAACGAGGACAGAAAAGTTAAAGAGAGATTTCAGAAGGTTTCCCATTCTATACCTCAGCTGATGAAAGCCAAAAGCCAAAATGGAGCCCAGAAGTAGACACCAAATGACGTGGAGCCGTTTGCCATGCTGCTGTCTCGCTGGCCACCTGCTCGGCTTACTGGGGGGGTCTCAGGTCCAGCTACCCACGGAGCAGTGGGGCTGAAAGGCAGCTCCTGCTGGATGTGCCATCATCCCTCACTCCAGTCTCGCTGCAATTAGCTGACATTTTCTGTGGCAGCTTTTAGCAGAAGGATTGAATGGCTATAGAAATGAACTGCTGTGTTGCTCTCTAGAGAGTTGGAATTACATAGGCATAAATGAGGCCCCCTGATGTGGAGTAGTCCTGATGAGGAAGCTTGAAATGCAGCACATTGTATTTCACTCGTTATCTGGCTAAATGGATCTCTGTACATCAGGGCTGTCAATCAAGAACTTTTATCCATAAAAATGGGGAATAAATTTTTGCATAAAAAGCACGAAAATGAAGCAAAAAAGGTGCTGGGTTTCTAATTTTACAAAATTATATCATCAATAGCATTGGGGGATCTGCATTTCTGTCTTTCACTGAACAGATATTCTTAGCTTATAAGTGAGTCTTTCCTAACTAACATCAGAAAGTCAAGTGGAATTATTTCTAGCTTGTACAAGTAAGAAAATATGGAATCCAGATGAGCTTTAACAGTTCAGGGGATGATGTGCAATTCAGACTAGAACATGGCTCCCTCTTCTGGATTTAATTTTTTTTTAAAAATATTATTCTACAAGGTTGACAGAATCAATAAAATTAAATATCAAGGTGGAATACATATGAAAAAGTCTGTAGAGTTAAAATGTTCTAGTCTCATGTTTCAAAGTAAAACTCTTCCTGAAGTTTGAGGAATTGCCAAAGACTGTGTCTGATCTGAGTGTCAGTACTAACACTGTCCAAGTTAGATATTTATTTGCTGATATGTAAAATACTCTCAGGTATACTACAGGGTGTCTCTAAAACAACACAACATAAAACCATGGTATTCCCAAATTGTCATGGAAGCGTAGACAGATGGGAGGACAATGGATTGAAAGACAATGGCTTTCTGGGCAGTGAGTTTCCAAAACTTTAATTAAAGTAGCTCAAGAGCACAGCAAGGTTGATTAGAAGGCATCCATTTGCTTCAGTAGCTTTGGAGAGATGACCTTGAGTTTTAAGATAATGAATTATTTGTGATAGATGTGGCTTTTTCCAGTGATAGCTGACTATTTCTGTCATTCATTAAATGTGGAGAGGAAAAATACCAAAAATCCCCCAAAATAGCTCTTACCTGAAAACATCATCATGTGCTGAAAGTTCCTGGGAATCTTTTGTTTTCGACCCAAATTCAAAAGGAAAGAAAGTGGGTATATGTTGGAAGCTCTTGCTACAAAAACTGCCACCTAAAATGTAAGATGTTGAGGAAAATGGACAAACTACAGACAAACCCAGAATTAACCCAAATATTTCTCTAAAGTTATTTTTAAGGTGTAATTAAACAAATATGATATTATCTTTCATGTTTTACATGCCATGTCCTAGTGCTTCCTATGCAGTGGCAGAGATCTGCCTTCCCCAGATATCCTGGTTTTATATTCATCATAATATATCTCACTTCAATCACTCTACTTCTACTCATCACATTTGTGTCACATGTGACTTCATCTTCAGCCCTTCAGGAAAATGCCCATCATCAATTGCAGAGATAGCATTATCTCCTTGAGCAGCAATTTGCAGAGAATAAATGTGCTTTTGGACCTGATTATTACTTCCTTATTTCCTGGTGATTCATATTGTCTATATCCAGCACTTTTTGCTTTTTCTTCCCCTTCTCTGTGAAGATTCTTTATGATGAAGTTCTTTTTTACTCCTCTGTGGAACTATCACAGAAGTTGCCTTAATTAGAAACACGAGGCCATTATCAGATTCAAGGAAAGGCAGTCAGAGCTCCCTATATATGCCTTCTGCATATTTTGCACATTTTTGCCCTCCCCTTGCCTTGTGGCTCAATCATGGCTCTCCCAGCCTGAGACTGAGAACAAATGAACTGTTTGGGAGGTGATGTCTGCATCCCATCAGCTGCACCGAGGGCTGCCTGAGGCTCCATGGCTCGGGAGCAGGGCACCAGGAGCTGCTGGCACTGCTGCCCCATGCCCAGGCAGCTCCTGGGTCCTGCTGCCATCCAGCTCAGCTGCAGCCAAGGGAGCTCTGCTGCGTTCCTGATTATTCATTTATAAATTAGACATAAAAATTACTGCACGTAAACAGTGTGCTCTCAACTTCCAAAGCTATTACACTTCATTTAAAAGTGATGAGCAGAGGGCTGCTGCTCTGAGCCAAAGAAAATCATTGTATAAATTGTCAGTGTGAAAAGAATCTGTACTGCTGTACAAGTAAGATTTGTTGAGAAACCATGGCAGAATTAAAGACAGAGCTTTTCTTTCCAGTCTCTCAGGCACATGATAGTGTAAGTAATTCTGTGCATGCTAGACATATCAAGTATAGAGAAGGGAAGATTTGAGCAAAGCAGAACTGTGTGATTTTTAAGGACTTCATAGCATTTGAGTAGTTTTGGGGAAGCCCTACTTATGGCACATGTCTGTCTGGAGGCAGCTCTCCAGTTTGTGGATCTACACTGGCTCCAGACAGGAAAAAAGGTTTTGTGTTGCACCTGTCCCCACAGATGTGTCCCAATATTTATCCTGATTTCCCACCCCACTTGTAACCATTGGCAGGAGTTCCCCCACTAGTTTAAATCCCCTTACCTCTAGCAGAGGAGCAAAAATGCATGTGCTTACATGCATTGAGGCAGTTATTAGGATATGGGTAATAGATGATTGCACTTGGAATTGACAAAACACTGATTTTTAGTATTCAAGGAAAAGATTCATTTGCTTGTTGACTTCTTTTTTCCCATAGAACATGCATTCTTTTTGTATATATACACACACATACAGAGATATGTAGTTCTTTAAAGCAAAGGATACAAGTGCCCCAAATATAAAGAGAGGATTGAAGATGTGATTTTGAAATGTAAATAGCGCGAGTCCCATGTAACAGAAGATGACATTCTCAGCCAAAAAATTCATGAACTCGAACAACTTAAATGAGAGAGAAAGAACATAATTATGACTCATGTCTACAACAAACTACTGATTATCCCAAGTTCCCTTGGAATACAGAACTGTTAGATGAAAGGAACAGAAATTGCTGCTATTTCAAGGGTGGATTTTAAACCCACCTAATTTGCCATACAGTATAACAAGGTGTCTTTCAGCTTTAAAAATCATAGTTGCTTGCAGGTTTTTCTCTGATTTGTATATGAAAGCTTGACATAGACAACTGGTAAAATACGTAAACAGCAGTAAATTGGATGAGCTTCAATGCAAACTGCAAGGAAACTAAGGGAAATCAGTTTCACTCATGATTACAGGGGTGAGCCTGGGAAATGGCTCCTGGATACACAAGTGGCTGTGCATAATGCAGTCCTGGGCATGGATACACCAATGCCTAGAGAGAAAAGCATTTCCTAAGTGGACTTTTAAGATAAAATATAGCACAGTCTTTCTTACTACCGTGAATATTTTCCTGCAGATGGAAACTCTTACTGCACTGTATGGACATCAATATTGATACTAATTTCAACCAAACTATTTAAAATATCATTTAAAGGTATTATAAAATAAACTTAAAACACATGATTAGGGTAGAATTGCTTCAGTGAAAAAAAAAAAAAAAAACAAGCAAAGCCAAAATATTCATTTGCCTCGAGGGGTTGTTCTTGATTGTATTAGCAACTGATTATATTAAAACTAATAAAATAAATTTTCCTGTTTAACCAGGAAAATCTGGAAAAAATCAATCATTGCTGCCAAATAACCACTGAGAGAAAAAGGGGCATTTCACTTCTGAAGTCACTTTTGAGCTCAGGGTTTTGTGCCAACAAATCCTGATGCAGAGTTAGGACCAAAGTCTGTCAGTCTGTCTGCAGCCAGCCATACATCACTATCCAGAATGTTACTATGGAGATGTTTTATTCATCCTCAGTGGGCTTATGTATTTTTTGTAATATGTTTGTGCTTCTAAAAATAAATATCCAGTAACAGTCACTAAGATTTAACAAAGGAAAAATGAGAGCTGTCGCAATCATGAAAACAAATTTGAGAGGCAAAATGGCATAAAACCCACTAGTATATGGGAGGATATTTTGGACCCCATGGCAGCACCATCAATTATCCCAAGCATACTTTCCATACCCCTCATTTTGTGCTGCAGTAGTGAACAACATGAAAACAAACATAAAAAATATGTGCAGGTTAGCAGTCTTAAATTATTTGTATTAAATTTAGATGAGAGAAAGCAGTTGTCGAAAACTTCAAAGATTGGATCTGGAAACCCATAGAAATTATGATAAATCCTTACTTTTCTACTTGGGAGCAAACATGACCCCATGTCTTTGTGGGAATATCATCTGATGCATTGTTTGAAACCATAGAAAAATGTATAAAAATGTATCAGGAGTGTCATGACAGGATCTACATCTCTATAACACAGATATCTGTATATATGAAAATCTTTTGAGGGAAGGATACTTCTATGAGGAGCCACAACTGCATGCTTTAATTGTTGGGATGAGATAAAGTACTCCAGAAGTTTTAAAGCTGAATGATATTTCAGTTTTCATTTAAAAAATCTCATTCAAGATTCAAAATAATTTAAAGTAGATATACTATTGATGCATTTTAGAAACAGAAATTCTGAAACTAAATTTCCTTTCTTACATCATCAAAACTTCTGTTAACGTACATTTTTTGGAGGAAAACAGATTTTTTTCTGTCATTGCTTTTGCTCTATACTTTTTCTCAGCAGTCTTACTAAATTCAAGCTTTTTCTCTTGCCCGAAGTGCTTTCATGGCATAGCTGATTTTAAACTTCTCGCCCCTTGTCTCCCAGAAATCCAATCCAGATGCAATCTTTATGGATTTCTTGTGAATCCAGTTTAATGCATCTGTTTCATTTCTCTATAACTTAACCTCCTTTTACTCAGTACATGCATCCTGCTTCTTCCTACTTCAAACTTCCAGGCTGATTTCAGTAAATGATTGTTAAGAGAGAAAGTCCCTCATTCTTGTCTGGGTGTTTCCACTCGACATGAACAGTGCATTTCTTCCTTTGAGTGTGTCCCACAGCACAGGCCTGGTGGTTTCCTTGGCCTCTATTCCCAGTGGATGTAACCCTTTGCAGCCACAGAATCTGTGTCAGATGCCTCCAATGCTGGAATTGTATTGCTGGATATAATTTTTTTTTTCAAGAGCAAATATATATAAAACCAAATCCTTTTTTCTTTATTTTTTTCCTTCGGTGATTTTTTAAAGGTTTTTTTTTGTGTGTGTGTGTGTCTTTGCTGAACTGTGCTGGTTTTTTTCCCTCTTATCTCTAGTTTCTCTGCATTTTGATCTTTCACTATCAGAGCATGGCTTGCTTGCCAGAAGATTAAATCCAGGCTACTTTTCTTCCTTTGTGTAGCAAAAATCCAGGTGGTACTTCAATAGCTAATTTAGAGCAGGCTCCACTCCTTCCTATTCTGGGCACAACCATGATATGGTCTCTTATCAAAGATTCAGCTCCTTAAAATGGCAAAAGTAGCTTGTTAGCTTCATTCAGAATCTTCTGTGCTCCCCACATGGTTTGCTCCCTCTTTTTAAAAGTCTATCACTCACTCATATGACACATTTATTCACTGACTGCAACGTATTCAAATTTCTCACCATGAGTTAGAAAAAAATTAAATAAAACAACTGCTTCAGAACTAGTTATTATCATAAAGCAAGTGATATCTGAATGCTTTTTCCTGGAACATGACACTTGCTGATATAACACAAAAATTACCCACTGTTCTCCTGACTTTACTTTTATTCCTGTGTTTAAGTGTAGTGTTTTATTTAGTGTTCAGCTTCTGTGTTTTGTTCAACAGTAATACAGAGCCCATGGAGAGATTCCATTTAGCACTTAACTGTCAGTGCTGTGCAGCACAAATCCCTTCAGAGCAAAACAATTTGTTCTAAAGACATCTTCCAAAAACCATATTAAGAAACAGCTTCCACAGGAACATTTTCCCAAATTGTCATGCCTTTCAGTCAAATGTTTCTGTCATTATTTTAAAGAGGAGATGTCAAGACCTTTTGAAGAGAAGTAGAGAAATAGGAAGAATAGGCTTTCAACTGGAATTTAAAAATTCCTGGGTCACCCAAGGAGTTGCACCGTACACAGCAGGCTCTGTGACATCCTCTCCTGTCTGAGGGGCCACAAGCCAGGTCTGTGCTGAGGTCCAAAGTCTGCTTAAATGCCACTCAAACAGTCTTAATATTTTGAATATATGTACTTGCAAGATTACTTTCATGGGGAAAAAAAAAGTTAGGATTAAAGTCCTGGATACCAAGTGTTTGGAAGTGTTTTTTCTATGACCATAAATTCCTTTGCCACCCACACAGACAACCAACCTCTTTCAATTCTAAATTAAATTGGCATAAAGTGCTTATATACCACTATTAGTTTTCCCAGGGCTACCAGAAAACCATTGTAATATACACATAGAATAAGACATCTTTTTGTAATAAAACTAAAAATGCTCATTTGTAATGTGGCATTTCTAACTCTCCACGAAGTCTATAAATCTGTTTATACTTTTAAAGCAAGAGCTGTAATAAATCACCAATGTCAACATATTGAAGAGTAGAGTATTAATTACAAAAACACCAGTTCAGTACTAATCCAGGCACTTGGTTTAGGTGTTTAGCTCAGTGAGTTACTGAAAATGGTATTTGCTTTGCTTCAGCAATTTCCTCTGTAAATAGTGGTTATTACAAAAGATTTGTATTAAAATTGACATAATATTTACATATTTAAAAACACATCACTCACTAAATATGCCTCACTTTTCTATTACTCTCAGCTGTTGTAAGTACTAAGAGGGATGTGCAAAATTTCTGTTCTAAGCTGGGACATTCTTCTGGAAAATGCCACTTGCAGTTCAGTTCTCACTGGCAGAGGAAGGAGTCAGTCCAGGCTCTCTCTACCTTAGGCCTTGCTGTAACCACTCAGTTTATCCTACACCAATGTTTTATTTTAACTCAAGTGAAAAAATTTATATGATATAAAAACTGTAGTAGTTTTATCTTTCCAGTGAGACAAGGAAAGCACACTCTTTTCTCCTCTCCCTCCTTTCCTCCACCCCCACAGTTGTTCCAGCCAATTAGAACAATAAGCTATGCCAGAATGGCTTTTGCAACTTGATTTATTTTCTAGAACTACTTATATTTTCACTAAGTGTTAGAGAGATTTTCTAGGTAATAATTAGTGCACCTGGAAGATGGATCACACTAAGTACTAATCTCATCTTCAATAAAAATAGAATTCCTTAAAGGAGCATCAAAAGGAGAAAATGAACATAATCTATGCCACAGTCCCCTTGTGGCTGGGGAGATGGAAAATGTAAGATTTTTCAAATACTGATATTTTAAGGAACATTTCTCATCTGAAGGAAATAAAGTTAGTGTGACAGGAGTGGATAAAAGCAGGATGGCAAACAGCATTCTTTCCTCTTGAGGGAATAACATTAGTATGGAGGTATTGGGTAGAAGCTGAATTACATCCTCAACTTCCTTCCAGCAAAATTTAGTGAATTTTAATCATTGATGGCAATATTGCATTCGTTCACTTGATTTAATATCTGCTGGAGGAATGTCATCCACCTCTTACAGGCACCTGAAGGCCTTCTGTAGTTGCACTGATTGTGCTAAAAACATGGAAAATGCCACCTGGCTGGGGGTGCACCCTACAGTGATGTTCTCTTGCATCAAAACAAGGAGAGTTTCATAGTCCAACAGCAGCTAGGAAGCTAGGATGTAAAATTGATTATACTTTTAAGAGAGATCTGAAGGTGGCAGAGCTATTAAAAAGCCAAGAATTCAATGTTAAGTGATGGTTATAAAATTTATTATCTTTGAATAATGCTATTTAATTAGATCACAGATATCAAAACTATTCTATGAAGTCAAGGATATTGATAAATTAATAATTGATGAAAATTGCTTTTCCTTAACTCTTTTGAATTAAAATGCAGTGAGAATGCAAACTACCATAATTTTCCTGAGATTATAGACGACTTTATTATAGCCTAATTGCTTTATTTAATTACTCTTCTGATTAGAGGTTTCAAAATTGGGAAAAGGTTTGAACCTCTTGCTTGAAATCTTCTACAGCTGTACTGAATGTTCACAGCATAGTGATATAATGCTCATTTCTGAATATGCTTGGATGAAAGAATCAGCGAAAGTAACTCAAATTCATGATAGAATATAAACTTGTTTATGGTGCTAATTTTTATATGTGAGCATATCTGACTCTAAATTTGCAAACACACTAGCAGAGAGAAATTCCTACAAGATCTTTAATGTCCTGGGGAGAAATTCTGTCCTTTTTATCAGTAGGCTCTGCTACTGAATTAAATGAATTTCACCCCAACAGATTTATTGAAGAGACACAATAACTTTCTATTTCCCTATAGATCTGGGAGGTTTAAAGGATTCATAAGGCCTGAGGAAGAACTAGGAAAGAAAAAAGATAGAAAACAGTAGCACCAAGGGGAAGGAAATGCAATATTTTGCATGTCCATAGTTGGCTTATTCTTTCTGGTATAATCTACTCACCATCACCAAAGTTCATCTTGAGAGAAGCTGTTATAAACTACTGGCACAGAAAACACTTCTGACCAACAGCAAAGCAAAACTGTTGGCCTCAGATATAAAGGCAAATTAAAATTATCATAGGTCTGGAATGGCTTTGCTTAAAAAAAGAAATTTAAACCAAAAATGCTGAAAATTAGGCAGCCAAATAAGAATTTGGCATTTAAATTAAATGTTGCCTTCAGTCAAATTTGGATCTAGCTCTAGATCATTATCTTGCTAAGTTGCTTAGGAAAGGGGATTTCTGCAAGGCTGGTTTTTTTTTCAAACATGGCCCAGTTAGTAAGAGAGGGAACCTTTTCTGATCAGTAGCTCCTTTTCCTGCAGCACAGCCAACTTTTGCTGTTATAAAGCACCTTAAATGGTACCTAAAAGTAACCCTGAATGGAAAATGTCACCAAAAGAGAGGGGATGGTGCTGCTGCTCCTACAGCTCGTCAGCCAAGTCCTTCTTTGGTTCACAAACTAGAAACAACCATTTTCAAAGTGCTTATTTATCTTAAATTCCTGAACTGAGATGTTGCAGGCACAAAGGAAGGAGCACCCCAGTGCTCTGTTGTCTCAAGATTATGTGCTCAGGGATTCCTGCAGTTCAAACTCGCTGAGTTTATTTGAGCAGGACTGGTTTCTGCAAGGATTAAGGATGGGACGTGAATAGAGTGCAGCTGCAAAATTGTTTGAAGGGACATAAAGAACTTCTGACTGGTCAGCAAATAGTGGTGGTACTGCAATAACTGTGTTGAGGATGAATTGAGAAATTTTTGGAAAACATTGACGCCTCTCCCACGCCCTGACAGAGGCAATGAATGGAAAATGAAGGTGCTGTTAACAGCCTGTGCTGCCCAGGATTAAAAAAGATGAAATCAGAGAATAGAGTCTGTGTAGAAGAAAAAGAATAAAAAAGATCAAGATAGTAATAACATCACTGAAAATGAAGCTAAAGGACATATTCTGAACAACTTGAATGATACTTTCTTGGAGGGCTCTTACTGGGGTAGAAAATCACTGATCCTGTGGAAATAGGGACATAAACTGAGAGTTAAGATCTATGAGGAGCAATGGTTAAAAAAATGCAAAAGAAAGAAACGATTTGTGGCTTGCCAAAGCAAATTTCAGATAAAAAAGGAGACTTAGTTGCTTTAAAACATGACAGTTCTTCTGATCAAAGAAAAACAGGAATGTTATCAATGTAATACAGTTATCTTTAAAATGGCAATGAGCTAATAGATCCTTTGCATCTCTGCATTTATATTAGAATTAGAGGAACTGCTGCTGATTTTTCAAAATTAAAACACAAAATCAATCTCATCTTTCCCTTTCCCTCCTCTCAAGTGTGTTTTTATTTTTTCTGTGACCTGCCACCACAGTCCTAACCTCTTGCAATCAATTAAATTTCTAAGGAGGACAAATACAATTTATTCTATTTCAATTTGCTGAGGGGAGATACACTGTCATATTAACTCTTGAACTGTGTTCTTAAAAACAGTTTCCTTCCTTGCCAAGTTTTGGATGGTGGAAGAAATTCAGTTAGTTTTTGACATGTTAGGAATTAGTGACTTATATGGGGGCCTTTGACCTACCAGGAATAAAACCAAGAGGTTCTTATGAAGTCTTTGGTGTCTTTTCTTCATGACTATGAGACTTAAATTTCACTGCAAATCTGACACTACAGGACAAATACTTCCCCTCTTTGCATCTGTTCTATAGAAATTATATTGCAGCTTCTAGCTACCCTAGAAAGTTTCCCTTTAATGTCTGTAAAGCTAATTCTGTGGAAAATAAAGCTGTAGAACTATAAAACAGGAATTACTCTATTTTACCTTAAACCAGACAACAGTAGCAGTATTCACATGCATTTTTCTGGTGCCATGTTGTTTTTGTTTATATTCAGGGCCTAATCTAAGATAGAATTTTTACTAAATATCTTGCCTAGTTTCTGTGGCACAGTCACTTGCTCAGGGTTTCCCATGTGTACAGTGCTTTGTTCACAGAGGGGAATGGACAGAGGCCTTACCTGTCCCTAACCCAGGTAGAGCATCCTCACTCTGAGAATTGCTCTTACTCTGAGCAGTGTTGAATAGTGTGAGATCCTGATGACATTAAGCTCCTTTTATTATTCTTAAAGACCTATTATTGATGAGTCAATTTTAACTACAGTACCTTGGCAGAATGCCACCCTGAAGCTACACTGGGCTGAATTATTTGCAATTGCCTTGCAATTCCAGTATTAGGATCTGAAGCAGGATCCTGAATTAGTAATTCACTGATCTGGTCTTACATGTTTGAATATATGTGTGAATTTGGGGAAATCTTTTGTTTCATTTCTCCAGCCATCTTTAAACAGCTTCCCTGCCCCCTGATGTAGGCTGCTATTCAAGAACTGAGATTCATTTGGACAAGAAGGCTGAGAAATGTGAATAGCAGCTATGTTCTGTGTGTCACACTTTCCCCCTAAGTATTAGAGGATGTGATTTTTCTCATCTAACAGTCCTTTACACTTAAAGCTGTAATCTGGAGTGCTCTATGGAGATGTGATAAATGAGACAGAATTTGACTCAAATGGAAGCTGCTGAACTGTTGGAAAAAGTATTGTAAGGATTTTCAGTGTTTTCAGGTCTACTAAATTACTTGTGATCTCACTGGTGATGTTTTACCAGTATCACCAAAGGGGAAAAAACCCAAAACAGTAAAACAAGCAGAAATTAAAAATGCTACACTAAGCACTAAGATACATTTTCAACTGCACTTAAATCTGAGAGCTCAGGAGACTATTTTACATAAAATTAAGATTCTGTAGTGAAAAGATAATAATGCACCTTAAAAGTACCTTCTGTAAGATTCTGTGGGAAAGCAGGAGGTGGGTAAACTAAGGACATATCATCGGGCACCTCAGAAAAACATTTTTTCAAGAAAAATATTAATTACTGTATAAGTGTGTTGTTCTGAAGATGCTGAATATCTGCTTGGAATTTTCAAACACTCCTAACTCTCCTCAGATTCTCTGAAGGCATAGAGTGGTCAACACTCTCCTTAATTTGTGTGACTGAAGCAGAATTAAAAGTAAAAATCTTGAAAAAGAGCCTTAAACTTGCATCCTATTTCATTATTGTAGGTTAATTAAAGCATATAGGTATCACTCTACATGTAAATATAGGGCACTTATTTGAATCCTAGTCGTGATTTAGACATTTAGTCTGAAAATTTTTGACAAAGGGCTTTTTAGCCCTTAATTATGTGCACAGACGGTACCATGAGAAAGAAATGAGCTATAGTCAGCTGTTTAGTATGTCTTGCACTGTGCTACCATTTGGTACAAATGTCTCTTTGGAAGGTAGGAAATCCATTAATCGTGTAATGGAAACACAGCTGTGCAGTCACTAAAAAGACAGGATGCTGGCAAAGGCCTTAGACTATTATAATGCCTTATTTACATGTATTTATTTTCTCCTCGAAGCTTATTGTGTGAGAATTCTAGTGTTACTTACATACTTCTAAAAGTTTTGACCAAAGCTTTTGTGCTGTTCTTATAGCTGATAGGGAATTTTGCAGATAATAACCCTTGAAAGAGAATTGTGAGGAATCAGCATTCATGCAAAAATCCTGCAAGTGTAAAAGGAGAAACATCAGACAGCAAGAATGGATCTTTGTCAGCAGCAGTTTGGTGCTCTTAGGAATCACACAACAGCTCAGATTCCTCAGGGCCTCCGGTTGCCCCAAGGCTCTCTGGGCAGGGCAAAAGCATTGCTGTTTAAAAAGGTGTAAAGTGAAAAGGTGGGAAGGCCCCCAGAGCACTCAGACTGCTTTGGGTGAGGTCAGTCCCTGCTGGCAGCAGAACTCGATGCTCTCTGAAGATCCCCGTGCAGCCTCTCCAGCCACACCAGAAATAGCATCTTAATTGTGTTTGCAAACACAGGCCTCACAGGAAGAGCAATTATGGACCTGGTGACACATACTCATGCAAGTGTAAGGCAACACAGGGTTCTAATTAAGGAACCTATTACTAATACCCTCAACATTAAAAACTATTTTAACCTATGTGCTGAATAATCTTACTGCATTGCAATTTAGCAGTATAATGTATTATGCACAGAAATACAGCCAAGTTTTTCTAGAGATTTATTCCACAACTGAAGAATTTATTGATAAATCCTGTACTAAAATCATCTTACAGAATAATATGAAGTGTCAGTGTTTCCAAGTTAGAGAAAATCATTACTATTAGGACACAACTGTATTTTAAGAAAGAGACTAAGTGTTTTTACCTCTGTTATGAAATAAAGTCAACCACATTTACTCTAGGTCTGGGGTGTTAAAGTGCAGCTTGCTCTGTTTCAGCACTATATGTTGATGATGTGAGAATATGTTCCTAGCCCAGGACTGGATTGATTCTGGTTTGCCTTTTCTCTTTATGTGTTCCACAGCTGCAGTTTTGAGGGTGGCAGTAATTAGGATGAGCTTGATTTCACAGGTTACATACACAGAGGGGATTCTCTTCACAGAGCTAGATGTGCTTTACACAAGTGGGGCACAAGGCTGGATATCTGTGTGGTTTAAAAGTTAGGGACAAGTGTTAACTACCCAAAGTAGGGAGAAATATTTCAGAGGTTGCTCTTCAAACCTCTCATGAGGAGATTGACAGCAGCAGAGCAGCGATCTGCAGAGCTCTCAAAAGCAGTGTTTGGCTTCTGCAGCAGCCCAAGCTGGTCTTACTTTGGGAGTTCCTTACACATTCCTCCATATGCCAATGAGATTTTGGCTTGTTGGTTATAATTCCAGTTGGTATATGTTAGCTAACTGCTGGCATCTGATACTGTGCTGTAAAGAGTAAACTACAACCTTAACAATCTAAGATCTTTATTAATATTTAAAGAAAATGTTTAATGTTTAAACAGATTGTAAAAACTTTAATGAAGCCATTTGGAAACTACTTTGCATATGGTATTATGTTCCTTAGCCTACCAGCATCAAAAATGACATAATTTTTCAACAAGATGAGCTTCTCTGTAGAAATACTGCTTCATTACAGTTCTGGGCTACTTCAGGGTATGAATTATATTTCAGCGTGTTATGTTCCAGTTTCTGTGCTTAAGCAAAATGTTTTTCAAGAGAATTTCTCTTCTTCGTAGGTCCAAAGTACTTTAAAAAATTCTCCGTGTGTGTGTGTGTGTGTTTAAGATACTAGAACATGGTATTCCTCATCAAATGCTGATGACAAAGGGACACATGTGTGATGGGAGCTAATGAGGCCAGAGCACATCTGCACATTCCCAGTTAAGGAATCACTAATACAGGTGTACAAAAACAGAGGGAAAATGGAAACTACGGAGTGAAGGGTAGAACTGAATATTCCATATTTTGAAGAGTGCAAGATTTCTGTATATGGACACCCAGTATTTTCAGTATTATGGATAGAACAGCAGGTAATTTATGATATAAACCATAAATTATGCAGGTAATTACTGATGCATCAGAACTATAAAGTCCACTGTTATCAGTTTACTCATAGCAATGTTTCCTAGCTGTTTATCATCTATCATGTAGCTCACAGCTGAAAGACAGGAAACCATTACAGCATTTTCACATAAATTTAAGAGGAGTCACATGTAAAGAGCCTTCAGATTAACATTCTTTTAGCATGGTTAAGTAATCAGGAACATCAGTCAGATAATGAGGGATTTTGTTAAGAAATTCAGATTCAAAGACATGGTGGTATAATTCCTTTTGCAGAAATCAAGGTTTTCTTGTGTTGTTATGATTCTTCTTGTTAAACCCATACACTAAGCAGCTTTAGCTTCCTTTATAGCATTACACTGTTCTACAGGGTTCCATAAGATCTTATGGTACATCTGGTCAAACAATGCACCTGGCATGTTTCCAATCTTCATCTTTTTCTGCTAAACACAGAAAAGAGCTGTGCAGAGAACTGGAATTCATTGTACACTTCCTGTCAATTGCAATCCATTTAAAAGGTAATAATTACTACAAGCACTATGCATGTGGTGCATATTCAATTAGAGAAAGGAAGGCAATGCTGAACGAGGGCAGGCTGCTTGTGACAGACCCAGGGGCTCTGCAGAGAGGCTCTGGCTCTGCAGTCAGGAGCACAGGGCTCAGTCTGACACTGCTGGAGCCCATCAGTGCCTCAGGAGGGAAAACCACAGCTTATAGGGGAAAGCACAGGGCAAGAATGAGGGGCTGCTTCTCTTCAGGGTGCATAGGCTGGAGCTGAACTGATAGCTGATGTCTAGAGACCTCAGCTTTTGGACTTTTCTAGAAGAGTAGAAAACTCTGGCTTGTGTTGTTTCCAATATAGGTTAGTTACCTGAAAATTAGCAATAGTTTTTATTTGCAGTTTCAGGTGTCTGCTCCTAACAGCCATAAGATAAATGCTGCATAAACCATTCTTTTTTAAACTATGCTTGCTACCCTTTTATGTTTTTATAATTTTCTTCTCTCAAAAAAAAAAAATCAAACCCAAAACCTGGGGCATTTTTGTGTTCTCCCTGGTTGTTTTGAACAGCTACAAAATGAAGATTTTTGCTATAGGCCTTGTCTCAAAACAAAACAAACCCAAAAAACAACAACAACAAAAAAACAACCCCAAAAACCAAACCCCAGAAAACCCCTGGGTGAAATACAAGAAGATAAGAGCAAGGTTTTTCCCTAATATTACTCATTTCCAAAGTATTTACTTTAAGCAAAACTGGCCAAAACATGGGCAAAACTATACTAATGCTATTCCAGTACAACTAAGTCTTCCCCAATGCTATTTTATTTTCAGACTCTTTTTATCAAAAGGAGAATCTTCTCCAGACCTTTCTATTGAGCCCTGTTAGTTGGTCACCTGTGCTGTTTCCTGAGCAGCACTGCCTGAAGCCTCAGTTTTTATCACTTCTGAGTCTGAACTTGCAGGAGTTCAAGGAAGTTGGAAATAAGGGATTTTTTTTGTTTTTTTTTCAGCTGCAGAAAGGGAACCTTGAGACAGTGCCAATCAGAGTTAACTTTTATGCTCAGTCTCCACTTAAGTGGAAAAATGTGCTTCATGAATGCAACCTATTCAATGCTAACCAAGAACCTGGACTTTACTGGATTCTTTAGGCAAAGACCCCTTGTGTATTTTTGAAGAGAGCCAGCCCTGAATGCCATGCATTAGATAAAAAGAATTCCCAGCTCCCTCTCAGAGGACTAGCCATCAAACACCTTATCTCCTATCAGACAGCCAGCTATCTACCTTGGAAGATAATACCCCCCAGTCTGGTGTGAAATGTTCCTGTAGGCACTGCAATTGTGGTGCACTGGGAAAACAGATTCCTCCTGCACAGCACAGATGCAAAGACTGATTAGAATCTGGTACTGGTGTAACCTTTCTGAGAGATAACTTTTCTCTCAGTCTTTCTCTCTGCCAATCATTTGTGTAGAAATACCTGACCTCTTGCAGTGCCTTAAACGTCGTTTTTCCCTAAGCAGAGTTTCTGAACAAATCACAACAGCTGTCAATTAGGCTGCTTGTTTCAAAAGGATGAGAATTATCCTTGTTTATCCTTATGTTTTGTGGTAGTTCTGCCTTGCTAATAATCTAGGACATTTTGCTGTAAGTAAGGTTGTCCTCAGCCTTGAAATACTCTCAATTTTTTTATAAATTAAGAGTCTGAATTGTAGGAGCCATTAAAAACCTGACATTTGTGCATGTACTTCTCTTTCTAGACTTATAAATTCATTATCTATAAACAGTCCAGTGTTTGGTAACAGAAACAGTAGGCATTAACCAGAGATAAATTAATATAGGCTGTGTAATACAGAAGCAAGCCCAGCTCTCTTTGTTTGGTCTCTTAAACACTAATACAAATAGCAGAACCAAAGCCCCAGGGCACACACATGTCCAGTGTGACTGTGGAGGGTTTAAAATAAAGGCACCAAACCACTTCATTTAATGCTGCAGCTCCCTATGAAGTTAGAGGGCTGCTTCTTCCCAGTATGGGTGCTGGGTATCTGGAGTGGGACCCCTCACAAACCAGATGGGCACAGTTTGGGTGTTGGAAGTGCACTGTCATCTCTATCCACTCTCCTACTCTCACAGAAGGACAACAGCAGCTGCAGTCCCTGGCATGTGCTTTTAACAACAAACTCAGGAGAAATCTTTCTGCTACTAAAGCAGAATTTGCAGTGCATTATTTATTTTCTTATCAAAAGACAGCTGATGGGAGAATCCTAGAAGACAGTATCATGTATCTAGAGAAGGGAGATTTGTTGCTCCAGTGTGGCTGTAGGTCTGCTTGCAGCTGGTTTACAAGATACATAGGCCAGCAGAAAAGCAGTAGAATGAGATCCCAGTGATGGTGCTTCACTTGGATACAGTGACTTCAGTCACCTCTTTGCCTTCAGTCCTGCAGTGCTCACTTCATAAACATTGTCTGTTGGCATTCAGGCAACACTCCTTTGATGAATTGATTTTTCCCCCTTTCAGCTGATTCAGACACCTCCATTGCCATACTTTACTTTTACTCTACTGTTTTGCTTTGCTTCTGCAGTGAATCCATAATCATGGATGGAACAGCTCCCCAGGGAAGTGGGGATGGTGGAATTGCCATCCTTGGAAGTATTCAAAAAATGAGTAGATGTGGCATGGTGATATGCAGTTGATGATTGGACTTGATTTTGGATATCTTTTCCTACCTCAATGATGCTGTTATTCTAAGTCTATATTGAGACTATACTATAATATATTAAGGTCAAGGGACTATAATGATTTGATTTGCAGTTTTTGAGAAATTTAAAAAAATGTTTTATGACTGTTTTTTCAATGTGTTTTGATTAATGGGATTAATTAGAATTAAATTGATATGCTTATAAACACAATCCTTGTATACAAAAGTGTCTTTGGAATGCAGCTTAATTTCTGATGCAGCAATCAGCTGATTGATCCCCAGCCAGTGTCCTTGTTGGACAACAAATAGCTGCATCATCAATGAGCTAGGAATGTTTTGAAAGCTTCATGTATTTTCCAGGGATTTCTGGGAAATACTAGCTGCTCCCCTGCAAAGGGATGACTTTTATTAATCAGACATAATCACGTCTGCTTTGCAGCATGAAGATTAAAATTTGAAGCAATCAGTACCATGTCTATCAGCGAGCAAAACCCAAGACCAGTGTGAACTTTCAGTCCTCCAGTGCACACTGATGTGCCTCAGCCTCTGAGCGAGACTGCATGTCTTGGTGAAGTTACTCAGAAGTTAAGCAGCACTTAACTTCTTTAAGTGTATCATTACCTCATTCTCCCACTGTGTTAAGCCTTGGAGGTGAAGGGCCACTGAAATCTTAACTTGGAATCTTGTGCACACAGCACACCCCGTGCAGCTGAACAATCAGGCCAGGAGCTCTTGTCTCTAAGGCAGCTGTTCCCATAATGGGTTTGCTATCAGGAGCAGCAAACCAGCTGAGTAACTGTTTAACTCCTAATGTGATTAGAAAGGCTACTACACCTAGTCTGAGAAAGCAACTTTCACCAGCAGTTAGACACACCTGTTTCAGAGGTGACCATGAGAACAAGGCTTAGATTGGGGAATGAATGGAGACAGGCAGGGCAGTGTGTGACATATTCCCCTTCTTGTCTGGACGTGCTTTCCTGTGTCTTCTTGTAATTCCCTGGCTCTTCTTCCATAGGTGATGCATTTCAGAATCCCCTTTCCAGAATTTATAACTTGCTGACACTATTTTGTCTGCAAAGAGAATTCTCCATACCCTTGCACACATAACCAAAGAGAGGTGTTGCCCTGCCCCAGTCTCATTGTTGCAGTTGTTCCTCAGAGTTAAAGGAACATAACCAGGAAATGATACAACTCATAAGTATGAGGAATTATATTTATGGCCATTAGTCAGTACTCCACCTCTAGGAAAATATGCTGGTCTTAGATTGGCATTTGAGTGAAAATGATAGAGAGCAGAGAGAAAAAGAGAGTGAGGAATGTCTTATCTTCCTGTAGAAAACACAATATTATCCATGAATCCCTTCCTAGAGGTGACCTGTAGGGATTTACACTCTGCCCACTTTTAACAAACCAGGGGTTTCTATTTATCTCACAACACCCTGCCCAGCCACTATAGCAGAGCAAATCAACCCAGCCCAGCTGTACATCTGAAGCCTAATGTAAAATCTGAGCTGTAATGTCCCAAGATTTAGAAGCAACTGTTTGGCTGCAGCATAACGTGAGGGGAGAGAGCAGCTGTAAATAATTCTAGAGAAAGCTGCTCAGAATCAAATAGCTTTCGATCAGATCCCAGCAGTTTCATCTTCTCCTTCACTAAGGATATATTGGATAAATGAAACTTTAAGTGCCTGAAATTCAGGAGCACTCTGTTTGACCTAACCTTGTTGCCATGAGGCAGGGTCAATCTGCTGTTAAAATCATGATGACCATGGTGAGGTCTATGATGATGACTTAAAAGTACTGCCATAAAACATCACCCATGTTAAAAAATGACAGCAAAACCACACAGAATGTTTATAAATACTTAATGAAAATTGGGATAATTGAATTGAATGAAAACTATCTAAAGCATCCATTTTCACTAAATTTTTGTTATCTTACTTTTCTTATGAAAGAGTTGAAATAATTTATTTATGAAAAGGTTGGTGTTGCTTTATAGTTTCAGATGCTTGAAATCTAATATTTCTTTTTCATGAAATCTTAAACAGTGATTGACAGAACAATAAAGGATACATGGGGACTAATAATTACATGGCATCGTTTAACAGGCCTTTTTTAATAGAAGTTCTTAAATTTTCATTTAAGAACTGTGGATAAGTTCTCATTTTACATCAATGACTGAAGAAAAACTTTTAACTTTTTTAGACTAAATGGTGATGTATTGTCAGAAATACAGAGCTTGGCACGAGGGTCAGAAATACCTTCTCCATCACTGTATACTGGATTTTACCATCAAGCTATACAATTTTAAAAGCAAGTAAAAAAAATGAGAAGAAAATTATGCAAAGCAGCAAAGAAAAAGTATTTGTTTAAAAACAGCTAATACAATTTCGCAATGTGATTTACAGTTTTAAATCTAATTTCTGTGGGTTTTGTTAGCTTCAGCTTCAGCCTTAACTCTGTTTTGTCAGCGTGCATTACAGTGCAGCACTCCTTTCTGAAAGATCTGTCACATTGCAACAAAAGAGAGAGACTGCTTTGGAATAATTCTATAAAAGAACTGAAAAGCCCTTGATATGGGCCAGTAATGAGTAATAAAAATGACTTAGATTGGGAGCAAAGCCAACTGTCTGAGCAACAATATTCATTTAAAATGCACTGAAGTTATATATGATTATGAGAATGCCAAGTGTGTGGCTTATTAAATTTGCTTGAAGAGAATTCTTGGGAGGAGAGAAAGAAAGAGGCAGTGCAGGTCTCACTGAAATAGCTGCATATGAAAGGGTAATATTTGGATTAGAAAATAAATTAGAAGAATTCAAAGGAATTCAACAACAATGTTTGAACCGTATCGTAAAGGAGGCTGAGGATTAAGGGTTTATGGGGAAGAGAAAAACAGAATAAGAAAGAGTGCATAAAACTCATAGCTCCATAGAGAAACACATAATCCCTTTTCTGTGTGTTCAGGGGTAAATTTGGTTTATTTTCACTATTTTGTTTTGCACTTGTTGAAGAGGAGGGAATAACAGAGTAAACATGAACAAAACCAGGATGCATTTAAACAAAGTATTAGTTAATTCTGCAGCTGAAAAGCTTCAAATGTAATTAAAAATATCACAACCTTGGCTTTTTCTGTCTCTCTCTGAGGCCATGCATCACTAAAACATGCAGATTTTCAGAGTCCCTGAAAGAAACCTTCTATTCAAACTGTAAGTTATATGCAAGGGGAGCAATGGCATACATAATTCAGTCTTTCTGCAAAACAAAACAATCCTATAGTAGATTTCAGTGTGGTTCTCTTACAATACAGTTATCAGAGAAAGGTTACTTCTCTGCTGGAATACTTTCTGAAGGCATCAGCCTCTGCTGCTATGAAGAAATACAATTGGAAAGACATCCTGTTCAATAGCTAACACTTTATTATGGGAGTACTGATCAGAAACTTTTTTGTGATTTAAAATCTGTGAGACTCTAACAGTTGAACTGATACTGTGGCCAGCATTTTCTTTCTATCAAGCTGTTTTTGATAGAAAATTGGATTTTTGATTAAATTGAGATGTGCAAGAAGTGATGAATTTTTCTACGTAAAATTTCCAATGTTTAAAAGAAAGGAATTGCTGAAAAAGGTATGAGAATGCATCATGAAAATTATAGTATTGGACCATGTGTTTCCATTTTGTTCTAGGAGATAGGTTTCCTACAGCCTGGGGTTCTGGGGACATATGAGTCAACATTAAAAGGGAAGAAAACTGCATTTAAATGACTTCTTACAGGATCTAGGTAGTGACAGGGTTGTCTAAAATTACTCCTTGTGCTGAAAAGTATTTTGAACACTGCAATGCCATAGAACTGAGAACAGCCCTAAGTTTTAAAAATAATTACAACTGTATTAGTCACTTCTTCAAACAAAAACCAGATGATCAAATTTCACATTTCTAAACTCTAAATAACACAATGGAAAGGAAAAAATCTCTATCTTTCTACTTATGACAATTTTTAATGAAACAGAAATTAAACTATGCCAGTGCACACATCTGTGGGACAGACTGCAGTTTATACAATCCCTTTGCAAAAATCTACAGGGATCCAATCTCTCAGACAACTTCTGGTTTATTTACCAAAGCTCTTTGATTTCCTTAATTTTGAAGCATTTTTGTATGGAACTTGGTATAAGCTGTTATCTTCATACCTGTCTGATATTCTAAGTCTCTTGGGAAGAACAGATTCATATATTCTTATATTTTTTGCTTATCCAGGGAATTGTTACTGTTTTCCTGGCCAAATCTCCAGTTTTTGCCCTGATGAAGACATAAATCTCTTGCTTTGCATTAATGAAATCCCACCCAGCTCTATTCCAGTAACTGCTATTCCTTACACCAGTGGAAGACACAATGTCAGTTATTTCCATGCCCTACCTGTTTAGTTCTCATTTTGGAATCTGGTGACAGATTGTTGTAGGTGTAATGGGCCTGTGTGACTCCACAGAAAAGGACAGCAACAATACCTGAAATTCAGAGGAAAAACAGAGTTAGCTGCTCCTGTTTTCTTATTAAGGCTTGCAAAAGGCTGCATAAAAACCCAAATTATATAAGCTTTTTATAACAAAAGAAATTTGAGATATGTATTCTAAGGACAATCATGTTTTCATAGCATTTCCACTGTTAAGTATTTAGAAATTGAAAGGCTGTAGAAAATTTGTTTCAATTAATACGTGGTATGATCCAACCATAATCTAACTGACAGTAATTGTAAATTTAGGACTAACATAATTGTAATATGTAGGACTTTGGATTATCTTAAAAAATTTGGCAGGGACTGAATAGAAGAGGAAAATATACTTTGGTTAGATTTAAATGGTTTGAGACCACTTGGTACTAAATGACTGCAACAGGGTAAAATCATTTCAGCCTCTGCCTGATTGTAGCTTATCACAAGCAGTGTGTAACAATGTCAGGGTGAACAACAACACATTGCTTAAGAGTGATGCTCTGGCAGGTGCAAGCTGTGCTGCCCAGAACAACCAGGTCAGTGACTGGAGACACGTGGCAGCAGTTACAGCCCAACTTGTGGAAGGTCTGGAGGAGCAGGGAAGCAGGATTGTCTGGAATAATAATAGCAAATTTGTTTTATAGGGGTATTTTTCAATACTTCTTCCCTGGCCCTGGTCCTGACTCACTAGACTCACACAATTAATCACTATAGTGCAGTATTGTAATTGAAGTAGCTGAGAAGTTTGTGAGGTCTGGACACAGATAATGCACACACAGGGAGAAAACAGAAAAACAAAAATAGTGTCCACCAGTCTGTAAATGTCCACGGAGGAAGAAAGCTCTGTTTTTTCCTTAAACTCGGGGCTTGTCTACACAGATAATTATTTACACAGCAGCTCGGGGTCTCCTCGTGTCCGTCCTGGGGGTCGCTCCCCAGAGCCCGCCCGGCCGCTCCCCGCGGGCCGTGCTGAGCGCAGGGGCAGCCGCAGTGGGGCCGCTCCTGCCCCATCTCGGGGCTCACCTGCACACAGCTCCAGCAGCCCCTTAGTGCTCCTGCCCCATCTCGGGGCTCACCTGCACACAGCTCCAGCAGCCCTTTAGTGCTCCTGCCCCATCTCAGAGCTCACCTGCACACAGCTCCAGCAGCCCTTTAGTGCTCCTGCCCCATCTCGGGGCTCACCTGCACACAGCTCCAGCAGCCCCTTAGTGCTCCTGCCCCATCTCGGGGCTCACCTGCACACAGCTCCAGCAGCCCTTTAGTGCTCCTGCCCCATCTCAGAGCTCACCTGCACACAGCTCCAGCAGCCCTTTAGTGCTCCTGCCCCATCTCGGGGCTCACCTGCACACAGCTCCAGCAGCCCCTTAGTGCTCCTGCCCCATCTCGGGGCTCACCTGCACACAGCTCCAGCAGCCCTTTAGTGCTCCTGCCCCATCTCAGAGCTCACCTGCACACAGCTCCAGCAGCCCTTTAGTGCTCCTGCCCCATCTCGGGGCTCACCTGCACACAGCTCCAGCAGCCCCTTAGTGCTCCTGCCCCATCTCGGGGCTCACCTGCACACAGCTCCAGCAGCCCTTTAGTGCTCCTGCCCCATCTCAGAGCTCACCTGCACACAGCTCCAGCAGCCCTTTAGTGCTCCTGCCCCATCTCGGGGCTCACCTGCACACAGCTCCAGCAGCCCCTTAGTGCTCCTGCCCCATCTCGGGGCTCACCAGAGACAGCTCCAGCAGCCCCTTAGTGCTCCTGCCTTCCAGCCCTCCTCCCCACCGCCTCCCGTGCAGGAGCTGCAGCGAGCCCTAATCAGCCCTTTAGTTCTGCTTCCTCATGGGCTGCTCTGCACATCACTGGATAATTTGTAGCTCACAGGCTGCTCACATGTACTGACATTACTCTGATGGGTCTCAGGCAGCAAAGCAAGCAGGAAGATGCCTGCCCAGGTTTAGGCACTATTCATCCTTGTGATGTGATTGTGCTACAGCTTTCTAGGCATTTGTGGGGTTAAACAAGCATGAACTGAAACATATAAACCAGTTCTATTGGAAGCAAAGAGCATGAAGTGGAATGGTGAACAGTCCTGGACTGGGAACTTGATAAAGGTCCCTCCAAATTCTCCAGGATGGGGGCTCCCCTGACTTTGTGAGGGCCAGCAAGAAGGGGCTGAGCAGGGGCAGAACCTGCAGCACTGCACCTTCAGCACAGCAAACCCAGTACAAACCATCTGCTCCTTCAAAAGCATTCCCAGGAGCAGGCCAGGCTGCAGAGGCCCAGGAAGAATGGATAGCAACAACTGAGCAAGCATCAGTCGCCTCAAGCACTGGTGCCTCGACAGGTTCTTTAACAGCCTGATCCCAATCTCTAAATGTTTGAATTTTAGCAGCAAGAGGGCCCTTGAGATAGGTGAAATATCCTCTTGCCCTGAACCACAGCATGGATAAGGAAACAAATCAAAGTAATAATTTAGACAATGCTGAAACTATTTCGTCTGGGAGAGATTGTGTGTGTGGGATCAGTGATTCTCACAGACCAGTTAAATTAATCATTACCTTACCATGTGTTTCTTTAGACTCTCCTTAGATTGCTAACCAAGAAAATATTGGCCAAAACCCTCCAATTTTCTTGCAAGCCCCTCTTTTTTTTCTGGGAAGAATTGATGCCTGGCATTAATAGGCCTTTGATGGAAGGAAAAGGTATGGAGTAAATACTTCTGAGTTGATTTGGCACGAGGGACAACTGTCATTGGAAAGAAAATGAGGAAACAAATATATTTTTTCCCCACAAACCACTGTGGACATTTTGTTTGCTTCTGGGTTCTCTTTATATTGTAAATTCACTTGTACTGCTCCTATGGAAAACTGACTCTTTAGCCGAGAGAAATTCCACTGAGTTTTTGATGTGTCTTTGTTTTTTAATATTTATTTTCTTAAGTCTTTTTCAATATTTAATTTTTTTCTATCTACACTAAGGCCTTTCTTCACAGTAAATAATATGGGGTGTGGTGAGATTGTCACGGCTTAAGTACATTCCAAGGACTTTATATTTTTGTGAGGTCTAATTGCTCTCATAAATGTGTCTAATGCTTTTTTCTCAGTAACTGTATTTGATTGTGCAGAACTGATCTGGGGAGTTTAAAAATTCTCAAGGCATTAATAATATGCACTGAGATGCTCAAACAATGACATTTCAGTTAAAAATACAGCTAATCAGTAATGTTGCTAAGTATCACTAGCTCCAGGCTCAGTAACTGAAATGGAGATAAGAGTTTCTGATGCAGTTTCTTCTCTATTAATCATCAGGATGTCAAGTCTTGCATTTTTAAAATTGACTATTAAATTCAACTGTGATTATAAACTGGTTTTGACTGCTAAGAAACTGTTAATTATGGGTAGTGAGAGAACTGAGAGAATGTCATGAGGAATAAAATGGCTTAAATCTGATTCTGCAATAAGAATAAATGAACTGAACCATGCAATTATGCAAGTGTAGAAACCAGATACTCTGTTTCCAGGGAAGACTGGAGGAATGCAGTGGAATATTTCAATTGCTACAACTGAAAGCTTAACATGTCCCAGCCATGCCTCTCACAATGAATAGTTTGTTAAAAGGCTTGGAGAAAATAGTTTGTAATGAATATCCCTAAAAAACGATTACTTAAGAGTAATGACCAATTACATGTTAACTGAAAAGGAAAGAGAAGTACCTAAAGAGGCAAACACAGAACTCTTCAGTTACAAGGAAAAAGCAATCTGGATTTCTTTGTAGCACTATTAAAGCTGGATTTTGAAGTTAGCTAGGTAACAAAATACTGTATGGACAGAGTATGGCACAGAATGGGGGTGTTTTTGTGGGCTTGCTTTCACAGAGAAACAGGTGAGGGCAAAGATGACAATCCTGGAGCTGTGAACAGAAAGTATCCATTGGGTGGAGGGAGGCACACAAAGCACGGTGGCCCCTTTACCAGCCCTCAGTTTCAGGCTGTTGGAGACAGCTCACTCACTCCTTGCATTTTTAAGTGGCAAAATTAGCAATTACTTTGTACTACAATTGCTGAACAAAATGCCAACTTCATGTAAGCAGGGAATGTTTTGAGTTGAAATAGGGGTCAGTTGTTAAGTGCAATACAGCTCCTTGTGTTTATTAACAGATTACTGAAATTTTCTTCTAATATAAAAGATGAGACACTTCACAGAAAAATGCTTATAGTCACTAGTAAACTTTCAGCTGCAGATCAACCTCGTTGAAGAGGTTATTTAGAGGTTATTAGAAATATAAATCTTACCATTTTATTTGATTTTTTTGTAACAGAGAAAATAGAGACAGCTTGTTAGCTGTTAATACAGCTAGAACCTTGTCTTACATTAGTTTTTACAAATAAATGTAGTTGAAATGGCTGTTAAGTCAAAAGCTAGTCATATAAAAAGATAGTATAGGATAGGAAGGAACTTGTATATTTAATTGTATTTTGCTGGTGGTGTGAACCTTAAAATGATAGTGTGGGAATTAATTTACAAGTGCTAATCTGAAAATAGTCCTATATTGCAACTAAAAGATAAAGTCTTTTTTTACACCATTTCACAAACATGCAAAAATAAATGTCAGAGAAGAGCAGCATGTGCAATGTTCTTTTAGTGCAAACCTGGAAGTGAGTGGCCACAATCAAAACCTGAGAATTTGCTAATTTGAGAGAGTAAAACTGATAATTTTCTCCATCTGTCAGGTCTTTTGGTGGTAAAAAAAGGGAATTTAGAAAAAGAAAACCCCCAGACCTCTACCTTCTGGGTAAGCAAAGGAATAGATAAAAAGTATAGCTTCATTTCAAAAGATCTGTAAGCAAACTGACCATCTTTCACCCCAAGTTTGAAGGTTTCCAGAGCTTCTGGGATGCCTCCCTAAAGATGCACAACATACTGAAATCTCACAGTAAAGCAGCAGGAACTGGTCTTTCATCAAAGGTGGTGAAATGCGTGGAGAAAGGAATAATGGGGATTGGGTAAAAGAGAAATTATTTAAATCAGATAACATTTACTTTGGAGTCACATTTATGTCAGCATCTCCACAGCATCTATTGGGATGCAGGCTGAATGTGTGAGTGGCAGGAAATGAGACTCTATCTTGGCCTCAAATTGCTGCAGGAATAAGGCCATACACCCAGTGGCAACAATATCCCTATTCAGGCTGTTTTCACCGAGGGTAGGAAGTGTGACTAATCATTTTCTTGATACTAAAGAAAAGATTTAAGGCTTCTTACACCAGACTTGCACCAAGGCAGAACCAAACTCGTGCTTTGTTCATGAGGCTTTTATCTCTGGAGTTGTCTGAGGTTGATTTTATGTTGAAGTGACAGAAAGCAACAAAAGATGGAGCTGAGGGGAATTTTTAGGCCCTTATCTGAGGACTGTTCATTGCTATTGCACCTGGCCTCTTTAAGGGAGACCTGGGCTTCAGTGTTGTACTTTTGTAACCCCAGATGAATTGCTGAATTCAATTTACATTGGAACTCCCATGGTGACATATAACAGCTTTTACTCTGGACACACTACGAGTGCTTACCTTGTTTTTATCCTGAACCTCTGCACTACCAATAGGACTCCACTATCCACGTTTTATGCAACTGATCTTTGGTCTCAGCTTAATGCCTTGCTAGAATATGTACTTTTCTCTAAAAACATGCACCTTTCTCATTTTTTCTTACTGCCCTAGGAGGCTATACCTACAGCAGCCCCTAAATTAGCAAGACCCAAGCCTTGACTCAGTAAGGGATTTGCAGCAGACCAGCTCAGCTGTCATCTGTCCCTGCACAGCAGTGCAAATGCCCTCCTCTTTCCTATGGAGAGCCTGTTTCCTGCTTAGGCTTAGATTTCATCCTGTGCTCCTGGGAATGCCAGAACTACAGCCTACAAGAGTTGTGATCTCTTTCCTTTTCACCTGGAAGCCAAAGTATCCCTTGTTCCTCCTTATGGGCAGGAGTCATACTCTGTATGACACAGCATGGCACATTACTAATGAATAAAGAAAAGCAAAGCACACAGTTTAGAATTTAATGCCCAGAATATCTTCTTTGTACAGAATAATGTCAGCTCAGTGAACCAGAGCCCATCAGGCACCAAAGTGCCTTGGGCTCACAGTGCTCAGAACTGCAGACAGAAGTGTTTTGGTAGATCCCTTCTGAGAGTGTCACAAGAAGAACTGGTCACAGCATTTTAAGAAAGCAATGAGGTAGATGACAGATTCTAGACAAATCACAGCAAACAGCCAGGAGAAGTGAACAGCACGAGTGTAAATGCACTTTGTCAGCAGTATTAAAGAAAATGGTGGTTGGTGACATGTACTCTTGCTATGTCCTAAATACAAGGTAGCACAAAATTGCCCCAGTGAGAGACCAGATCTTTGGACTCATCCCAGGTACCTCATTCATAATATGCTGCTTATTTATTTTTGGAGGAAAAGAAGGAAAAAAAATCTTGCTAGGTAGACTCTGATTTCCTGTGAGCTCCTGAATAAGAAGGCAGATGTCACAAAGGCAGAAACAACAAAATGCTCAGAAAAGAATTGCTGAAGGTGAGGAAGCAACAGTAATTCAATATCACAAGCTTTTTGCTTTATAATGATCAGAAATCAAAGGGCTCTGAAAACCAGTAAAGGAACAAAAATGACACTCTCCAACAATTTTTTCCTTCAAGGTCTATTGTCTTTTTTGTATTCATAATGCAGGTCTTTACTGTGTAAAAATCAGAGGTGTTTGGTTGCAATTTGGATGCCTTTACACTGAGTCACTATGTGACTTTGAAGTATGCTTCAATTGAACACATACATGCAGGTCAATGCCCATCACATGCTTGAGTGTATTTCTGCAGGTAAATTAATCTCTTTTTATTTGAATATCTGGTCACTTCAAACCGCTGTAGATAGAGAAGGTCTAACTGAGATCACCATTAAGTGCCCATGTACATCATGGAACCTTTCCCAGACTGAGTGATCATTTAAAATTTAGAAAATTTTGTTAATTATAAAACAAGATAACAAGCAATTAATAAACACGAGATGTACTTTCCTCATTTATTTCAATGAGTGTTTAATTTAAATTATTTACGATTTTTTTTCATAGCCTACTAGTAAATACTATGTAATGAAGTTTGCAAATGAAAACAACTCTATTAACACTGACCTTACTCTAGTATTCTGTTATTACAGCTTTGCTCAGCAGTCAGGAATGATATACTTCAGGGCAAATGAGAAAATGCACAAATTAGATTCTACTGTATAAGAATCAATTTATCATGCATATGTCACAGCTTGATGATACAGCTATAAGATTAATTACCATAACAGTAATTTATAATTTCCATTTCCCAGTATAACAATAATTGTGTAGTCATCCCAGATTTTTATTTTGATTTGTTGGTTCGATCACATCCATTTTTCAACCAGGGTCAGGCTCATATATTGTGTGTTATATATCATGGCATATCTTGAGGCAGAGGACTGAAATATTTTCTGAAATATTGACCTGTATTGCTCTCCATTTAAATTTTATTTTAGAAATCTGCAAGCTAAACAAGTGAGCCCTACCACCTACTTTACCCATTAAAAAAACAGCATAGCCCATTATTTCTAAATTATGAAATACTTCAATATTACACTTTAAAAAGCTCAGAATGATTGAAGGGCTGCTGTGGAAAGCATTATAAGAATAAAATTATTTTGCAATTACATTACTTAATAGCTCCAGGGAAGTACTAGTCTAGTGTTAATCCTTTGAAGTTCATTTAGAAGGAATGAGCAGAGAAAACACAATATCCAAGGAAAATGAAGATGAATATAGTCATAAATGTCTAATGGAAGGAGTTAATTTTTGAGGCACATCATCTGAATTCAGGAACTTCAAAGGGCGAGTGTGGCCCCTGGAATGCAGTGGTGCAGCTGCTCCAGTGCTGCAGCTGCTCCAGTGGTGCAGCTGCTCCAGTGCTGCAGCTGCTCCAGCGGTGCAGCGAGGCTCTGAACTCTCTCAGCTGCTCCCAAGGGCAGGCACACCCTGCTGCCACAGCAGAACCTGCACTGGGGCACACTGAGGGCAGAGCCACAAAGCTGGAAAGGACTGGAAATGATGGAGTGTGGATTAGGAGCTGAGTGGCTCCTGAAGCACGACTGACTTTTCCCTGGCTCCCCCTGCCTTCTGCAGCAGGTGCTTTGTGGGGAACCCACCTGGGCACACAACTGCATTTTGCACAGCTTTCCTTAGCATGGGCACGAGGAATCTGAGCTGAACCCAAGCCAGCTGAAAATTTCTTAACCAACAGAGTATTTCTGCTGCTGAACTGGGAGTTTAAAATAATATTTTGAAAGGAGGAGAGTTGGAACTATTTCAGAGGACATAGTTCTGGTTAAGCCAGAAAACTAAAGGGTAATGTCAGCACAGTACTAATAAAATAAATGCATTTATAAAACATAGCTTTGGAGTTCTGAAGCTACAAGAAAGGCTCCATGATTTTTTCTGTAATAACAGCTTCTGACAAAAGCCTTTTACAGAAATTAAATGACAATGATTTAACTGATAAAAGTTTTGAGATTAAACTTTGCCTTCTCACAGCAGTGTAATTAAACAAAGTGAAACTCAGAACCCATGAAAAAATACCCATGTGAAAATGCTAGTGACAGACCTAAAAAGGCTTGATACTTTTTATTTATTGGAATATATATGTTGGTGAAGTAATTATCTTTCCTCCATCAGTTCCTTTTCTGACAAGAATTAGTTAAATTTCCCAACAATTTTCTATTTTTCCCGTTAAATAGAAACTTTACTTTGGTTCCACTCTCTTCCTCTGTCTCTGTCCATTTAATATTCCTTACCATGGCTACCACCACCATCTGTGGTGTTCAATAATTAAGTCTTTTATTTCAGATACTTTATATATTACAGCAGAAAAGAGCAATGAAACACTCTTCAGGGCAACTACCAGGAGAGACTCTGCTCTCCATCATCACGTTCCCAGGATGCAAAAAAGACATATGCCAATTATTTTTGTCTGGACACACAGTCTGTTCCTATGCCTGAGAAATGGAAATTACCTTTGGTGCAGCACCTGAGGCTCTGAAAGATATCAGTGTTTCCTTTACAAATCTATTTTTTGTGTGTAATGTATAATCAATTGTTCAGTTGCTGAAACATAGCATCCTTGTGCTCTGTGAGGAATGCATTTTAAAACAGTCCTTCCTTGGAAGTCAGTGGATTGGGGAATCAGTACCCGCAGTAGGAGGCAAGTGATCAACAATCATCCTTCTTTGCTTCCATTTTTCTGTGGTATTCATGCCACTTTTTTAAGAGCCTGTTGAGTCTAACCCCAGGCAGCAGCTCCCACTCCCACAGCTGCTCACTCTGGTGGGATGGGGGAGAGAATGACAGGGGGAAGAGTGAGAAACCTCCTTCCTGCAGCTTCTCTTGCTCTGGAATGGGTCAGTTGGGATCAGCTGTCCTGGCTGCATCTCTCACAACTTCTCGTGCACCCTCAGCCCCTCTGCTGCTGGGGTGGGGTGGGGTGAGCAGCAGAAAATCCCTTGGCTCTGTATCAGTGCTTCTCAGTGATACCCAAAATAGCCCTGAATTACCAATGCTCTTTCCAGCACCGCATTAGCTGCTGTGAAGAAAATGAATGCTACACTTGCCCAAACCAGTACAGAGCTGTTAAGAGACAAAATAGACTTTCATTCCACCTGCTATCTGATTTTCTTGATGTAATGAAATACCACCCTTTTGTTCAGTTCATGTACCACTGTTTTTATTCTTTGGCCTGAAGAATTTGGCAGTAAAGAGGATGCAAAGTTGTATAATCAGTAAGGCAAAGATGCCAGAAGATGCAGATGTTAATACCCGTTCAGAAATAGTTTGATTGTGTGGCTGATATTAAAAAAGTAACATGCTGGCTCCAGAGAACCAAGTAAAAATAAGGCTTTGAACAATTTTGAAAACAAACCAGCATGGGCTGCATTACCACTCCATTAAGCATTTTTCTTCTCCTGATTTTCCCTGACATTAATTAGAGCACTGGATTTCAGGGGTGACAACCTCAAGAACATTAAAACAATCAAGGTCATAGAAACTTTGTTCTTTTGAATCACACTATACAATAGGTTGCTGTGGAGGTAAACTATATCCATTTACAATTTTTGCCTGAACTTCTGTGTGCACTTTAATGGAGGCCCCGGGTACATAATTGGCTGTGATTGTTCAATTTCTTTCCTGGCTTTGATGAAAAAACAATGGGATCACACATCTTTCTGCCTCTCACTGGGACATGGCTGTGCCAGAGATGTACATGTAGGTGCACTGAACAAGATGACTTTTTTTCCTAAGTACAGAGGTGGATGCCACCCACTGACCCCTGTTCTCTGTTTGTTATTGATAATTGGTCTTGATTATTGATAACTGAGCAAAAGGAGAAGGGCCCAGGATATGGAATGTGTGCAGAGGAGCAGAGTCTGGTAACCTGGCACTGCCTATTTCCTTTCTTGTACTTTCTGGTGTCCTTGGTCCCATAGCTGGCCAGAAAACAGGGGATTCATGGAGGGACTAATAGGGATGGGATAATGCAGGGAAGAAACACTGAGGATCTATTATCTCTTTGTCTGGAAGAACTATTCAATGTCACTACAGATTTGTTCTTAAAGATGAAACAATCTTCAATATAGTAACAGGCTTTTAGAAGCTTTATATATGATGTCATGCCTAAAAGAAACCATGCATTTTACCTACACTTGAGGCATATTATAAAATTGCTTTTCTTTAATTAAATGCAACACTTACCTGTAAGCCCAGCGGCTTCAGCTGATAAGAAGGCACTCCAGGATAGGAGGAAAAACAGACCTGTCTCCAACATGGGAAACTCACACAGCTTTGTAAATTTTGTCAAGTGCTAAAAGTTTACTAAGGAAAAATAAAACCCCAACTGTTTTGTAAGCTAAAATCACCCCCAGTCTGAGAAAGGATGAAAGAAAGAAAGCTCCCCCACCATACTAATCTATACATGTTGAATTTTGGAAAAACTGCACAGCTTCTAACTTAGCTCAAGCAGGAAAATCCAGATTTGAAAGTCAGCTATTTTATGTACTTTTGTGGAGTTTGAAGTTATACCTAGTTGGTTGCATTTGATATACTTTTTCACAGAAAAAAGGAAAAAGACGTAATTTTGTCCAGTTTTATAAACAAACTGGCATTTGTTTATATTTGTGTGAACACAAGAAAGATCAAAATTACTGATCTTTCTACAGTTGTATTCTACATGAACTATAAAACACAAGAAAAAATGCAGGGCAACAGACAGACTTTTCATTTCTTAGTTAAAGCTTAGTTAAACTGATGGACTGGTCGATTACAGTGACACAGTGTAGTGTTTCCCTGGTATTTTTGTATAGTTGCTGCTAGCCTGGAGTTCATAAATAAGTTGCTGTATTTAATAAATTCATGTTTAAGCCTCAAAATACTTCAAAACACTTTCCTTAAAATACAATTATTTACAAATAGGATGATAAAGGCCAGAGTCCTGCCTAATGGTAAATGTAAAAAAGAAATTTGTAGATTCTGACAAATGACATTTCCTGTCAATTTATGATGTGTCTGTTTGCTTACAAACACTTGAGCCTAGAGTGAAAGCTTCAGGCTCAAACTAAAGATGGTCACTCGCAGATATTGTATATTTTTTCCAACACATATAGATTTGCCCCCTGAAAACAAACCATAAAGGATATTAAAGCTGTGACAACAGCATAAGAGGATCCCATGGCAAATGATCCAGCAAAGATCCCCAGAAAATTTCCCACTGACTGGAAGAAAGCAGCAGCATCAAAAGCATTAGGATTCTCCTTAGGGCTGTAAATGGATATAGAGCTGAAAAGAAAACAAGGGGGTGGGGGAGAGGGAGAGAAAAAGAAAATTCAATTGCATTGTAACAATTTTGGAATCAATAATTGAAAATGAACAGTTTTACGCACTCAAAATGCGAAACAAGGCTTCTCTGGGCTAATAGCAGATGAGAGCACAGCAGATGGAGACTGGGGAGAACCAATTTGTTTTCAAGGTATCACGCTGGAAATAGTCTACTGCCAGTCAGTAACACTTTTGTACTAGAAGTGCCATAAACAATATTGCTTCCAGGCCAACAAAACATTAAAAGGTGGTAGGTGGATAAGAAAACTGCAGGGAAGATAGATAACTTTGAATTATTTATTGGCCATATGTCCTCAGAGCAGTTACATATTCGCAAATATCCCTGATAAAAAGTGCAGCTTTGTGGCTGAGGTTCAAATGGGTGACACAAATCACAGCAGGTACCACACATGCAGCAGCAATTTTGTCACAAAACACCAAGTATTTCCCTTTTTGGTGAAACCCTTCATAACCAGAGCTGGAGCTGTAGCAAGAGCTCAGCAGTGGGAAACTTTGAGGGCAGATTGAATGCTGTCCCACAGAAAGAAAATGTCCCTGGAGTGAAGCCACCACAAGTATTTAGGAATGGGAAAGGATGCCATCAAGGCAGAGGGGCTGCGCACTAAATAATTCTTTGAGCATCTCAGAGTTGTTATTTGCCAGCAGTCAGTTATTACCAGAACACCAGTAACTCCACCTATGTGTGTCTTTTTTCTTGTTGAAATGTTATATTGAACAGATACAAAATAGCTCTAAGCCTCACAAATGAATTCAGCAACATTTTAGATCTTTGTGTTCTGTTGCTTTGAATACTGTTTTGAGTACTTCATGATCCTTGTCAAAGAAAATGTTCTGAGCTTGGCACTGGATTCCAGAACACACCTTGGATTGCTGGAAAACCATCAGTATTTTAAGAATTAAAAGTTTAGAATTTTTAAAAGTTGTGAATATTTTAAGGTTTTGGATACTAAAAATATGATCCTTGCAGTCTGGTGTTTTTCATTTGGAGATAAGGCTTACATTTGAAGTTCTGTATAAATGATTTTCTAAACAGTTGCATTGAAATAACATGAAGATGGGAAAAGAGTTCTTGTGCTTTGAGTCTGCAAAATGGCACAAGGATTCTCCAGGCACGTGGTGGAGCACCACCACTGAGTGGTGAGTGCTCATGTACTACAACAGAAGAACTAAGCACTAAAACCTGTTATTTCCAGTCAGGCTGATTAGCACCACCACAAAATTAGTGAGATGATTTCTAGTGCAAAGGGCTGTTGATACAAGGACACCAAACACGGGCAGCAGAGGAACTGCTAATCAGCAACATGTTGTTATCTAAATTTTCAGTCCTTTTTCAAAGTGGCTTTCTTAGCCCAGGGGACCAGTTATAATTCTTGGTTTCTCTTGCCTAAAATTTGTAGGTGTGTCTTGACAGCAAAGCAGCCACTTGGTTCTTTGAAGTGTGTCCCAGCCAAGTACACAGGGACTGCAGCTGCTCATCTCTTTTGCTTAATGAATTATAAATCAGGAAATTATCTTTTGTGCCACTGGTGCTGTGGCCTGCATTGAGTGGTGAATTCAGAGAGGTCCTAAAATCAAGGAAAGTGGTTCTGTTAGAATGATGGGCTCTGACCACAGTAGGGGTGTTCACTAACAAAAAAGGTCTTGACATGGAGTGAAAATTTATTAGTCAAATGTAAGCCATAGTCAGGAAATGGCTTTTTACTAAGTATGTTAATCTTAGTGCAAGAAAAGTTGGGTTTATTAAGACCAGGTGGGGCTACAGTTTGGCCTCCAGTCTACAACAGGTTTCAGGTATGAAGAAAACTAGAAGAAAGCATCCTATTCTTAATGTAGTTATTTCAGGAACAAATATGAAGTGACTAATTCTTACTGAAAAAATTTTCTACTCAGTGTGCCCCCCCTTGATTTTTTAAAAGCATCATAACACAACATATGCTCATGATACTAACCGTGGTTTCTGGTCTAAATCTTTCCAGAATTCCTGTTTCCTTGCAGCTCAAAGAGTATCTACTTCTATTTTTCATTTTGCATTATTCTTTACTAGAGCCATTTATTTTTCTGGATGTGTTTCTTTTTAGCACTAACTTTTAATCATTTCAAGCATTCAAAATATGCAGTAATTTACCTGACAGTTTTTCTATATAAGCTGCAATTTAACAGAACAGGATTTTACCCTGTTTATTCCACTGCTTCCTGCCAAACCAATTATTTGACCTAAAAACAAAATTGCAAAGTTTAACACTGGAGAGAACCATAATTAAAATTATAGTGCCTCTACTCTTCTTCCTTTTCCTTGGAGAGCAATTCAAGAGGCCTTCTGGCATGACTTGCCCTCTCTGCTATCTGCTCTCTGTGCTCTCTGTACAACGGGGTTGATTGCAGTTCATTAATAAGCAGTGCTGGAGAGTTTGATACTAAATTTCAAACTGTGTTTAGGTTTTAGAGGCTTTCTGAACGCTGAACTAGTTTAAGGGAAAACCCCCCCTTTTTTTTCTGTAAATTTGTATCAGAGGTGGATTAAGGGAGCCCTCAAAGTAAATGCAGTAGAAAACTGTTTTCAGAGACTGATAAATGAAGAGCTTTAATGGCAAAAGCCTGCTTTGTCTGCCACCCATAATGAGAAGGAGTGCAAGGATAGGAATGAAAGGTTTTTGTTGGCTCCTCACTGAATGCTCAATAAATGTATCTCACAGACACCTGTCCCAGTCCCTACTCCCTGTCTGCATGGGAGCTTGGTAACCTCAGCCTCTCCTTCTGGTTGGAGCCAGGAATAATTCTTCCCTTCCTGGAGGGTTCTCATAAGGATTAGCCAGCACTTTCTTTATTAGAAAGGTATTTAAATCTCTTTTTATTTCCAGTTCTTCTCTGTTTCCTTGAGCAAACAACATTGGACAGGCTCAAGTGCTTTCACAGCTTTCAAAAAAGGAAGTATAGGCAGTATTTATTTATACAATATATTGCAAGTTAGGGTGGCAGTTTTTCTTGAAGCAGATAGAAGGATTAACAGTTTGTGTCAGTTGTACCACGCTAAGCATTCCACTTCCCTCCCCTCATCTGCTGAGATCACTTTAGGAAGAAAGCTCAGCATGACAAACACTTTCATTCTACACACTTTATAGGAATCCAGTACTAAAGGTCTGCATGACAAAAGGGCCACTGCAATAGAAAAAATCCAATCATGTTTCCAGTTACGTCTTAATTGATTACTTTTTGTGTCTTCAGTTATTCTTAAACAAAATCTCATTTATTCATAAGATCTTTTTCTTCCTGTTAGTTTTCCCAGCCTGTGAGTACAGCACAATGTATTTCCCTTGGAAAAAAGAAATGAAGTAGAAAGCAGTTAGCATTACAGCAAAGATTTTCCAGTAATTCATGCAAGTTTTTGAGGAAAAATTTCTTGTTGAGGTTAAATCTTGTATCTTACTTTTGCTTCTGTCCAAACCAGATGTGCAAAGGGCTAATGTGGCAGCATCAAATGAAGAGATGCTAATCAGCTTTAACTAGCAGAACAGCATAAAGTTTCTTTGTTTTGATATAAGCCAAAGTGATGCAACACCTGTGTCAGATGAATTTTAGAAAAAGGCATTATGCTGAAGAAAATACACTCAAGCATCAGAAGGAAAATGTGTGCAAACAGCAGAAAATTTCTAATAGAATTATGTAGAATTAACGAGTAAACAGAGTGTTTTATTCCTGTCTTCCTCCTATTTGACCAACATGAAAATAAACAGCTTTGGAGAAGAAGATTTCTTTCCACTTGCTTTGTCAAAGGGCTTCCTTTAGGCAAGTGGCCTTCTTCCTCCTTACCACTCCATCCTGTGCCATGTAATTCTGCACAGAAAGAAACCAGGAACAACGTAAAGAAAAGAAAAAAAATAGCTGAAAATACAGGAAGGTCAGATGTTCTCTAAAATACCTGCATTGAATAAAGTGGGATCTCCCTCAGGGGATAAATAATTATAGAACTACATGGTGATTTCATCAGCTGCTAATTAGGAAAAATAAAACAGGCCAGAAAAAAGTATTCTAGAGTTCAAGGTTGTTTTTAAGAGGGAAAGAAGGTTATTTTTCCTGAGATTATAACTGTGCAGAGAAAGGTAGGTCACTACAGCATGTTAGAAAACTTGGATCTTTCAGGGAAGTGAATTGAACCAAACACTTTCTGATCCCACACAACTTTTTGGCCATATAGTTTCCCTGGCAGTGTTGGAAGAAAGCCAAAGAGCCAGAGCTGCCATTTGGCCCCAGTATGTGTTTGACCTAGAAGCCAGGAGTGAAAGCCCTTGCACGGCACCAGACACCCACAGCTTCTCTTGGCAAGTCTCAGGTTGGTAGAGCCTTCCTAGGCTTCCTCACCAGAGATCTTCCTTCACACAGGAAGAACAAGTAGATGAACTATAAAGACAAAAACAGATGAGGAAGTTTGGGATGTGCCTGTGCCAAGCCAACAAAGGCACGTGTGAAGCAGAGAAGGTTTGCAGGCAGTTAAGGCAGAGACTCACCAGAGCAGGAAGGCTTAAGGACTACCAAAGGCAGCCAATTTTAACAGTTTGGAAACAAATATATGGAGATCATCTAGATAAAAATTTCAAACAACAAACAAACTTATTGTTTTTTCAGATGTGTTAAAACAGTGGTCAGTACATTAAAAGAACACAGAGGAGTCTGTGTCTGTCTACATCCTTTTGTGTAAAGGAATCTGTCTCCATAGGACTTATTCCTGACAATATTTGCAAATTTTTAGATATTTAAGGTTCTTGAAACAGAGACTTTGCAGAAATATAGATATTAAGCTTTCTATTTACATAGAGCTTTATATAAGAGCTAAAAAAAAAAGGTACTGGTAATTGAATAACTGCCCATGTGGCCAGTGTTTGAACCTTCATTATAGAAACCCAAAATTTTACTCTCCTTGGCAATACAGTACATCATGTTTTTTATTCCACTTATAGCCTGGTTTCATCACACTGCTACTAGTATTATTGCTTTTAATTCTAGAAAAAGGTCTAGAAGTTGTTTTAGAAACCATTTCTATCTGGACTTACACTCTATTTCTTTTTCTCCATGTCATGGCTTATTTTCTTCCACTGTTTTCTGACCTTACTTTGTTCCTTTGTAGGCTTTTCCAGAATTTCTATAATACTAGAGGACACTTTATCTTGATTACTTTAAACCCTTACTGTTGTTGTACGTGAGCTTTATCGTTTTTCCACTGGCAACTATTTTCAGTTTTCTTCTGTGTCCAGGCCTGAGCTGACAAACAGCAGCAGCAGCTTGTCAGAGAAAATAAATAGTTTGTATTGTTCCAGGTAGACTTTCCCTAATGCAGATCTTAGCTCTCATCTATCCCCAGACATCAGGGACTGCAGAAAATCTGTCCTTCTCCCTCCTCTGTCTCCCAACCCATGACCCTTGGGAAGTCTGCTCTGCCTCCTTAGGGAGCCTTGGAAGCCCTCTATGCTGGTGATCCCATTCTTGCCCTACAATTCCACCACCTTTGCCATAAAAGGACCTGGTATCTCACCCACCTCCATGGGGTTGAACTCAGCTTCCCTGGTGCCCAGGAAAAGCTTTGCAAGTCCCTGCTGACAGAGGTGCTGGACACCCTGCACCCCTGTGACCCTGCCCAGAACTTGCTCACTGCAGGGCTGCAGTCACTGCAGACTCGTAGAAGGAGCTGTGAGATGATAGTTTTGACAATGATTAAGGATCTAATGGGCCTGCAGGCAGAGCAATTTCAAGTCTAACATCATCTCTGATGTGGTGTGGAGCTTCTCTACCCAGTGTGTCTGAGAAATGGTGTGCACTGTCATCTGTACAAGTATCTGAGCTGCTCATTACCTTCTTCTAACCTGTTTTTATCTCTGACAGAAAGAAATCCTGATGAACAGCAACATGAGCTAAAATCTATGTAAAAGAAAACTGAGGCTTTAACAGTAAAATACATTCTCATATCTCTGAGGCTTGTCATAGGAATGTTTCATTGTCAATTGACTTCCACTGCTTCTAAATGCCTAATTTTCATAAATCTATTTGGAAATATCACAGTCACAGTGACAACTCTTTCCTGTCCCATATCTTTGAGAGGAATGAAGCACATCAGCAGAAAAACAGATGGCTGACAGTGGGTAGTCTGTGACAGCATGTGCTGTGTTCTGTGTTATGTGTCTGACTGTCCTTACTTATGAGCTGATCATATCAAAAAGTCCATAATTTACACATTTCTGTGCTTGCAAATATGGTCCTTTCTCATTTGGATATCAGAACTATAATCCAACTCACTGTTTAATTTCCATTCTTTTCAAACCTTGCATGGAGAGGAAAGGTCTGTGTGTGTCTAGAGCAGCCAGAAGTCTGTCCTCCCTGTTGGGGAGCTTTTAGTGGCAATTGGGAAGATGCATGTAGTACTAAGAAAGTAGAAACAAAGAATCAACCACCAATGAAGAGATAAATCTATAAGTAAATTATTACTGTATTAATACCAAGAGCTGGGCTTCTCCCCTGCCTGGCATCTCTCTGCAATCACTTATGATTATGCAAAATAGAACTTACAAGGTAGAATGGTACTGTAAAAAATACACAATTTTTTTCTACAAAGAAAACATGACTGTAAAAGTTACAACTCATCAACCCTCTGAGTTAACAAGAAACAATGAACAAATTAAAAATTCTTCAATATATGGAAGGAAAAATGAAATAGTTTTCTATGTTGTTTGAACCAAAAGTGCTGCATGATGCTAATTGTGCCTTAGGGGGAGTTAGATGTACTGTGTTAGCACTCCTGCTAATGTTGGCCCATGAGCCCAAGCAATCTTTTTGCCTCCCTACCCCTGACAGCTGAGTTAGGAGCTATCATCCACTCCCAGCTCCTGCACTTCCAGACCCACCATCCAAATTTGTAACGTGATCTAATGATCTGTATTTCTCTGAGAAGAGGGGGCAGCACTTTTCTTCATACACAACTACATCTTTTGCTCCTACCAGCTTTTCATTATTCTTCTTCATTATTCACCTTTGTGTTATCTTTCAATTTTTTACTTGTGAGTTACTAGTCTCCAAATTTACTTAAAGAGCTGAAAAAATTGATCAGAAACATTTACACAGCCTTCCCTTTATGTGACAGTTCTTCCCATTAGTGCAGGATGATGGGACCCTGGAATAAGGATTTTCTGTGAAAATGATATATCTCTCTTGAAAGCCAAAAATTGAATTAATGTACAATTGCAAGTGTTCTATCAGCATAGGCAAGAGTTTAATATGCTCCTGGAGGTCTAATTTGAGCCACACCTCAGGTTTATTTGTACAAAAGTGGCAAAATGTGATACTATGGGACTTCATTTACTCTACAAACAGAGTGCAAAGAAAGAAACAGCAGAGCACATTCACAAGACACTGACTAATGTGTCCATAAGGGGTAGGCAAGGTGATTACTGGAAGAATGGGTAGCCTTAATTAACCTCCCCCTTTTTGTACTAAAATTGTTGGGATAACTCAAGGAAACAAGGTAACAAAGCCTTTCAACTACCTTTGCCTTTCATAAAGGTGACTTTACTCCTGCAAACAAATTTCCCATTTATCCACGTCAGTTAACTCCACCTGCCTGTTGGTGAAATGGTGTGGGCTGATGCTGCCTGCTCAGAGCATTAGAACTGCAGCAGATTACCAGGAAATCACTGTGATTTACTCTCATCCTGCCTGAAATTACCCTCACAGTCATGAGTAGCTGAACTAACTCCACTGATTCACTGCTGTTGTTCTAGATGTACACTGGTGTTAAGAAAAAAGCAGGATATGACCCAAACACTTTAAGGAAGGTTTTAAGCAGGAAAAGTCCTTTGCTTTTATGGGCAACTAGCAGAGATTAAATGGAAACAGTTTCCACTAAATCTTTATTAAATAGTAATTATCTTAGAATCACACAGCCCATGATTTATTCAGGAGCAGTTTAAGATTGAAACAACAGAAAATGATGTATATTTTATGCCAGATAGTATTCCCTTCGTTTGGGCTTTGACTCATCCTCCTAACACTGCAGGAGAGCCCACTAGACCCGTGTGCACTGTGAAATACCCAGGGATGAATAGCAGCATTTCCTTTGTAATAACAGCTGCTTCTCACCCTTCACAAATGCATAGTCCTACTCACCTCACCCTCCTCCAGGCTCTAAACCAACTTGTCCCTGAGATTTGCCTGGTTAAACAGTACTACAATACACTGTAATCTTCTCTGAAATCCCCTTGAATGAATGGGAACAAAGGAGTGAGTGGCAATATCAGATTGCTTAGCTGATCAATGGAAGAACTCATACAGCAGGTTCTTGTTTAATATGCAAAGGACTTTTTTCTTCTGTGACCTCTGCTTATAAAAATCTGATGTGTTCGAGGGTGGTGCATCCCATGTCTTCTCAGAGACAGCATTCCAGACTGAGAGGGAGCCTGTCTGTACAGGGCTCAGTGCTCCCCGAGGCAGAGAGAGGAGCTCCAAGTGCCCAGCCCTCATCTCCAGGGAAACAGGCTGTCCTCTCCCTGCATCTCTCCTCTGTCAGTGGGACAGGAAACACCATTCTCACCTCTGGTCTGCCAAGCCTTGGCTTCCCATGTAACTGCCCTGCTTGAGGTGTAAAGCTGTCCTAGGAATGTTGAAGAGGAAGGATGGAATTGGGAACACACTGCTGGGAATTTGCTACAAAGAATTGAAATGTTAAGTGAGAAAGCAGGAGAACGAAAACTATCTTTGTGATTTCTACCAGATGTCAGTTTTATATTCTATCAGTCATATTCTACCAGATCTCATTATAAAAATATAACATACTAATTATATGCTTTCATAGATTTTTCTCAGGCGTGAGGTGTAATTTTGTTTTTTCTTCTGTTTTTCCTCTGTTATCTCCCTGAAATAAATTGTCCATGACACAAAAATAATTTAATGAAGTCAGACTGTATGATAATCTTTGTTTGCAACAAGCCTAGAGCTTAGTAAGGATGGGTAGTCCTTGTCTTTTAAGAGATTTTTAAGCCACTGTTTGTGTTTAAGTTATTATATCCTACAAAGAGCTAAGTGTGCTGCTAGAGGATGCAGGCAGTCCCTGGAGCAGATGGAGAGTCCACTGCCAATACTGTGGGGCTGTGCCAAATTTCTGGCTTATCAGCAACCTTGGGCTTTTTCACTTCCAGAATGTTTTCTGTCAGAGATTAAGAAAGGAGCCCCTGGTCTTGTGCCTTCACTGAACTTCAGCACCTTTGGGAACTTCTGAACAGAGCAGTGCACTGGGGGGCCTGATGCTGAATGTAATTCATGAAGGTGAGGTACACTGAATCCCACAAAAATTAGAGTGGAAGGAGAATGAAAATCTGCCCAAAGTTTTTTCTATTTCAGTGTTCTCCCCCACTCTGCCTAAGACTCTTTAATGTGTAATAAATAGGGAGAAATGCATTCCTTGGTATGTGGTATATCATCCCTTTATACTCTGTGCATGCAAAACAGATTCTTTCATAGTCACAGAAGGGTGTTAAATAAGAAAAATCTACATTTCATGTAGCTTTTTTTTATATCTGTAGTACAATTTGTCTGTCTTCTACCCAGATTCTGAAGAGTTTTTAAACAAAAGAATAATGCCCCAAGAAACATTGTCAATAGATGCAAACAAAATGGTCCCCAAAATGGTACAAAATGGTCCATCTAATGCCCAGACCACACATTAGATGACCCTGCCTCAGTCCTGACCTGGAACAACATAACCTGGAGTGCCAACCATCCCTCTTGAGCCACATTTTTCTCGGGAGAACAGTTCCCTTCTCTCGGGTGGCTCCGTACAGTGCAAGGGATGTGAAGGGCAGGCCAGTTCCCTGGGAGCTGTTTTGTGCTAGCACTGCAAGCTGCCTAGGGAGTTTTCCTTTGCAGGGGTCACTAGCACTCCTCAAGGAAGGGTCACACCATTTTCCCCAATGCAGACACACCCTCTGTTCTCAGTTGTCTGCTTCTGTGCTGCAGATAGAACACAGCTGCTCTGGGAATGGGATTTTCAGAGCTCCATGCCCCTATCGATTTTTCCATGTGCCCACCAAACAGCTGATAATTTTTGCCTCTTGCTAATCTGGATTTGAGATGAGCCAGTAATCTAAAGAAGAAAATCTTTTTAATCTCCTGAGCTGTTCAATCCCACCTACATTTCATTATTGAAAATATTTTCTATATTTTTTCTTTTAAAAAATGGAACAGCTAGGGAAAAATGACTTGGGCATTGTATGAATGAAATGCTATCTGATAACAAAGCTTCTCTCACAAATATTAGTTCCACTTCTATTGCTTTATAATAAATGGTTGCAGCTGTTGCCATGGCAATTTTAATTTTTAAAAATGTAACCAACTGAAGAGAAGAAATGCAGCTGTTGTTATGAGAAAGTCTAAAATAAATCCAGATGTGAATTGTATGATCTAGTGTTGGCAGTAATAATGTCAGAAACAAAACATGTTACACGTTTTGTTTTCTTGATATACTGGCATTGAGGATGGGGATACAGGGATATTCTGAATTGTAAGTCTCTGTTCCTGATCCAAATATAGCAAATAAACAGAATGAAATTTCACCTTAGGGAAAGGCACTTTACTTGCTAGAAAAGCTGGTCAGCCTTGCATACAGAATAGCAGTAATATTCCTGTAGGAGAAAGGTGGGCCTCAAGCTCTCCTCATTTAGCTTTCCGCTAATATGCCAACATTTTATTTTTTACAGCTTATAAAAAGCAAAATCCTGGCCATGATAGAAATTTAAAAATTGCAATATTTCCTATTCTTCACTACCTTATCACTCTATAGCCTGAAGTTCTTTAACTTGTTCTACCTTTAATGTTAGAACATTAAAACAAAATTACTGGCCAGTGCTCTACAAAGAAAGCATAATCCAACAAGTCCCAGTACATGCACTAATAGTCACCTACTGGAAAAAATCCACTGTGGTGGGAAGGTAAATAATCCATGTAAGTCTCTTCTGGGAAAAGAAATATTTAAAGATAGAGTTTCTGAGAAGGTGACAGAAGAATAGGTGCAGACTTATCGTAAAGTGAACTGTACCTCTGGTAAATGCTGACTGAAGAGCAACAGCTCAAAGCACGAGCAGAGGGGTGTTTAGAGGCAGCCTGTGCACTCTGATGGGGAATGGGGCTGGGGCAGGTGGCAGATGGGCTGAGAGGTGGCTTTGCATCCCTCTTGTACCTTTTCCTCTTGCCTTGGAACAGCAAGGGCTGCTCTGTCTGAAGCCCTTCTGAACTGTAGCTGGCTCTGCACAGCCTCAGGGGCTCCTCTCAGCAGCTCGGGGCTGCTGGACCTGTGGAAATTGGTTTGCTCAAGCGTTAAGTCAGTGCTGATTACCACACCTGCCAACACCTCTTGGCAATCTGGGAATTACTGAGCTTCACTCATGGTAAAATTAAACAAACAGAGGGAATCACCACTTAGGCAGGGAACTTGATGTGGATAGAATTTCAGTCCCAAATTCTAAGGCAATCAAATCAGTAAAACATTCTTTTTATCCTTAAGGATTAAAGCAAGAAGGGAAAACAGGAAAATACACACAAATACACACTCACAGACTGATTCTGTATCTCTGACTTCCATCTTTGGGGATATTTTACTCAAAATAATTGGAAGTCTATTTCTTTACCCTTTGTACAGGAGTTTCAAATGATAAATCAGCTTTAAGCCTTGCTACATAAACATATGCCATCTGAAGAACATCTAAAAGTTAATGGAAATCTTGAAAATAATCTGGATAATAACATCCTATGCACCCCAATTTCCTAAATATAAATCACTTGGTTAAAGAGACCTAATACCAAATATGAGAGGTTTTGCTTTGATGAGAATGCACTATTTGTAAGTACACATGCTAAGGCTTTTGGACACACAACTGCCAGCTGACTGTGATTTATTCCTCAGTGCAAAGATTGAAAGAATTCTTTGTTAAAATTAAGGTATGTGCTATTGGCCTATCCAATGTACTGTGAAAAATCCCACAGAAGTGACAGGCAACCAAATAGACAATTTTTCCTTCTGGCTTTGTAAAGACTCCATTGATTTATGGATAATCATGTAGTATAACACATTAATTTCCACCACTTAGTTTAAAAATAAATACTTTCCCCAGTCAGGAAGTTCTGTGAGGCTTAAACACAGCTATTAATAAGAGGAAAATAATTCTGCCTAGCTTCATTACCCTCATAATTATTAGAAGGCATGAGTCTTGCCTCAGAAACTTTTGCATTCACTTCACTCTAACAATGCACAATGAAAACACTCTCCAAGCTATGGACTAAGTCCTACTAATGCTAGAAATAGAATGTAAAACTGTGATCATCCTATAATGAGAGTTTAGAAATACCTTTTACCTTACTCTCCAGGAATACAAATATTGTAACAAAGAAGATGTACGCTATTAAATGGTTCAGGAGGCTGAAATTTTCTTCAGGAATGTTTTCATCTAGCTGTAACCTTCTCCCAGTGTGTCTGAGGCAGGGAACAGCAGCCTGCTAGGCACTCCATTATTCTCATTTCTCTCACTATTGCTTCTGGCTGTGCTTGCTATAGATAGTAGAACAATGTGGAAAGAAAAAACTGTTTGATTTCTTTTAAGTGAAAATAAAGTAAACATTCAGTGAATGGGGATACAAAATGAAAATGCTTTAAAGTCTGAAAATTATATCACTTTTGTGAGATTTTGTAATGGAGAAATTCCTAAGGGAAAAATGTGAATACCAGTTTATTCAATGTACTGTTGGGATACTGCTTTGTTCAAAGTTTCAATCGTATTTAAACCTTCCTTTTCAAAATCCGAATTCTAATGTCACTATGTCTCCCCAGAAACATGCTGAAATTTCATTAGGAATCCAAATAACATACACATATGCACATTGCATTCAGAATATGTAGATCATTATAATTAGAAATTAGTTAGGGAACATCCAAGTTCCAAATGCATTAAGAGCAAACCGATAAAAAGACTGGATGTCTTTCCATGGTACAATGTCTTTATAGGGAATGTTCCTAAATCCCATTGCCCTAAACAGTAGAAATGGACCAGCCCTGTCACCCCGAGGTCTCTCAGGGCCACTTGCACCACTGCTGCCCTGAGTGTTTCCTGTCTCTGTCACACCTTGTGACTTTGCCAAAATGTCACCATTGACACTACACTGCCATGTTGCATTTGCAATTTCCATGAGGATTTCTTTTTCTCTCCCTTTTCCTTTATTTTCTCTTTAAATTGGCATTCTGCAGAGCCATTATAGAGAGAATACCTTTGTGCTTTTCTTGGACAGAAACCTTACAACCACATAATTACAGAGCTTTCTCACTGTACCACTTTGAAATTCAGACTTGTCGTTTCCAAGGGGAGGAAAGAGGAAATTACCCATCTGTTTCCTACATATCTTCTGCCCTTGTGAAAATGTGACAAAATTATGCAAATTTTTAAAGGTTTCTGAAATGTTTAGTTGACAAATCTCAGTGGAGATCTTATAAACCTCATCAACTAAAAATCTTCCAGGATGTCATTTTTTTGGCATGTACCATCTAAAACTTAAATATGTGGTTTTTTCCCCTGCAGCTGCTGGTCCCCAGACCCAGCCAGCTGCTGTCCTCAGCCTTCAGAGCTGACCCTTCACATCACCCCTCTTGTCCTCACTACCTCCTCTGTTTGTCACAACATAATAAGAAAGATAATGAAGAAATTAAGTCAGGGTCTCCCTCAGCATTAGGGTATGAAGGAGTTTACAGTCCTAGATTATCTCTAGAAATAATTTCTTTCTGTCTCAGGTGGGAGACCTAGGGACTGGTGAGTGCAGCAGAAGTGGTGGAGTAGGTCATGCAGTTCAGGGGAATGGGTAGAGTGAGATGGGGATGGTGACCATTGTCTTGTGGAAAGATAAAGGACTGAGAAAGATTGAGACCAACACAAAAGCAAGTGGAAAGAAGGAGAGAGTGGAGCTCTGTAACCATTGGAGTAAATTCTAAGGATAGAAATTTGCTGAGTCTCATCATTTAAGTAGCTGTGAAGTGCAGTAACTGGAGGTTTGCAGTCACTCCTGCTGTGCCTGGCACTGAAGGAAGGCAGCTGATGCTACTGTTATCAATTATTCTCTTTGCTCAAGTGACAAAAGTTTATCCTGAAACCATTAAAGTTCCTATTCCAAAAGGTGAAACATGCACACTGAAATGATGTCTCAGGTAGGGAGTGAGGGGGTTTCTGTGTATGAAAAAATAAACTGAAAAATTACATTTGATAAAAATGTTTACCAGAGGTACTTCTCAATTCCACCTTTGTAAGATATGAAAAATTTGGGGCATTATATAATTTCTGAGTATTTGATAACATTTGCATTATTTTGATGTGCTCTATGGGCAATTCCCCATGCACACAGAAATATATATGTATATTTGCACATATGCACATGCAAAAGAATTTCATGGAGAGTCATGTCAGTCCTAACAGCCTCAGTAACTGAAGAATTCGAGTCTTAAAAGACCAAGGCTTGCAGGAAGAAGCAGTTTACCTGACACTGTTGGCAAAAAAAAAAGCTCAGAGCAGGTCAGAATAATGAAATTCAAATTGAACTGTAGCACAGAGCATCTGGAGGGGTTCACAGAGGGATCACAAGAGACATCAGTTTCCTAGAGTTCCTGGGTAGCCACTGGAAATAGTCCATTCTCCCACAACAGGAATGGGCTCTTCGTTCATGTAATCACAACCTCATCTCCAAAGACCAGGAGAATTTTTATAGAGTATCCTGTTGCAACGAATTCTGTGTCTCTTTGAGACAGCTGTGCTCTCCAGTACTGTATTCCTGGGAAGGATTTGGGCAATGAATAGATATTGGTGGCTACCCCACAAATGAAATGGTAGAAAGGTCTCCCTCACCTTTCTGACACACACTCCTCCTCTATTCTCTCTGCCAGGAGACATGATATGAATGTTGATTTATTGCAAGAGTCAGACAGACTCTTACATACAGTATTTCATCCAGAGAGGATGAAATGAGCTTTCTTTTGGAACACTTCAAGGGAAAAAATATCAATACTATCATTTTAAACTAAAAGGGAGTTGTCTCTGTAAGTAGAATTAGACTGTGTATGTGATTATCTTGCTCTCAGGAAAAATCTGTCTTATTCACTAGAGAAAGGTTATTTGGACAAGAAAAAACATCTGCAAGAGCTCAAAAACCAGGCTGACTCTTACCGGGGTGTACTTCAGTTCTGAAGAGTTCCCAGTAGAAATCTTTGAAATGAAGAAGCTTTGATTCCAGTTGGGTCATTTGAAGGGAAAGTGTAGCTAAATAATTGCCACTTAGGTGTGACTGCAAGGACTGCAAGCAGTGTTCTTAATTCTGAACTCAAAACTTCTGTGTGTGTTTGTGTGTAAGTGGACAGAGATACCTGCAGCTACTCTGATTGGATTGGGTCTGACAAGTACAGACATTCCCAGCTGATTTGAGCTAAGCTATATCTTCATACATCCCTCAGGGCAATCTCCATAACATTGCTCACTGAAGTCTACTCTAGCTTAGCAGTCTGCAACTGAAGGCTGCCTATTCAAATAAACTGCATAGACAAACCACTGCCAATTAGAGAACTGTGGTGGGCTGGCCCTGGCTGGATGACAGGTGCCCACCCAGCCACTCCATCACTCCCTCCTCTGCAGGATGGGGTGAGGGGAAGAAAATAAGATGGAAAAAAGCTCAGGAATGAATATAAAGGCACATTAATAAAGCCAAAGCTGTTTGTGAAAGCAAAGGAAAACAAAAGTTTTATTCTGTGCTTCCCATTGGTGGGTGATGCCCAACCATGTACATGGAGCAGTTGCTCTGGAAGATAAATGCAGTAAAAATTTCTCTGCCCCATCCTCCCTTCTCTGAGCTTTTATTGCTGAGCACATCACGTGGTTTGGAACATCCCTTTGGTCAGCTCGGGTCTCTTGTCCTGGCTGTGTCCCCTCCCAAGACTTTGCCCACCTCCTACCCCTGGGCTGCTGCAGGGACAGCGCTGCTGCTGTGCCAGCACTGCTCAGCTGCAGCCCAAGCAGCGCTGAGTTACCACACCCTGCCAGCTCCCAGTGCAAAGCACAGCCCTGGGAGGGCTGCTGGGGGCAAAGGAGCTCCTGCTCACATATGACATTAATATTGGAAAAAGGGATATGAAATACTGAAATGTGAAAAAAATTGAAGTGTGAGAATTACCTGCTGAAAACATTCTGTTCCAAGTGGCCATTTGCATGCTGAAATTCCAGCTTTAACAAGCATTACAGAAATTCAACAGAATTTTTTCCTCTGTTTTAAGCATAATACTTGTATGTACAGTAAAGCTCATGGAGGAAAAAAGAAGGGAAGTTTTATTAAGCAAGGATACAAACATTTTATGTGGGATTTCCTCTATTCTGGGAAAGAAGCTCTTTTAAAGTTCCTGCTAATAGCAAGTTTGGTTAGTTTCCCAGTGCTCACATCTCCTGTTCCAGATGGTCAGTGACGTGAAACTCTAATTATCATCAACAAAATAAGCTGGGGCTAAACCCTTCCTCAAAGGTAAAAAGAGCAGATGGACAACCATAATTTCATTATTATAGAAATAATAGAGAAGAAGGACTCCTCATCTACCTTTTAAAATCACGCACTAATGTGTTACACAATTAACTCACTGCTCTATTAATTTATAAATTACTCTGTTTTTTGAGTGGGTGAATGGTTGCTTGGTACATAAGTCTTTCCAAAAATACTGGGAATAGCAGCCAAATTCATCTTGTCTAAGGGGAACCAGTAAGTGCAGTGATTGGGCTGAGCTTCCATTTGGCATTTCATTTACTTTCAGGTTTTCAGGGGATTCTATTTTATTCTCTTCCACGGTCTTACAGACATGCCTCCTCAGGAATCTTTGTGGGAATAAAATCACAAATAGTATTTATCTGAAATGGGGCAAGGCCTGTACCCAGAGATCCAGTTAGTCATTCATCCAGAAATGTAGCTCACAGACATTGAAATCCCTAAATATTTGTCAAGGATTCAAGGTCATGCAAGTCAGTACCATGGAGCAGCTTTCCTTGTGCCTGTTGGGTTCCAGTGCTGGTCTTTGAGCTGGGATTTCTAGGTCAGGGTTTGCAAAGGTCTAAATCACATCTAAACCTGCCACTGCTCAAACTGAGCCCATGCAGCCCTCAGTCCCTCCAGGTCTGCCCAATCAGTTAATGTAGAGAAGCTGCACAGAAAGGGGCTGGGAACAGCCCCCTGTGTTTCTGGCAGAATCTCATTCCTTCTCTGAATTCAGATTTGCTGCCTGATTTCAGCATATCACTCTTTAGAATTGGCTGTCCTAGTTCCTATTCTGTTGCCAGTTTTCTACAGTTCAGGAGTAGATTTTGATGTGCTACTTAAGGATTTCAACATAGACATTCATAACAAAACAATATAAAACTGCAAAATTGAATCAGAAAAAGATAATCGGGTTTTCCTCTGCATCCCTATGAGTAAACAAGCTTTTCTTCCCTCTAAAGAGTCTTAGCTACAGGTTTATGTATCACTGTCATGATCTGTAGTTACACAATGTGCCTTATCTTTGTTTCTTCTTTTTCCTAGCCATGCCTTCACAATGTCCATTTGTTGCTTTCACCAGCTCATTTTCTTACATCTTCATTTCACCATGTCTTCTCACATTTAGAAACTTATTTTCTTTAAACAGGAAAATGTTGCTTGTGTTGCTACTTTTTACCTTCTTGTCACCTGTCTGAAGGCACAGGTGCTTTTGTTTCCCTGTTTCCTTCCTGGAAAGTCTCTGTGCACACTTTGTACAGTATCTGGCAAGGAATGAGGCTTTTATCCTTTTGAAAAAGAATTACCTATGCTGACGAGTTCTGTGTGTAGGTACACTAAATCTATTAACTGTGTGTATATAAGGGCCCACTTATGGAGAGAAGTGTTTTTTTACACTATTTCTCTGTATTGATATGCCTAGGATGTGTGAATAACATCTTGTCTGCACTCAGATACATGTTGAAAATAAATAGAACTTAAATGAGTTTAATTTTCACTCCAGTGGCTGAGATAGTATGGTAAAAGACACTACGAGATTGCACGAATACAGGCTTTAAAAAGTGGCTGAAAATACAAGGGCTATAGAGAAACCAGCACTGTTTTTTTTGTCTGTGATGACTCAATGCTGATGTCATTGTGCTTTTTGCCATTTGCTAATAGTGCCTAACAAAGCTCAGCATGAGGTAGGGGATTCAGGCTGACAGAATTCCCTGTGCTCTTGGCTGAACAAACTCCCAGTTACAGGTGCAGAGAAAACTGAAACAAAGGATTAGCTGAGAGAAAAATCTTTGTTTCTTAATTGATACACATGAAACAAAAGGGTTTGACAGAGTACATGTGGAAGCCCACGATGTCACTTTTGAAGGCCACTTTCTGAATATAACTGCAGTTTGTGGGAAAAATACAATGTGAGAATATTCAGATGTCTTTCCTCTGCAAAATTTGTTATTCAATGTGCTCAGGGATCAAAGTGCAGCAAAAACTATACAGAATAATGCTTTAAAAATGGAAGGGCAAAGGATCCAAATTAGAGACAGTCCATGACAAAAGAAAAAAGAAAAATATAATCATAAAGGGAACTTCACATCTACTGAGATATGCATCAATGAGACACCCATCACAACTTTCAAAGCCAATATTATTTCCTGCATCTCCCAGCTCCCAACTTAATTATTCAGCAGCACAGTACAGTATCTTGTCCTTTGCAGAACAGCTGATTTCAATATCTAATACACAAGGAATACCAATTAGAAATTGTGAAAAGTAGGGAAGCAACACTTGCAGATAATGGACAGTTACCTCACCAGGCCAATGAGCACATGAAACACAGACTGAATATTTGTAACTGCATTTGATGTTTGTCAAATATCTGTTTCTTCAGTCTCTGATTACATTTCTCTCTTGTGTATGCTCCCTTCAAGTTCAATGACATAACAACAGAATTAAAATGACTGAAATAATAACAATACAGGTAAACAAATACCTAGAACCAGAAAGGTTTAAAGATTCTTATTAATTTTCTATTTGAAGTCCATTATATCACGAGAGTTTCTTATATTTTGAAAATATCTAAACTGTACTAAAATTAGTAATATGATGACTGTGCCTACCAGTAAGAATCACCAGTGTGTCAGAAGGAATTCTCCTGTCTGCCTAAGATAATGATAGGAATCACCATCTGAGAAAAGACAACCTTAGAGGGTGCTCAGCTGAGCAATCTGAGCTGAACTCTGGTTTCTGAGTTATTTCCCCTGGAAATTGATATTGTTTTTCAATAAATTTTTTACCCTTTCAATAAAACAGTTACCTTTGCCACAATATTTTAGAAAGCCCTATCCAAGCTTCTGCCAAGAAAGAATGGTTTGAGCATGATATTAACTTGTATAAAGTATGACTAAACTAGAATGGGAGTATTTTTTGAGCAAAGAAGAGGTGTTATGACCTGAGTTGGCATATGTTCATCCTGGAGATATTTGAGAGGAATCATGAAACTACTTTTATCAGGATTTTCCTTAGTCAGTATTCTGGAGAACAAAGTATGTCAGAAATATTTGTGGCATAATTAGTCATATGGATTTTTCTGGGTAAAAGCAGACATGTTTAATAATCTAATAAGTATTATCTTGAAAGGCTCTGCTATCATTTTCCTTTAAAAACTTTGAATTCTTGATGTTTATTTTCTGTGAGAATTCTCAAATTTTTATTAAAAGGAGAATTTTATCCTAATAATAAAAAGTTGTAAGGAACTCTGGAAGTGATTTCTGTAGGAGAAAATCCTCGTTGCATCCCCAATGCCCTTGCTTAGAGAGGCCCTTGTGTGTGTGAGCTCTCCCAGATGCACAACAGCTTGTCAGCCTTCCTGCAGCCACTGCTGTCAGTTTGAGTCACAGTGATCCCTCCTGCACGGATTATCTTAAAATAGCACACTATAAATGAAATCTTGCAATTACCACAAACACCCAGGTGTTTGGTGTGGCAGGGTGGCCAGAGCAGAGCTGTTAGACTGGCCCAGAGAACTTGTGTCCTTGGTTGGTATTTTCTGAGGGCAGTTGGCCACTGTCTGCACACTCTTGCAGCAGCACAGCTTGTGTGACTTGCTAAATCCATAGGAGAAATGCAGGGGTAGCTGGTCCTGCTGCTGTCCTTCCTAAACTAGATGATAAACAGCACAGGAAAAATAGAGATTGGAGGGAGAAGCTGAAAGAAAGGAGAGCAATCAATCTAAGCCCTTGTTGGCAGACAGCCATACTGCCTTCACCTTGCCAAATTGCCACCTCCAGCCATAAGGGCCTTCTCCCTTTTCTCTTCCTGCCTCTCCTGCAGTGAGTCACTCCTGCAGACATTATCTTACTTATTCTGTCAGATAATGAAAGACAATGTGTATTTTCATATTCTGTTTTTCTGGTTATCATTATGTAGTGTACTAAATTACTTACTATTGCTTTTCCAGATTTGCAAACATTATTCTAACACCTTTTTAAATAGACTTCTATTGATGTAATTATGAACATGTTGTGTTTGCACACAAGAATGTTATGGGTTAGAGGAAAAAAAATAGCTGTTCTTTTTCAGTGACAGAAAAAAGATTTTCTTCATTTAAACTCAGATTGGTTTAGTAGGTTGTTAATGACCTGAAGCTGACATTATTAACAGTATATCTTTACTTAAAATGCTACAGGAAGATTATGTTGGGTTGCAGAAGCATTGTATTTGTGCAGAAGTTGATTATTTAAGCCAGAGAGTAATGAAATGTGAAACTGATGGTGCCATGCATTCTCTTCAGTCTATATAAATGGCTATAGAAATCAAAGAATCAGTCACAGTGAATATACAAAACCACATCAAATTTCCAGTGACAAGAGATTCTATAGTAAAGATTTGTAATCTCATGTACAGCAAAGAAAACATGAGAAGGAGATAGGCTGAGGTACATAATCTAGATTTGAGTACTGGGAAGAGTGGAGTTTAGAAACTCATGAATCATGTACTGGAATACTGATGGCACTGCAATCTGATGGGACTTTTCTTTTTAGATTTGTTCTGCAGCTGAGTTGCTCCTTTGGGAGATCTGTGTGCTTTGGCATCAGGGTGACTGAAAACTGGAGAGACTGAAAACACTCAGTTCACTTGAGTTGCTTGGAGCCTCAGTGCTCCTCACCTGGGAACCTTGCACTAACAGATGAAGAGTCTAAATGAGCTGAAAATGTCTAGGCTGTTATTAAACAATGCCAAGGGAGAGCAATAAAAATCTCAGACTTATTGCCACCTACATGCTTCTTCCCAATTCTAATAGCGGCTTCAATGCTTTTCTGCCTGTTCTACAGAGTTGTCTGGTCTTTGCTTACTTTTGCTTGTGTGCATTTTATTATCTGATGCACCAGCTGCTCTCCTAAGTGACACATTCCAGCCCCAGTCCCTGGATGTGACAGCCACACTGCATCTAATGGTGAACTGCTGACAGTGTTTGAAAATACTGCTCTTGCTCCAAAAACAGTGTGAGGGGTTAGTGTAGGTGAGGGTTACCAGACTGATAATTGGAGAATGATAAATTAAATAGGAATACTATTTCTTTTTGTATTGTGAAACAAATCTGGTTTGGGTTTTTTTTTGGTTTTTTTTTTTGTTTTTTTTTGCAGTTATATTAGTATAAATTGAAACTCTATGGGGCTTCATATAAAGCTCATTTTTTACTGACTGCAAACTCTTTAAAAGTTTGGTTTGGTTTTTTTTTTCCTGAAAGATAGGATAAATCCTTGTTCAAGGGACCATGCTTTAAGGAGAAAGTTGGCGCTGAATTGAGGCTTACTGTGAAGCATCTTCAAGCATCGTGGAGAACTGAATTTGATTTTGTAATTCTGTTACTTTTAAGATTATCTGAGAGGATTATTTGTATTTCTAGCAAAGCTCCAGGAAGCATATAATACATGTAGAGTGGAGTGAACTTCAGATCCTGTTAATCATATACTTAGCATTTGTGTTTTTAGGACAGCACATACTTGTGTGATTTTGGCCTATTATTTCTGATCTGTTTGAGGATTCCTGAGAATAGAGAAGCTATATATAAATTTAAGATAATATTATCAGCTGAAGCTCTGCCAGCTTCTGTAGACAGAAATAGATAAACAGAAACTGTGTACCACTTCATGGCTTTAATCTTGGAAAATAATACATTGCAAAAAAAAGAACCTGTCTTGAATTTTATAGTTGCCATATGTCCTAGGTGCTCATTTAGCATTATTTTTTCAAGATACTTTGTTTAGATGAGAAAAGAAATCATAACAAATTAAGTTTACCATTTTACAGAATATACTGCTTTCTGGGTTAAAGAACATGAACTAAAATTGCATTCTGAATAGACAGTTGCTATGAACAATATTGGAATTCTAGTGTTAACAAACCAAGAAAAATTCTAAAACTACATCTTATAACAAAACCTTCAAATGGTATAGCTGTACTTGAACAAACTATATCAGTGAGAATGATATCAGTGAATAAAGCTTTAATTATCTCACCAAGTAAAGAATGGAGGTGGGGGTAACTTACTGTGTCAGCACGATAGCCACAGCATCATTTAGGACACTCTCTCCAAACAGGAGTGTGTATAAATCTGTATCCACATTCAGCTCATGGAAAATGGCAAGGACTGTCACTGTATGGAAAGAAAGCAAAGTGGGTTCTTATTTTCATATTCCTCTGGCAGTTCAAGAAATAAAGCTATGCTAGAATATTGGTTTTGAGAGCCCAGTCCTATATATTGCCTAAGTGGATAAAAATGAGTTAAGAAGGATCAACTGGAATATATAAGATCCTTAAATTCATCAAGTCTATGAGTTTTGGTGCTTCAGCTGAGTTAGGAAGAAGCTTTCCCTCTCACACAGAGAATCCTACATAAATGAAAATGTCACAGCATGTTTCACTGTGCATAAAGCACTGTGATCTTGTGACCACAGAGGAATAAGGGTGCTGAAAAGACTTGGGTTTTGCTGTGGATTTTGTATGTGATGAGCAGGGGTTTACCTGTTTTAAGAAGTATATAATAACTCTTATCCATCTGTTTAAGGAACATGCAGCATAACTACCTTGTCCTGACCCCTGCTCAGCAAGGATGTAGCTCATGGGTAGCCAGGGAGCCTCTGACCCAGACCAGGATATTTGTAACCCATTCTAAGGTTTCTTCAGCATATCAGTAGCTTAAGTCCCTTCCTTCTCCCTGAGTTATACCCTGTTTTTCATTTTCAGTTTACCTGTGCAATAGAAAAAATTGTGTGGTAAATTTAAATTGAAGGTGAGCAAACCATTTACACACACATCCTCAGGAGCATTTAGATATTTGATTCATACTCAGGCAATTAAGTCCTGTAGAAATTAACTTAGGCCTTCCCTGTTTTTCCCTCTTCCCTGCAGACAGGGGATCACAGTCCTTCCTATGGTCTATCTTGCACTTCATAATCTCCAGCTGAAGAAGCCTGTCCATGTTCTTTGGATGTATTATTCTAATTCTTATTATTATTATTGTTTTCTCTTTGCATGGACAGGGCAGAGCTTTCTCTTTTCAAACAGAATTTAATGTAAAGACCCCCAATTACTTGTCTGGCTAAAAATTACATGATAACTCACTGCTTCACTGGTGCTCATTCTAGTACATAATTGTGCAATTGACTCAGTCCTCATAGCCCAGGAAACCCAAAGATAGGAGTGCCTCTGGGATGCCACGTTCACATCTGACATTTTAGATATAAAAATTATATACTTTTACATTTGCATAACTGCTGATAATTCATGCAAAAGCATGACCAGCTGATTATGCTTTGTCTTAATAACATTTCTTGGAATTTTGAAAACATTACTGCTAAGATTTTCTAAATGGCACTTAAATATCTATGTAATCTCAAAATCTGTTTATAAACCCAAAATAGATTCTCAGTTCTCCTGCGAGATTTTATGTTAAAGTGATCTCTGTTGATGTGTTATCTCTGAAGAATTTTGGAAGTGTTATTCTACAGAAGACAATCTAGGAGATGTGTGTAGCTGAACATTTGCTGATATAGCTATATTTAAATTAGCTAGTTATATTTAACCATCCTGGTAACCTCACCCATCTACTCCCACTGCAGTTATAATTTAAACTAGGAAAAGAGTTCTTTCCCCAGAATAGCTCAAAGATGTAGGCAGAAGCTTTATTGACAAAAGATATTTTCTTGGTTCACCAACATCTATATTCATTTTTTTTCCTGATTAGCAATGCTGACTTAATGTGCTAAATGTGGACTCAGTTTATTCTTCTGCTCTCTAATGTCATTGGCATAAAAACAGACTTGTTTTCTGAAACTATTTGCCACTTTCAGCTTTTGCTTATTAGCTAATTAGTTTGGGCCCTCATTAATAGTCCCTGTGATAATGACAGAAGGAAAAGAAAACAGTAATCAAAGTCCAGTGCACTGCTGGGGTGTGTGTAGCAGGCCAGGCCAATTAGACAGATGCCTACACATTCCTCTCCTTCCTCTTGCCTCCTAAGCAAACAACTTTCTCTTCTTGCTTTCTCTCCCAACTCTGCCCCAAAAATATGACTTTAAATCTTTTCAAATGAAAGCAAAATAATAAAGCAAGCAACACAGTAATGCATCAATTGCCTCTTCTGGAAGAAACTCCCCAGTTTGCCCAGTTCTCAGAAATTTCCATTTCAAATGTTTTCCCATTTCCAGGGGAGGTTATTGGATCTTCTTTACCTGTCCCTGACTGAAGGGTTCTGGTCTCTGCTCTGTCCCTCTGCTCTGTCCCAAGACAGGGTAAACTTCAGCCCTACCACTGCTGACAGATATTTACCACATTTGTTTTTAAAGAACTGAAATGATGCTGGTTCCACAAATCCCAAGGGAGTCTAACTCACTCTTCAGTATTCATACAATTTATAAATGCAGTTATTCCTGAATCATGTCTAACCCAAATCTCCCCTCCTGCTTTTCAATGCAATTTCCATGCCTCGCCTAATGAGAGATGAAAAATTTGTCATATTTATTCTGATTTTCTTTCAGCAGCATTTTGTCTATTCAAAGACTCATTTCAGACATCTCCTCCCTAAAATGACTCACTTCTTTCTATCTCCTCCTTTTAGTAATGTTTTCTTGCCCTCTAATCAGCTCATATCTTTCCTGAAATACAGTGCCTAAAACCAGATCCCAGTAATGTAGTTGACACTTGCTGTCAAAAAATAGAAAGAAAAAAATGCTGTAGAACATGTTAATAAATCCTATTTTCCTGTTTTAAATTTTTTTGCTCTGTATTGGTACTTATGACTCATTTTCATAGGTTGTAAACTTGAAATCATTTTCAGAAGTGAATGCTCACTTCTTATCTGCTATCTATGAAGATGCTTTTTTTTAAGTGTAGCATTTATCCTTGTCTAGTTTAAATCAGTACAGGAATCATATTGACTTCTAATTGTGCCTCTCAAAGTGTTTGCAATCTCCTTTCAGCAGAATATTGTGCAATAAAGAAACACCCTCTGTTCCATTAGTCAACTCATTAATGAAAATTATAAACATTATCTGCTCAAGAAGAGATCTGCAGGATCTTTAGCACATCCTCCCTGTTTAAGAGCTCAAGGAAACATTTTCACCTTGTTTTGACCACCACTGTCCAGGCATTTCCCCATGATCACATTTGCCTTCATTAATTAGGAGAATCTATGGGCATAGGTCAGAATGGACACATCAAAAGGATGTGATACTCTGCCATGGAAGAAAGTTAATTTAAGTTGCCTCTGGATAGAATAATGCTCTAGGAACAGTCATCATGGCCAACAAAGTCACATCATGTTTTGTCTAATGGATGACTTTAAAACTCAGGGGAAGTAATTTAAAAATAATCCTATACCACATATCCAGTAACATATCCAGTCTGTGAGAACTTTGATATCCAAGTAAAGATTGTAGATGCTGCACTGCAGGCAGCTTGGCCCCTGGCTTTCTGGAGGCACTGCTCAGGAGCAGTAAATAGGGCTTGGTTTTTGTGTGGTAACTACTCAAAGACTTGTATAATTCATTAGATACAGTAGGTATTATAAAAATACCAAACTACTTCTCGTTAAAGTACTCAGCATGTCTTATTTCAGTGTAAGCACATGAGGACAGAAATAGAGGTAGGTGAAGAACCGGCTGGGAGGACAGGTCATTGGGGGAGCACTGACACCTCTTGTGGCAGTGGAAAACTGACACCAATGGGAACTGCAGTACCAGAGCTGCTGCTCAGAGAGGGTTGTGAACTTCACTTAAAAATTCAGTGATGGGGAGCAGGAAATAGTGAGGCATCTAGCATTTTCACAGTATTTATGCCAACAAGAGTCTGATTCACTTCTTCCTTGACTTCACGGACTGAGGTGACGTTTGTCTCATGCAAAGCCCAACATGATTTCAGTTGTACCCAAGACATAAGAAGTGTCTGTGGAGCTGGTTTGTGAAAGGTATCTTTTGACAAATGTAGAAACAAATTGGCTTATTATAGATCCCTGTAAAAAGTACACATAACTGAAATATCATCAAACTACAACAATCCCTATGCTAACTGTATCCAATGCTACTTTGCTGTTACTTTTAAAAGAATAAGGAAACAGCAAATAAATTATACCATTATATAAAGTACTGATATTATTGTACCTCAGTCTTCTGACTAAAACTGTTAATATCTTTTGAAGCTCATGGGCCTAAATTCTTTTAGGAGGGCAAATGGGAAGAAAATAAGATTAGAGAGATCTTTTATTTCCTATTGACTTTGTCTAAAAATAAAGATTCGAGTTTGAATTATAGACCTCTTTCCCTATTAATAAGTCACAGCACTCACAGATTAGTTCAGTGGTGAGTAAGAAGAAAGCAGAGATATATTTTAATTAAAAACACATTTATAAACCATGTTACATAACAACTGTTTGAAATGCATTACCTTGTTGTATTTATACATTATGCTTCTTAATGCAAAATCCTTCGATTTTATGAGAGACAGAAACTGCTCTTTCTGATAAATATCCAATTTCATCAATAACAAGAGCAGTGCAAACCACAGCTCCAGTTCAGCTGTAACCATAGTAACTTCAAATAGGGAAGAGCCTTGTGATTGCCAATGTGACCAAAGGTAAGAGAGTTCATATAGCTCAGAAAGAGCTGTGCTTCAGCAAACCCTCTGAAGGTAAATCGGTTTTCTATACTTGAAATGTCAGAAATTAGGGAAAAAAATAAAGGAAGGGCTAAAGGTAAGTGAAATGTCTTTGGATAGGAAGGTTGTTGCCCAGAAGGTGTTAATAGCAGCAGCCCTGGAGACTGCCAGAGTTGTAGTTTGTGTGTTTTGGGAGGCTGGGGCAGAGGTCCCATCTTTACATCCCTGTGCCAGGTCTGTTCTGCTCAGTGCTCCACGACAGCCAGCGGCCCCTGAGCCCAGGCCCGTGTCTGAGGCTGCCTGTCAGTCCCAGGGGACAGCTGGGCACTGTTCCCCAGTCTGCAGTTTCACTGTGCAGGTCCCTGATGGGCAGGGACAGAGAGCTGGGGGCTCCACACCAGCCCCCTTCCCACTCTCTGCTGCTCCCGGGGGCAGGGCCTGAGAACACAGGGAGGGACTGCTCCGTCCCTTTGAAGGGATCTCACCACAGCACTCCCAGGGCCTGGGGACACTGGAAATCAACTCCTAACACTGACACAAGGGAACCCTTTCACCAGTGAAACTGAAATCTCTGCTGTTCTGTGCAGATGAAACAACAAGATATGATTTCCTTGACAATGTGATAAATTATGTCTATTGATCAGAATAAAGAAAAATGTAAATACTCGTCTCATGCTTTGAATCAAAGGATAAAAAAGCAATAATTTGGAATTTAAAAATTCTATTTCTTAAAATTTTACCTCTCACCTGAAGTCTTAAAATGAGAAACTTTTTCTACTGAAAATGATAAATTATTGGAAGGAGACGTTCTCTGTAAGACGAATTATTTGGTCAAGAGTAACCTTGTTTTGTCCCTGAAGTTTCTAACTGTCCTTTCTAGAGACATGAAAGTCTTCTGAGGCTTCACAAAGTATTGTTGATATTTAAGGATCACAGTCTATAATGCAAAACACAGTCCCAACCAAGTATATCCAGCCATAAATTAATTTCTTAAATTTTACTTCAAGAGCTAATTTTCTATATAAGAGAACACACAGCATATTAAGAGCAATTCTTCTGAATTATTTCTTTGCAAAAATATCTGGATTAAAAATCTTCAGATAAACTTCAGAACTAAAACCTACAGAGTGCTGTGACATTATTTCCTTCTTCTTAACAATACTAAAAAATTTTAGCTGGCATACGTTTGTTTACTGCCCTGACAGTAAAAGTCTTTCTTTAACATGTAAATATCTACCAGCCATCTTTACTATTACAAATAAGAGGCTCAATGAAACCAACTTCTGTCAAATCAACAGATCAGTTTTTCGCATCTTTTGAGACTTAATTGCTTTCCACAGCCAAGGGAAATTAAATCTCCTTCATGAAATGAGTTTATAATCCTACACAGTGAAGAATAAAATGAAAAATCATGTAGCAAATCTGACAGGAATTTATTATTTCATCTTAAGACTAATTTATTGTTGTTGATAACACTAACAACATTTTACTAAAGATTTCTTTAAAAACCCCAAAATGAACCCTAGATATCACAGATAAAATCTTTATACTGATATTTTATGCCCTAATATGTAGCAGTCCTCTAGGGCACCATAATTTAACTGATTTTGGAATACTAGCAAGTTCTTCACTAGCAAATCCTACCAGACAATGAAATATTTTCAGCAGTGTCGACCATTTAATTAATGAAAGACTTAATTCAAAATTCTCTTAAGTCTTTGAGGGGTTGAAATTTATGGATAAGATTGGTGAACACATGAAACAGCTTAGAATACTGTGAATTGATAGCAAAGGGAGTAAGACTGAACATTAAAAAAACTCTTGGACGTGCACAGACACTATATAAGCAGAGACGTAATTAGAAACAATATTAATCAATGACAGTTTGTCACACTAAAAATAGTTTTCTCAACTGCAGCTTTAGCTTTTTAAGCCTGTTTAAAACTCTAGGAAAAGTAATCATAACTTATTCCTTGCAGTGCAAGAGGAACTTCTGTTTTGTTGTTTTTTTTTTTTCTCTTGATTGTTCCAGATTAATCAGTGGTGATTTAATACTCTTATAATCAAAATCAGTGCATTTGTCTTACACATCACTCGTCATAACTCAACATCTGTGAAACTAAATAGTCTTGGACTGCAAAATGGGAAAAGAAACTAAGCCTGCTGCAAAACCCTATTCATAGCACAACGAAGAAATATACTTGGAAATTGAAAGGACACTTTTATTCCATAAGCAGTTTATATTCCTAGGTTTTCCTTGTGTTTCCAACTTCTATGTTTTCCTCTTGCTCTGAGGATAGGCTCCAATCATGTGCTGAATCTTATTAATGTAGCTGGGTGATCTAAGAAGTGGCAGCATATTGGATGAGTGGATTAATTTGAGAATAACAATTTGATGCAGCTTTTACAGTAATCTTGCAACAACTGGTTTTATGGAAATAAATTGTTTTATGACATTCTTTTAAGCTGTCAGAATGATAAATCACAAGCCCAAAATATTTTGTCAAATATTGAGAGTTTATTTAAAGACTGGAAAAAATTTGTAGAACAATATTGCTTTTTCTCATTTCTTTTAAAAGTGAGGAATTTGAAAGCTTTATTCCTAAGTTTCTCAGAGAAGCTTCTCAAGGGTAGTTTTTTAACACTAATGCAGCATTTCACATGCATCACAAAATGTTTTCTGTTCCATTTCCTTTAACAGCTCAACTGAAAATATTACAACAATCCAATGCACCCTTGCAGAGTTTGTGCTTTGTCTTAGTAGATAACACAAAAAAAATCTTTTCTTCTTCTCCTTTACTGTATTCTCACAGTTGCAAATAGCAACACTTTTCTTTTAATATCTGAGTACTCTTATTGACATTTTCAACGTAACAAAACCTGGACAAATCTATGAAACCCAGGCTAACTTTGAGATTAGCCTGTTTTAATTAGAAGGCTGGACTAGAAGAACTCCAGGCATCCCTCCAAATCTAAATGGTCCTGTAATTCTGTAATTCTGAAACAGACTGAGTCTGTTTCCCAGACTTTGTCATTTACTGTGACTTTGGGCTTTAAATCTCACATCTGCAAATTCAAGTCAATTTCTTGGTATCTGGTTTTTTAGAGTTGCATTTATCATGAACATTCACCGATACCATATAAACAGTATTTCTATGGCCAGATCTGAACGCTCCATTCTCACTTCTTTAAACGGGCTTGGGTCACAGTGGATGTGAGGTTGTGATTGTTATCTGTGAGGCTCCAGCTACAGCAGTTCTCTTATCAGCAATCAACAGGTGGTGGCCTGAAGATCCAAGAACATTTTCCCAATCTTTTCAGCAACCTCAGTCAGAAAGTTTGTGATCCTAACCTAGGAAAACCAGTTACTAAAAAACCACAAGGGACTTCTGGAGCTGACTCTGACTTTGATTGACTTATGATTATCAGAATTTAACAGATATTTATCAGATATTTAACAGCTAAGGAAAGAAAATAAACCCAAGAGCAGAGACTTTGAACATTTCTATGCCGTATACAATTCTTATTTACTCTTCTGATTTTTGAAAAAAAGTAATTTATTCGAAATGGTTACCTGGGTCTGTGGCAGACATCAGCGATCCAAAAAATAAACAGTCAGTGAAGTGGAATTCCTGGGGCTTTAACTGGCCAGTATGTACCATGGCCTTCACAAAGCCATACATTATCAACCTGTCAGGGCAAAGACAAGATGGGTATTCAGACAGAGTATTTAATACCTATCTTTAATTTACAGTATTAAACAGGTTCTTATTCTCTTCAGTTTCTTTTCAATGAATATATCACATGAATACTGATCATAAACTGGTATCATATAAAAATTCTGTTTCCTGTTCAACTGTCAAATATTGTATTGAAACGTCAGAGATAATTTCAAATCAAAGGTTTTCTGGGTAATTGTCATCTGCTGTTAGCAGAAAACAATGCTTTGGGCTGTTTATTTTTCAAAAGGAATGATAAGGTAGGCTTAAGAAGACGTTATTAAGGCTAATTTGTCTAATGTAGAACGTTTAAACAAAGGCAGTTCTGCTATCAGCTCTGTGGCTTGCTCTGTATTTCTAAATGAATTGTTTTATTCTATCAGCTTTTAAATGTTAGCAGCACTCAAAGGTCTCTAAATGGGCGTACTTAACAACTCCCAGTGACAGTGAGGCAACAAAATCACACTTCAAAATGCACTGCCACAGCCTCACTAGTTTCACAGGAAATGTTATCACTGCTTTATGTAACTAGGCAGTGCTCTCTGAGATGTGCATCCCAGTAAGAATCTTGAAATAACTTGGAAAAAAGAGGTTCACTGGTTGTTGAACCTGTTGCAGATTTTTACATTATTCATTTTTAGTCTAGTTAATAATAAATCCCACTGCATTCAATGCCTGTTCCGTAAACACATAAATTGACAACAGTGCTTTTCTAACTGCAGACCAAACCAATCACTCAAACAAGTTCCATGCATGCTCATCCTGAGCTGGCTTTGCCCTCCCATCCTCCTAAGGTGCTCCTGAAGTCACATGAGCACAGGAGATCTGAGGGACAGATACAGGGCAATTAACAAACAGCCTGAGAGTTAATTACAAATCGCTTTCAGATACTTAACTGAGCTCACTGTATTGCACAAGGAGAGAAGCAGATAGGCCACCACAGCATTCCCCAGTGGCCCTGAGTATTTGTGTAGGTATTTACAAAAGCTCTCTAGCAAACAGTTCACACCAATTGCCCTAAAACACTGTATCCAGCTGTGGCCCTCCTTGATGGATGAGCTCACTTTCTCTCCCTTCCCAAAGAATAACGACTCGAGACCTGGCAGCGAACTTAGTCTTTTTATCCCCAGCAAAATTTGTCAGCTTGAAGGAATGAGACCTTCAAAAACTGACTGTGGTGCTGCTCTCCCAATTTTCAATTGTCTCCAAAGCCACAGTAATGGAAGTGAGCACAGCCATGTCTGTTAGAAGTAATTGCCTAAACCCACTTGCAGTTTTGACCAGAGATATTCTTCTCCCTCATTTAAAACATATTTCAAAACAGTAAATAAAACTGAATTCTAACTATTTGGCAATGATAGTAATGATAATTCTACATTGAAAGGTTAGATCCCAGCTGGACACCAGAGCTCCCAATGGCTCCCAAGTGATATTACACATCATCCAGTAGTACCCAACACAGCTGTTCTTAATGGAAATCCAACAAGGAAAGCATACCCCAATGACAGCAGGATATTAATCCCAAGGAAATGTTCTGCACTGATGTCCCTATTGCTATTATAAAGTAGAATTGGAAAAAAATAGTCTTATCGATTTTTAGGGCCGCTGTCATATAATTTGATAAATTTAGTATATTTTTAGCAAGTTTACATCAGATTTCAGTAAATCTGATTGCTTTGTTAATCTTCAAACATCCATCTAATAAATGTTAAAAATTTCACTGAAATGTCTATTAGTAAATTGTAAATAAATCAAAGCATCAGTGACTCTGAATTTCCTGCAGAATGTTCCTGTCTCACTGGAACGTGTTCCCATCCAATGCTCACTGCTGACACAGGGCAGACTATTGACACCAATGCAGTTGACATAAGAAGCTCTGAATCTGTTGAGTAGGATTTCCCATTCCTGTCTGTGAAATCATCTTATTACTTTTTTAGTAATAGAGCATGCTAATTTTTTTAAAATTGTTTTAGAATTTCAGAATAGGGATCTTCAGGGCAGTATAAAGGAAACAGAACCTGAGTAGCAAATCAATCTAATTTCCAATGTGGCTTTGAAAACTTTGATTTTAAAATAATACTGCAAAGTAATTATATTTTATATACTTCTAAAATTTTTTTTAACTCTATAATTCAAATGCCTTGGTAAAGTTTTTGCCTCTTAAACTATGGGATCTTTATCTCTGTGTTCTAAATGATCCTTCTCTGATAATATTATAGAATAGGAGCTATTTTCTGTATAAGCCTGGACTTTGCATTTATACTGTGAACTGTGCATCACTTAGAACTCTGTACTTAGCACAAGAGACAGTGTCCCTTCATTTTCCCCGAATGAAGCAGTGAGTAGCATTCTGTGGAACAAAAAGAATGGGGCACAGAGCTATGCAAGGATTAGGATAGGAGACTTCTGTGGGAAATCTGAGTCCTCAGAGCTGCTGCCTTAGGTCCCTGCTGCACTTTTCATCCATAAAGCCTCCTACCTCCCAAGAGGTTTTTTGGGGGAGCTTGTCCAGCACTGTCCTGGTTGTCTAGAGATGCTCTGGGATTCACAAACTGATGAGTGATCTGCCTGCCATGAGAACTGTAGGGAGATCCTGACCCTCCCAAACCCAAAGCTGCAGGAAAAAGAGGTGGCTCCACTTTGCAGTCCCTTTTCACCCTACTCTGATAGAGCAGCACGTGTGAGCCTCAGATCCGAAACCTTGCCCTGCATTTTTCCTACACTCAGAGCATGCCAAACTCGGGTCCCAGTTCCTACAAGCTGCTCCACCTTGCTCATAATAAGCCATTATTCAGCCATTATACATTAAATTAGGCACCTGGAATGTGCATGAATGTGAAAGTGTGATGTGGGTCCTATCCTGAGGGATGGAAGTCTGACCTGAAATCTATGCTTTGAAATCAAATTCTTCCCCCTCTGTCCCTCTAGCTTTGAAACTACAAATTCTGCTGGGTGACAAAGTGTCCCAAATAATGCCATTTTTTTTCATCTAGGTATATATATCTGTTCTAAAAGCTACACAGCATCTATACAGAGCAGGGAGTTGATTTGGAATTGTCCTACCTCCTTATCAACTTCTTTTTGTCATGAATAAATCTTCAAATTCAGCAATGTATGATCAGAAAGTAGATGATTAGAAACATTATACTTTAGAAACAAGTTGCAGCTAAATTGTTCAGTAATTAAAAGTTGCTGAAAACTTCTCACTTGGATTTAGTGATGGCTTAGCTCCTGAAAAAATATTTGTGAATAACTGATTTGTCATAGATTTGGAACATTAATAAAGTAAGAAAACAGATGAATAAAACTCAGATTAGCTTTGTTGCAGGAGACCTGACATTTTCTACACCCAAACATTTTTTTTTTTAAGTCTGGGGAGGAGCCCATCAAGCTACAGCAAGTATTTTACCACTTCAGCAGGAAAAGAGAAAAACAGTAATGTAATGAAACACATGAGAATTCAGAATTTTCCAGATTACGCAAGTCTGGTATTTACAAAGTGCCTCATCTCTAAAAAATGTTACATAGAATGCTGTCATTACATAGTAGAGGAGACACCATATAAATATTTGGCTTCCTGAAGTAAGAATCTTCTGGGAAACTGAACTTTAACTACCACAATTTCCAGTATGAACCGGCAAGTAAACCACATAAACCACACAAAATCTCAGCATGACAACACAAAAAAAAAATCCCCTTTAAACTGACAAAACTAATAATAAAAAAAAAGTAAATTACAGACACTGAAGAACCAGAACAAAAACTCTTCAAGGCTTTAATTATTCTCAGCATTGGGTTGTCCTAAGGTTTTTGAAGCCAGACTGAATTTTGAAGCTTGGCATAAAAAAGTGGTGAAGAGGTGAAGTCTCCATTTGTGCAGGTCCAGTTTTTACTACCACAGTTCTGCCGTGCATTGAGGAAAGGAGTTTGGAAAGCACACTGGCTGTGTGTGCTGCTGGAAGGTTCCAGTGAGTTTGTTTATAAAGCTGCTCTCTAGGAAGGCTACTCTGGGACTGGGACATTTGTGAACTAGCTGCTGTTTACATGTAGAGGGGAAAAAAGAGAGCCAGCCATCTCCTTTACAGAGTAATTACTGCACACAAAACTTTCTAAATGCTCAGGAAGAGCTTTACATGCAGCTCAACAGAGGCTTATTTTTTTGCAAGAGTTTCCTCCAGCAGCATCTGGTTTTATGGGATATGAAAGAGACAGCAAAATTGCTTTGGGGATTTTTGGGAAGCTCTTGTCAGAAAGCTCTCAATAGCAAAACCTCTCTTCAGCATACTGCTAGTAGAAGAGAGATAATTGGTAGTTTTAGAGCAGAGGAAGTGGGGTATTTCTGATGCAGAATGAGGAGGCTGCAGGAAAGATGCAAATGCAAGTAGTCACAAACAGGATCAGACCACACTGGGAAGGGAAAAGAGTCTTCAAGACAGGGAGGCTGAAAGGCTGGCAAGAGTTTGAGTCCTGTGGGTGGCTAGGAAAGGCCGAGAAGTACCCCGTGGTGAGCAGCACACCCGCCAGGTGAGTGCACAGCAGAAGGCTGTGCTGCTCCTGCAGGCAGCTGCTAAAACCCCTGGAGCAGCAGGGCTGGGAGTGTGAGCCTGGGGAGGCCTGTGGAACTGCTGGGAGCAGCCAGGTGTGCATGAAGTGCACAAAGGGGGACAAGATGACAGTGCACAAGGTACCTTAGGTACATGTGAGATGAGACAAATGCAAATTGCAAAAAGTCCTTCAAATCCCTTGTGGTAAAAATATGCCTCAAGGGTGTAGTCAGGGAAGAAATCTGAGCTTTGCCTCCTAAAAATCCCAGCCATATCTTCAGCTTGCAGGGCCTGGCATCACAGCACCCATCCCTCTGCAATAGAGCAAACTGAAAAAATTGTGGCAATAAATACATACTGGCAGGTTAGTTTGTAGGATACTGCTTCTTTGAAAACTAACTGCATCCTCTCATGCAAACTAAAATGGGAAAACCTACCAGTTCTAAAAGAATCTACTCTTAATTTAAAGCTCCAGGGGACATAAATAGAATGTAACAGAACCTGCTAAGTGAAGATATACAGGACACACACATGCCTTGTATCCTCAGTACAGATAGCCCCATCTGCCTGATGATTTTATCAGCAGATGTATTTTCTTCAGCTTTGTTATTCATTGCATTATCACTGCTGAATCACACTATGGGTCTTTATTGTGTTAAAGGTTTTAAAAGCATAATTCCAGATTTAAAGTGTTTATGCAGTTATGTCATGTAGCGTGGAAGAGACTTGCAATTTAAATCTTTCTTGCCAAGTATGTTTTCTGGTCTGCAGAGAATTTTTTATCTCATAGTCTAACTCCCTAAAGAATCTTACCCTATCTAGACGTGATTATCTTGTAGCTTGAAGCCAGTTGAACACAGCTACAGACTGTAATCATGCAAGTAAAAGATGAAAAAATAGTTTTTCCTTCACATTTCTTTTTTTTTTTTCACAAGGAAGAGTGATATTAATAAATCAACAATAGGAAAAGTGGATGATTTTATTCTCACTTGTATATGAAGTAACATAGTGATTGGCTGATACCACAATAGAAATAAAGAAGTCACTTGTCAGAATTTAAAATATATGCTGAAACCCAGAAATAGTAGAGATGAAAATTAAAAACGCATTCCTTTATTTTGATCTTTCTGTTTCTACCATACAAGTATATTTCTCTAACTTTTTCCATGCAATAGAATTCTTCACATCAAATGTTCTGGCTGCAGTGATCCATTATTTCAATTTGCTCTATGTGCTACTGCTTCCTTCTGTAGTCATCTTTTAAATCAGTTTTTTTTACTAGAAAGTGTACTATCACGGGGTTTTCTCCAAAAAATCATTTTCTTACTAATCAAAGCAGGAGAAAACCTCACTGAAGTGTGTCAGGTAACAATAAAGCAACAGTAACATTACCTAAAGTTATTCTGTATAAATCACACAAGAAGAAAACCCCTCTGGCTATAGAAATAACAGAGATCAGAAAAGAGCCCGACTTTACAGTTTCACTGCATCTCCCATTACCTGGGGCACAGAGACTGTCCAACAGCTGAGCACTAGAACTGCACAGCTTTAGCTCTCCCAGAGCTTCAGCACCACCAGATCTGCCAGTCAGCTCCAGTCTGTGCTCCAGGCAGGTGCAAAGGGCCTTTGATTGGCTTTTCCCAAAGGGCAGCGGGAAAGAGCCACCACTGAGATTCTGGTGGTAGTCACAGATCATCTTCTGTTTGCTTCTTGCATCAGAAGTTGGGATGGGAAGGCTAAAAACACACTTTACACCTCAGAGACAGGGAAAGAAAGGCAGTGTTTAACTGTGGGTCTACAGGTAGCCTGGCTCCTCAGACAGTCCTGTGCTACTGGAGTTTTGGGGAAGTGAAGGCTGTTCAGAGTTATTCAATCAAGCAAACTGGTATGTTTACTTGAATGTAAATAAAAAATCCAGCCCAGGTTTCTATATCAGTCAATTTGGGAGCCACTGGTAATAGAAAAAGTGAAGAGATCAGAAAGAGGCTTCAAAATTGCAGGGCTGTCACAGCCTCTTGTTTCACTTAAGGGAAGATCAAGCCTATCTGTGTTCAAGGCTTCAGGGCTGGCTTGAATGGGACTATGCAGAAGGTCCAAGTGCTCAGAAAGCCTCAGTGTCTGAGCCTTTGCTTAATTAAAAATATCTTCCTACGAGTTTGTCCTCATGAAAGTGAAGAATAGCTACATGTCAGTATGAATGTTATTTTGGTTAGTCTTCTGTAGTGCATTCAACCATGGGAAATATCTATTGACATATAGAGATGCTTTCCTTTAAAATGGAAAAAACCCTTTTGCCCACATTTGAAATTTCAAGATACAATTTTAGATTTTGCTGGTAAATGCTAACAGTGTAGCAAAAGTAAGGATTGGAAAAAAGGGAGTAAGATGTCAACATACATGAGATGAAAGCTAGTTGAGGTCACCAATATTCACTGGAAACTGACAATAAATGGTATTTCATGGTTTGGGTTTTTTTGTAAAATCTCATCCCTTTTTTCAGACTGACTTTCAAATAGCACTTTCTGTATTAGAGTTTTACAGTAGTCTGCATCACAGTCATACAAACCAATTCACCACCACTCAGAACTGCACAATATAATTTAATGTATTTTTAATATTTCTCTAATGAGTATAACACAGCTTCAGGATCCCTGTGTTCCTGAGCTCCACTTAAATTAGAGCCATTACAGATTATATACAGAACAACCTGAACCTCTGCAATGAAAAACCTGCACTTGATCTTTGAGTGCTGAGTAAAATGTAATAATTACTTGGGTAAATGAGCCATGAAACACTGTCAACTGTACTGTGTCCAAATCATAGTGCCACTTAATATTTTATTGCACTACACAAATTTAAATGTTACCTCAAGATTTACTTTACTCAGTGTTATAAATTGAGAGAACCTTCAAAAAGGTGATGAATTACTATCAGTCTTACACACATACTGTGAGACATATATCCTCACGACAGCAAAAATTAAATCTAGAAAAAATCAAACACAAGATTTTCCAGATAATGAAAATTATTTTTGAAAATCCTAAATTGCTGTTGTACAGAAGGTGGTGGCATTCTTAGAAAAATATTAGTGACACCAAGAGACTTTCACTAGGAAAAAGAAGGACTGACAATACCCATTTTACAGAGAGAAAATAAGACAGTGATTGTATTATCTACAGGAGTTAAACCCAATGTAATTAAATGTCAATAACTCAGAGTTCTCAGATTACACAACTGTTGTCTCATCCTGAACTAACAGAGTCAGGCAGGGGTCAGGTAAATTGGGTTCACTGGTTAAGTGGCTCATTCAGTCAATCACCAATGGACTCACTTCACCAATGAGATACTTCAACGATTATCACAATTCTAGCAATCATAACACACAAGGTTCTTTCTTTACCTAGAAGAAGTCACTATTCTGAAGAATTTAGTCTGGTCTAAATATTTAAGGGTTTGTAAGTTCAAGAAAACCTGTTGCAGCTCATACAATTGCCTCCAGTCTGAAAAGTTTCTCTCTAGTTCTCAGCTGAGTGGGTGCTTTGTATTCTGAAATGTTAAGACCCCTAATCCCATCCCATTATCAATATAAATGTCTGACTTTAATATTAAAGACTCTGCTAAATCCATGGCTTTAACCACATCTGATAGCATTTAAGTGTCACAGATTAGCTATGGGCCCAGAACAAAACTTTATATATGTTTTTCTTCACCTTTGAGGCTTCAAATGAGCCAACATTTAATATCACTGTGTATCACCTTATTATTATATTGACAGGGGGATTTATGAGGATAATTTTGTCTTTTCAACCTCAAGAACATTCCATGTGTCAAAAGAACTCTATGAGTTTTCTTTAGAACTCCATATGACAGAAAAATCCTACTTTTAGAAATAGTTTTCAGGACAATCAAGAATGTTGGTATAAAAGACCTGTCTGTGGATAGTCCTCAAACCTCTCAGATCTGAATGATTAAAGGAAAAAAACAAGCCTGATTCAGCAGAAATTCAGAAGAAAAGTATTTTGAGTCAAGAAAGTGAGAGCCAGCAAGTTTTTGAACTTCCTCTTCAAGTATAGAAACATTGCTGGATCCTAACCTGCTATCAATCTATGTTAAAGGCAGATTCATGCTTCTGATTATTATTCATGCTGAACTAATTAATGAATAATTCAGCTATTCTCTAAATTTCCCAACGAACTCCTCCAAAGATTCTGAAAGAGCAACACTTTTGCCCCTGAAAATACAGTGTAAATATTGAATTTAACACATAAAACAAGAAAATATTTTCATTTAATATTCCATATAAAAATACATAAACCCCATGATCTCATTTGCAAGAACTTCTACAGCAGGTTTTCACTGGAGCACCTGATGTTTCTTTCAAATGAGCTTGTATTATCATTAAAAGGTAATTAGGATCAGTTTGTGATTTCAGAATAATGTAAATTAGATTAGAGAATAACCTGCTGTAAAATAGGGCATGAAATGGACTATAAAGAAATATGTTTGAAACAGTTTTAGCATTTTTATTGGATTAGCTCAGTCAAATAGTGGTACAAGTAGCTCAAGAACAAAGAAAAGAGGAATTCCTACCTGCACTATAAATGAAGATTGCCAGGTACCTTCAATAGGCATTTCAGTTAGTGCCATTTTCAAATGTAAAATGTATTGTTTCATGAAAAAGTTCAATGTGTTTAGGACAGACAAGGATATTGCCAAGGCTTGGGTTTCCTGACACCTACCCGGGTTTGGTTCAGTCTCCCTTAGGAAGAGGGGACACTTTAGAATATCAACCAACTATAAAATTCCAAAGTTCCACATTTCTAAACTAGGGTGTGGTTACCTCCTGGGATATGGATCAGTCTTGTGTCTTAGTAATTGAAATCCAAAATTTAGACGTCTGAAAATGCGAGAATTTCTGTAAGTGTATAGAAAGGAAAAGAAACACATCCAACCTTTAACAAACATTTCAAATTTGGGTTTATTTTTGAACAGAATCCTTGCTCTGATGAACAAAGATGGAGGAGAACGATGAAATTTCTTGTGCCCAGGCTCAGTCCTCTTTCTAGGGATAGAAGAATATTAATGTGCAATGATGCTCATTGATCAAGTGAAAACAGGTTTTTTTTGTTGGAGAAGAAAAATGAACTGATGGACAGGCATGCAAATAGGCCTAAAGTGCCATGAAACTACAGTGATGAACTCTCAGAAACAGGAACCTTCCAAGCCAATAAATAACTTCTCAGGGTGAAAGTATTTGTGCTATTATGATTCAGAATGAATCAGCAGGACATGAGCTTCAAAATTCTTCACCTGTGGCAAGCAGGTTATCTCCTGCTTATACAGCTATCCTTGACTGGTGTGCTAAATAGAAATGGTTTTTAATACATTAAATATAGCAGCAGGGTCCCCAAGAAGCCGACTATTGTGCTACTGTATTTTTATTTTAAAACCCTCTCATTAATAGGTTTGTGGCTTCTGAAGTTGTCATAATGAGTTTGACAAGTACCAGTGTCCTGTAGAGGAGGAGCCTGCTGTCCTGTGGGAGCTGCCTCCTCCCCACCAGACTGTCATCCTTGATCACACAGATTCACTGCCACAAGAACACAACTGTTTCAGTCAGCTCCTTCACACAGTGCTGTTGGTTCTTCTCCATAGCACACAGCCATTTCTTCATTGTAGTTTTGTTATTTTTATAACAAAGTGCATCAAACATGTATCTGTTCTATAATTATAGCTAATTATTATAATGAGAATATGTGCAGAAGATTTGACTTTTTCCTCTCTGATGCCTCAAAATGTGTATGGCAAAGACCCGGGCAGCTCTGGGAATGGGGGAAGAGTGAATTTGGGCAACAGGATGGAAGGAAGACAACTTATGTTTCTATGTTCCCTGTCCATTCTAGGGCCTGCTCCTCAGGCAGCCTCAGGGTTTATGCCAGTGACTGGTCTAAAATGTCCCAAAAATTTCTGCCATGTTGGTTGCCAAAAATATCTACCTTTGGCCTCAAAAGGAGCAGCATTTTCACAGTGAATCCCTGGGGGCAAAGACTCCAAACTCATGTAACATTGGGAATTGCTGTTTGTGGAGAGTGTGACAAGAGAACTCATTCCCTAATCCTCTGCTTTTAAGTACCCTGTGAGCAACTTGACAAGTTCAAGGTAGTGAAGGACAATGCCAATGAAAACATCCCGTCCCCACTACCAGGAAAGTTCTAGATATCCAAAGTGTAAGCTGCTTTCTGTCACATCTGGACATGCCAGGGGGATCCTCACAGGCTTTAACCACATAAAAAGCCCTTTGTAGAATTCTTTTTTCCCTTCTTTCACTACAGTTGACACTGCACAAAGCCCAACCACACAGCAGCACGAGTATGTTCTGAGGCTCTATCCTGTGTCCATGCTCCTCGCTGACAAGAGCCAAGGACAGACTCTGTTTAAGCTTAGGAATTGCCAAAAAACTTGGTTAGTTATTGCTAGCAGAAGGCAGTAGGTGGAAGTCATTACTTATTTCTTCTGAGATTTAGGATATAAACCTATAGGGTCCTGTAGGATATATGACTGAACCTCTAGCATAAATCTACAGATGTGTCAAGATCTACTTCACTCCTGTCTAGGTTTTCATTTCCTTTCCCCCGAAGGCAGAACAACCTTCTAAATAAATGTATTTTATTTTTCTAGCACTGGGATCTGATAAGGAGACTCACACAGGTACAAGATGGATGTATAAAAGAGAGTTTTACCACAGCATTCCTGAACAGTTTGTGGCAGGAACATCTCTAGGACAGATTGATTTGCATCTCATGGAGGTCACTTCTCTAAGGAGTGCACGTGCCCAGTTACAGGACAAGCTGTTCCCATTACAGGGTCTTTCATGATTGTTGTGTCTTGTTTAATGAACAGTTTCCCATTCCCCAGGATGAGGTTTGACAATCTTTAAAATCCAAAGCTACTGCTGTAGCTTTTAGTTGAAATGATTAAGTGGAAAATTGCCTTAAATGTTTCCTGTGTTAGGTAAAAGAATGATAATTAAATTCATTAAAGGAAGTGCAGTTGCAAGGTACTGGCTGCTTTCTCATGGAAAAATTCACTTTGTAAATACATGAAAAATGAATGTTTCTGATGAGAAAAGATTGAATATTTGAATAGATGATTTTGACTTTGGAACAGCACTAACAGTGACAGTGGATTACAGGAGATAAAATTCTTGAACGTGCATGTGAAAACATCATGGGACAAATGATTTTTGTCCTATTCATGTGCATTAGATATCAAATTAAATAGAAGTATAAATAAACATATGGGATTTGGCCAGATTACAACATTTCTGTGCTAGGTGATTGAAACAAAGCAGCTTTATCAGTCCTGAGAACTGCATATTAAGCTTAAACTGTCCTTAAATTTCCAGGGTTTGTGAAGGCAGAACAAAACTACTGATTAGTAGAAAAGCAGGTGCAACTCATTGGGATTCAGGGTGGATATACAAATATGTGTCACACTGTGCAGCTCCGCTTGCATCAGGGTGTAGCAGTGGCTCGATAGTGCTTATCACTCTGGTAAAGCATGCAGAACAGGGAGCAAGGAACAGCCTACAGCCAGAACTGCTGGGAGGTCTGGGTGAGGAAAATGCAGTGTAATTATTAAGGCTAAGGCTGGCAAGGACATTGGGGTAAATGTTACTATTTCTGCAAAAGTGTGTAAGGGGATCTTCACACCCCCACTATTTAGGGTTTTACAGTTCTGGAAACACAAACACCTTTGCATGTTATGCAGGATTCTGTTAGAGGCCCAGTTACTGAAGCACTGACAGACACTGCTGTATTGTTTCCTACACACCAGCACTGGCTTCAGCAATCCTCACACGGCCCTCTGGTGATGTGGGCCAGGGCAGGGGTGAAGTGGCTTTGCAGTAATGCACTGCAATCAGGCACAGATTTGACAAGAGGCTGGAAAATATTTTTCCAGCAATAGGACTGATTAGGCATTCACAGCTAGAGCTGAAGCACTGTAGAAATGCAAATAGATTTGTTCTCTATAATGGCAGCAATTACTGCTTTGCTTCATCCTATAGATGGATCAAAGCAGAGAGAAAAGGACTGACATTTCTGCACACTAGAATTGCTCCTTCATTCTTCCCGTGCTCCCAGGTTTTTAGGTACACTGGACAAAGAACCCAAGAATGAACTGCAAACCAGCCTTTTAGGGGTGGAATAATGAGCTCTACAGTCTAATGGCTTTTTTACTGCTCTAATTTCTATGCCTCCGTGATCTACTCCTTCATTTCATCACTTCAAAGATCAGAGAAAGATTATGTTCTTAAATGAGCAAGACTGAAGTACATTCCCTCATTGGGAGGACACGGAGACAAATTAACTGATACTACATCACTGAGCATTGCTCACTATGAACTAGGGGAACTTTTGGGATTGATTTTATACAGCTGTAGCCAGATTTGTTTAACACTGTATCGGGTTTGCGTTTGCGTGGTGGGGTTTTGGTAATGAGGGGGGCTAAAGGAGTGGCTTAAAGGGGTGGTTGCTGTGAGCAGCTATTGGAAGCTTCTCCTGTGTGTGACGGAGCAATGCCAGTAGGCTCCAAGACAGACCTGCAGCTGGCCAGGGCTGAGCCCACTGGCAATGGTGGCAGCACCTCTGTGATGAGGTGTTTCAGAAGGGGCATAAAACCTGCCCAGATGGAGACAGGAGTGAGGATATGTGAGAGAAACAGCCCTGCAGACACCAGGGTCAAGGAAAGAGTTGCAAGAGCTGCTTCAGGCACTGGAGCTGAGATTCCCCTGCACCCATGGAGGGGCAGCTGTGCCCCTGCAGCCCATGGAGGTCCCTGGGGGAGCAGGGATCCACCTGCAGCCCATGGAGGTCCCTGGGGGAGCAGAGATCCACCTGCAGCCTCTGGAGGACAGGCAGAGTAAATGGCTGTGCCTCAAAGAGGCTGTGACCCCATGGGAAGCCTGTGCTGGACCAGGGGAAGAATGTGAGAAATCCTCCCCTGAGGGGGAAGGAGCAGCAGAGACAAGGTGTGATGAACTGAACACCACCCCCATTCCCTGTCCCCCTGTGCAGCCATGGCAGGAGGGAGTGAACGTGTGACTGGTTAGACTGGGGAAAAAGAGAAGGGTTTTTTAAAGATTCGTATTTATTTCTCATTATCCTATTTGGTTGACAATAAGTTAAACTAATTTCCTCAAATTGTGGCTCTTTTGCCTGTGAAAGCAACGGGTGAGTGATCTCTCCCTGCCCTTATCTTGACCCAAGAGCTTTTCATTGTATTTTCTCTCCCCTGTCCAGCTGAGGAGGGCAGGGACAGAGCAGCTTTGGTGGGTCAGCAGGGTCAGCCTGACACAAGAACATTTTAACAGAGTGTCTATTTAGACCTCACTGTAAGCTGTAAGTTGCAGAAATATTTTTTTCCCCTTAAATCTCACATGGACAACTGATTACTCAAAATGCTTGCCAGTAGCAGTTTTTTCTATAGGTTGAACCTCAGTTCATCAGATACTGCTTATGTCACATTAGAGAAGTCTTTCTTAAAAGAGGCTGGGCCTTCACAGATGGAAAAAAATTCGGGACTATTCACAAAACTTGAGTGCTTCAGAAATAAGTAATTGTTTTAGGCTGCCTGTAGATACAGCTCCAGGTAATTAAGTTAGTAATTATTTCTGGATTTTCTTGACAAAATTTTTAAACCTGGTCTTAGGATCTCCAGTTCCTTCAGTTTGGAGTTCTTGCTGTGTTAACTTTATATTAGACTTTTCATATTACATTTCAGGGGGTTTTTCTACACACAGCCTTTTTCTTCACGGCAGTCTCTCGTGTACAAAATCACTGGTCCATTGGGAGCACTGACAGAGATGTTACAGATTTATTCAGATCCCCAAAGGGAAGACACCACTCAGCTGGGCTGAACAAGGGGACAATGACACCAATGTTTGCTCTGGTACCTGAGTGAGCACAGCAGAGCTGGCTGCAGCCAAGCAACAGCAGCAGCAACAGCGGGAGGTCAGGGACACATCTGGATCCCACATGCAGGCTGAGGGAGCCCCAGGGTGGGCAGTGCTGTGGGATCCCGGCCTGGCCACGGAACCCAGCCTGGGGCGAGCCCCAGCACACTGAGCCTGTGTTTGCCACCCTGTATTTGGGGAGAGACACGGTGGCCACAGACAGGCAGGGTCCTGCACCAAAGCCGCTGTCCCAAATGCTGGTCTGTCACCACCGTGCAGTGTGTGGCTGGAGCCAGCCTAAGGCTTCCCCTAGGATGCATTATTCCAGTTTTTCTGCTCTTCCCCATCTTGTTGCATCTTGAGCCTGAAGAATACCTGTGCCTTGTTTGTCCTAGAAAGACTGTTTGTACCTGCTTTTACAGATTGAAAATATCCAATCTCAAATTAATTTCAGAGAGTGCTAGAACTTCTGAAGGATAAAAAAACTGGTCCAGGGGCTCCATTTACATTCACTGAAGCTTGATTCTATTCGGTGGCATAGAAAGCAGAACTGCCTGCAACACCTTGCCAGGAGAAAAAGCACAGATGAAAGGAGGAATCACAGCACTAAGGATTTTACATTTCCAGTGCACTTTGATGTTCAAGTCTTGTTCCCCTCCCTCCCCGAAGCAAGCTAACACCACTGTGTGTGACTACACCCTTCTAAGTGCTTGAATCTGCCTCCAGGCGTTCTCCTCCTAGTCTTCCTTGCTACATTTGAAAGATCATCTGCCTCCCCAGCATCTGTTCATGAGTGATGACGATCAGTGCTAAAGGGAGAGCAAGGGCATCCCAATGGCAATTTTAACAACTGGAAATCATACATGAGGCTTTCAAAATGGGCCAGCAAGAGGAAATTAAGAACGGGTTAGACTATAATGATCAAACAGATCAAAGAAGTGTGAGAAAACAACTCAGACATCTTTTTAGAGGCAGAAAACCCTGCAGGAAAGGAAGTATGAAGGCATGAATACCTCAGCACAGCGTCTTGGCACTGCACTGTTACACATTCCCTTGAGATAGCAAGGTTTACATAGTACCACTATGGCAAGATGAAAGTATTCCAGCAGGGATATTTGCTGAATAATACAGCAGTGTTTCCATCCTCAACATGTTAAAAACCCAGCAAAAGATAAAGAATAAGTCCTTAAACAAGATTTTTATTAAATTACATAGTTTGTATTCTTTGGATTGTTCCGCTTTTGGTTTGCATCTGGATCATGTTTCCCAGGTTTTTGTCATAATGAGGCACTAAAAAATAATTCAGTATGTTTTTTTGTGCAAAAGAATATTCTCAAGAGTAGCACTATAATTAAAATATCAAAGATAAGGAGGTTTGCAAATAAACCCAGGTTTGATAAGACAGAGGTGTGGCACTCTTGGCACTCTGAAATGTGTTGCCAGACTTCAGCCATCAGTCAGGGCTGTTATGGAAGGGTTTTGTCCTTGTAACACAATGGAGCTAGTTGTTGTTGAAAAGAGATATGTGGGCAGCTTGAATAATTAATTCTTTCAAAGCAGAAGCCACACAGGGGCCAGTAATGAACAGAGGAAGAACACAGAGGAGAAAAAGTCTTGAACAGTGTGGCTATGGACACCTTGTTTACAGCCCATGACGAGCTAAACTCAAGGTGTGGAGTTTTCTTCTCCTTGTCAGAAAAGCCCTCCTGAGACTCTGTAATCAGGAAGAATATTATCCCAGAAGCTTTGTGGAACTGTTTGTCCTTCATGGAGCATTTGTGGGCAATTATTGGGAAATGTGTTAAACGGCTACCAGTGCTCTGCTGAAGTGGAAGGAGTCTGCTTGGATGCTCTGCAGGTCCCAGGTCAGTTTAATGGAAGAACAGCCTGGTTTAAAGAATCTGTGAGGAGAATTAGGGCACAATGGAGAGATAATGATGTTCCTTGACTACATGCATCACCACATGCTGTCAGCCAGACTGTGGTGTGAGGGACACCGAGGGAGTGCTTGGGCACAGTTGTGACAGACGGATTCCTAATTATATAAATTTCTTGTCTTAGTGGAGTACCTGAAGAGGACCCCCTGCTGCCTGCCTGAGAACAACTGCTACTGCCCTACAGTGATGGTAGTGCATTTAAGTCAGTCACCATGGTGTTGATAGATAATTCTGGTTTTCAATTTTAAGAAACCCCAAAACCGTATATATGTGTGTGTATATATATGTATGTATGTATGTATGTATGTATGTCATCCTTGCATATAGAAGAATTATAAGTTATCTAGAACATCCACACCATTAAAGAGAGAGTTTTGTGGGGAAAGGAAGCTACTTTATGTTACTGTATGTGTCTTGGCTCACTGGGAAAATACTACAAAATTTATGTGCTTACAATTATAATTAGATCCTAATTTTTGGCAGGTTTAGCTACTACCTTCTCTTCCCATTTATTTTTAAGTGAGTTGTGAGTTCGTGAATGTGCCAGTTTGATGGCCCCAAAGACAGAGAGCGTCTGTTTGCCTATAAAGGCAATATATTTACAACACCCACTTCCACAAACCGCTCCCAGAAGAGCGCTTCAGTGGCACACTTGAGGGGCTAACAAGAGGATCAGTAATGTAAAACCCCGTCACCTTGCCAAGATTACTAATGAGGCCGCAATTTGCCAGTGAGAGGTTGCAACTGTAATGGGTTTTGCAGTCTATTCCTTTTACTAGGAGAGCATTGTAACAACTCCTGCAGGCTTCTGAGTGACTTCCATTCTTCCAAGCGTTCCCACAAATTGTGTAACTTTGTTAGTGATGTCCCTAAATCATTGCGTAACAACTCCAGTAACTAAATCCATACTTAGAAAACTACTTGAAAACTTTTGAAAATCAGATTGATTATTAACACTCTGATATCTTTGCAAACTGGACAACAATTTCAGCTAAGAGACTTCCTCATATCCCCAAGACATCTACAGTTTTCTAATACTTATAAATCAGAATTGTTTAATTTACTGTATTATTCAGAACTCCTGGGTAGATCAGTGTTTGAAGACTGACAAGTAAAGGATGACGCTTGTTTAATAACAAAGTCGGAGAAAAGAGAAGTGAGAGTCCTGGCTGCCGCAGCCTTTGGAAACTGCTCTGTCCCAGGATAAACAGGAGAGCTGGCGCTGGCTCCTCCTGATCTGGAACAGGAGCATACCCTGGATGTGGATGCCCCAGCCTAGGCCCCCCACGCGTCCTGGTGTCCGCAGGGCCAGCCTAGAGAAGCTCTGAACGGAAGCCGCGCTCTCGCAGCGCAGTGCAGCTGGCGAAGAGCCGGAGCGCCGCTTCCCGCGCCGGCGGTTCCCCCGCGGGNTCCCGCTCACAAACGCTTCGCCCGCTCCCTCTCTCGTCCTTTGGTTGTGTTTTAAAAGTGGTCAGGATGAGTTTTTTCTCCCCTCTCTGCGCGTGGGAAGCGAGGACAGGTCTGACAGCGGAAGGAGTTAAAACTGTACGGCTCCAGGCACACGTGTTAAACTGCGATCAGCAGCAGAATGGGACTTTTCAGAGGCTGAACGAAACCAGAAGTGAGGCTCTTGCCCCGCTCTGATGGGGGATCAGACACAAATGAGCCTTTGGCCGCTGCTGAGGGTGTTTCGGAAAGGTGCCAAAACGGGATTAGGACAGGAAGGCGGATCCCGAGTATCCCAGCCACATCGATAAGGCTTCTGGCTCCGGCAGTGCTCGCTGGTGCCAGCCTCTCTGAGGCTGTTCTCCCTCCGTGATACCTGGATTTTTGAGCCGTCTGAATGGTGACAAAAAGGTGTTTTCAGATAGTCGCAGTTGTGCTGCGAACGTTGTAGCACAGCCCAGGGCAGGGCAGGGCAGGGCAGGGCAGGGAGCTGAGCTGTCGCTGACACCGTGTGAACAGTCACACCCTGTAACCTGTCAGCAAGTGTGTTCTTCCACATCTAGAGTGAGATCGATATTCTGCTTCCTCGAAGTCAAGCCCAGTTTAAAAGGTATTTTAACATCTTTGAATGAGAAGGTCTGAGTAGCAGGCAGGTTAGACAGGTACTGTGCTATGCTTTAGCACAAGCCATGGATTTCTGTGTGGGCCAGACAAGATAACTTGCCTAGGAAGATTACTGAAAGCTGGCTAAGTCACCCATCTCAGAAGGACTTGGAAGGTGGCACAGCCACCCTTGTGCTGGGCTCAGAAAGTAAAGACCACTGGTTTGAAACCCAGCTGCACTTGGGTCCTAAGGCTGCTCCTCAGAGACGGACACCAAGGTGCATTCAAACCGTGGCCAGCACACCCCACATAACCTGCTCCACCTTTTGAGGTAAGCCTTGTTTTCATCAGAGGATTGGACAACTCCATCCTAGATTATCTGTTGAGTGTTAACAAAGAGTGGTGAAGAGCAATCTCACTCTGGATGTTATTCACAGGGCAAGAAACTGAAACCAGCTGTATTCACATCCTGATGAATAATGGAGGGTAACTGCATAAACCACATGACATGATTTGCTAGAGAGAACAATTTCAGATAGGTTCTCCTCTTTCCTACTTTTGTTTTATGATACTTATTTTTCACTGAGGTTGCATAAACATTCACTCTTTCCCCTCCCAAAATCAAATAAAAGATCATTCACAGGGAACACACTTAATGTTTTCATGTGCAGTCCCACTTGAGTTAAATAAAATAGGCAAAAAATAATTCCTATTCATCAGAAAATCAAATCTTTCATTGTTTTCATCAATGAGTGGGTAGTAAGGATGGAAGAAAGGAATGTCAGCAATTAGAAAAAAGATTTGGTTTTTCATATTAAGTCTGAAGAATAGCAACCCTCTTATACATCAACAAGGCTATGAAAAGACATTGCTGGTGCAGTCCCTGGGTCAGTCACTGTGACCTTAAATTCTTTTTGCAGAGGTTTTGCTCTTAGCCACTGTCTTTTTGCAGATCAAATGGTTGTTTTTTTTTCATCAGTGATATCATCCTGCTCAAAATTTGCAGCTTGCACATAAATACCATATAAGAGATAAAAGCACCCATGCTCTCAGTAACGGAGAGGCAACTGTGGTCTTTTCACACTTCAATTTTGGTTGCTGCTAGGCTTCAGCTAGAGAGTGGTTAGCTGAGTAGAGGTGGTGTTGCAAAGAGCAAGAAAGTGCCCAATTACAGAAAGGAAAGTGATTTTTTTCCTTTTTAAGGCATGGAGCTGACTAAGAATTGAAGCTAACTAGCATTTTAAGAGCTATCTTCATGCATCAAGTCCTTGCTTCAGCAGGAAGTGAAATAATCCTAATTTTTCTTCAGAAAGACTTTTTAATTGAAGATATCCTATTTCAACAAAAGGTGAGGAGAAAGACAAACATCTTGCAAGATAACTGTTGGGTATGGGGTGATGGAGACCAAGACAATTGAATCAGAAAAAGTGGCAGAAAATTGAAAGTAGAAACTGGCTGAAAGGGATGCACTAGTGGCAGCCTATGTTCTGCTGTAAGGTTTGCTATTTACATTAACATAGAATTTAGACTAACTTATGTTAGAAAGGATCAGAGGAGGTCTCTAGTCAAAATTCCTACTCAAAGTAGGGTCAGTATGAGCTCAAACCAGAGTATTCAGGGCTTTAGCCACTTAGGTTTTGAAAACCTCCAAGGATGGAGATTACTCATCCAGCATCTCTGGACAACCTGTTTCAATGCTTGACTGTCCTCATGAAGAAAAAGTTTTTGCTTATATCAAGTCAGACCTTTTAAAATTCAGTTTATGTCTGTCAATTTTGTCCCCTCACCATGTATTGCTGTGAAGAGCTTGGCTTTTTTTTTCTTGGTAATCCACTCTCAGTTTCTTCAGTTTCTTTTTTATAGGGCAAATGTCCCAGCCCTTGTCCATCTTGGTGGACATGCACTGAACTTGATGCAATTTATCATCAAAGTCAAATGTGTGGAATATGGAGTCAAATGTAATGGAGTTCTTAGACAATCAGTATTTTAAAGAGAGCCAAGACTAGGGACACACCTTAGATGATTCACTGTCATATTAATAATCAGCAGAAAAGCTCTGTGTACTGTTTAAATGTAATCTGTCTCTTGCTGTGTAGGATCTGGTTACCTGACCAGACCAGACCAGACCAGACCAGCTTTTGTAGGTTCTGTCTCCACCAAGTGCCCCATCTGTCCCAGGGCCATCATGAAAGCTTCTGTGTTTACAGAACATTTCAGGCCAAAACCAGTTGTGCTCTGTAAAAGTCTTGTCAGATACAAGAGCACCATTTGACCAGCTGGCTCAGAAGTGGAGTATGAAAAATGTGGGTGGGTGGGAGAACAAAGCATTGAGCTGGAAAATTATGAATTCTTCAAGGCAACAGGTAGGAGATCTCAGTCACCCACTCTCTTCCTGCTCCAATGAGCTACTTGCTGCCCGTACACTTCCCAATGTTGCTCAGCATTTGATCTGTCTAAGAGTAAATGTGTCAGTTTGAAGAGACTGCAGGTTGCAGGTAGCTTCACTGTAGTGGAAAAGGTTTTTCCTCCCCTGTTTTATATCTCTGTTACACCTTTCACCATGAAGCAGCTCAAATTGAACTTTGCAATCAGTTCCCAAGTCCATGTGTACCTGATGGAAGTCACACCATTGCCCATTTTGACTCAGAAGCAAATGTGGCCTGGCTCACTACCTAGCAAAGCCATACAGGCATGTAGGGCCTGGAGCATGCACAGCCTGGGCTGAGGTGGAGATGCCTTCCCCAGTTACAGGATTGGTGTGCAGGTTTCTCATGCAGTGTGGGAAAACACCTCTAAGAGGTGGAAAATGAACTAACACATGAGAGTCAATATACCTCCTTGTGCTTTCATCTCCTCTGTAGCCTGGAATTGTTCTGGGAAGATTGGATGTACTGAGAAAGGCAGTGGATTCCAGGATAAGGGGCCATAAGGGATGTGCATTTTCCATTTCACCAGCTCTGTAAAGATGCTTTCCTTGAAAGTCATTGTAGAGAATGCAAGAGCAGACTTGCAAACTTGAGACTGCAAATGATGTTGCAGCCAAGGAAGCTTTTTTTGCACAGGTGCATGGATGATCTATAGCCAGAGAAAGAGGGGACTGGAGATCTTTGGAAGCCACGTTGAGTGTTAATTCTTAAAGGATGCATGAGTACCAGGGAAGAAGACACGAGGAGCTCTATTCAAGGGTTATTCCTACAGTTAAAGCTTTGACTTTCAAGGCAACTGGGAAGACACTTTGTAAAAAGAATGCACAAAACCAAACAAAAACCACACAAACAAACTCTTCCTTCCAGGGCAGGATTTCTTCTTGGGAAATATCTGGACTTGAGTGTTTAGCCTGTTTTGCAACAGATGTCATTTGCATGTTTTTCAGAAGAGCGCAAGATTTAAATTTTTTGATGAATTCCTGGAGAAACTGCTGAGTATCAAATACCAAATTAAACATGCTTTTTATTTTAGATGAATCTCCTGCTATTCCAGGTTCTGTTTGTCTCTGCAGCTCCACACCTTTAGTGCTCCCTTTCATACATTTCTTTCCTTAGTATGCCGAGGAGTTCTCCTGGACGATACAAATAATTACACCCTGCTGCTTGGCACATCTGCTTATGAGAAGAAAAACTGTTTTCTGCATGATCAGCTCTGCTGCAGTAAACAATGTCAGATGCATATTGGGAAATAGCTACAAATTCTGACTGAACTTGCAACAACACATGCTTGAAGGCATCAAAGTACTCTTGGAAGAACTTTCCACTCTGTGTGGGTGTCAGTGGTCTGGGAAACACTATTTTATATCAGTGTCTTGATTTAATCAAGCTTCTTATCCATAATTTCACATGTCATACAACTAGGAGGTGCTTTTTAAAATACTTGGAATCTTTTAGACTTGCCAGAACTCTCTGAGTTATGGCTATGAGGAAGCCTCTTCCCTCTTTACTCCCTGTGCAGAATTCCCCAGGTATCACAGTGGGTGTACATTTTCAAGCTTCTCTAAACTTATACTTTACAAACTCGTTTTGGATTCACCACACACCTTTGAACAAAAGTGAGAGGCAGCAACTACCCCTTGCAACTGCAGCTCTGAGTTGCAGGTGGCAACTCCACAGCCTGCAATGGAATTGCCTCAGATTTGGACTGACCAAAGAATCAAAGCTACTACTTTGGTCAGCTGAGCTGCACATTAACAACTGAACACCATTTCTTTTCCTGCTGGGCTCAGTGTTCTTCTGCCTTTAGAGAAATCTGGAGATATTTAGCTTGATTTTTCAGCTAAGACATCTCTGTTGAGTTCCCTGAAGTCAATGCAAAACTGGGGCAATATTGTCTCATGACTGAAGAAAATGCCTGCATTCACTCCGAGATGGGACATGGAAGCAGCCAAAACCTCAAAAAAGGGTATCAGCACAGGCACTGTACTCTTACAACAGTTATACTACATTCAACAAATGTTGGTTACTGGTTTTGTTTTTACTTCCACTTATAGGCTGAATATCTGGTTTCAAAAGATTGTTAGAAATTATCAAAGTCAGACATCTGATGTTCAGGGGGTTTTACCACTGAGGAGGACAAGTGGTCTATATATAATTTTTTCCTCTTTCTCCCTCAGTTAATTTCTACAGCACTGAGATAATTTAACACTCCCCCTCACCAATTTCTGTTTGTACCAAAAATAAAGCTTTTATTCTTGCTTGTGGGGAGGTTAAGCATTTGCTATTTGCAAGTGGTGTGAGGAGGAAAGATGGACCCGGGGCTTTTTTATGTGTCATTTGGTGGGAATATGCAGTAGAAAACAATATTTTAATTAGGAAAAAATATTACTTTCCTTGTACATGAATTAAGTGTAGATTAATACAAAAGTTATCACCTGGGAAGGCAAGAATTTAGCTGGTGTAGCAGCAGATAATCCTTGTAAAGATGTTTGCTTAGTTTATGGAGAGCTCTGTAACAGAGAAGATTTTGTTTTTTGTTACCCTTAACCTGGCCCCATTTTCCCTTGCAGAAACAGTTCCAAAATCTGGAAGAATCCCACAGCACCGCACAGTAAATTCAAGCCAAACAACATTTGGCTTTGCTCTCCTGGAGCACACAGCTACAAGTGTTTCATTTCCAAGCTGTAAAGTCTATCCATAGCCCTCCAGTGAGAAAGAACAGCCAGATTATGAGCTCAGTTCTGTTCCCTATCAGCACACTCCATTTGTATATTCCATTAAGCTTCCGGCAGAAAGTAACAAACACACCCACAACCTCACTAAACTCCCCTCTAGCCTTTGCCAAACTACCAAAGTACCTAAGAAAATAACCAAAAAAATCCCCAGTCTTGCAGAGCTCAGTACCCACAACTACTGCCTGCTGAAGCTCTCGGGTGCGTGTCTCCTCACTTTTAGAACAAAGTTTGGGTTGGTATAACAATGACAGAACTAAATCTCTGACTGGACAGTTAGGTCAGGATGCTTCTTACCCAGGTAAACTGTGTAGAGGAAACTTGAACGTTTCTTGCTAGTGCTGCATTTGAGCAACAAAGTTATTAATTCAGCATAAGCCATCCTCCTTTAGGAAGCACAAGGAGGCACTGCTAAAACAGTACAGTTAAGAGTGAAGGAAAAAAATTTCATGTGATGGTGGAATCTTGATACCGCAGAATGGAGAATGTCTACCTTCATAGAAAGTTATGATGGCAAATCTAATTTCATGATCAACAAAAATATCTGGATTGGTATTTGATATTTCTCGATACTAGTTTATTTTTCTCTTTTAAAAGATTTTACTTATCTATGTATATGTCTATGGACAGAAACAAAAAAAGTTCTAGTTTTCAAGTAAAACCATTTAAGATTCAGTTTTAAAATAAATAATTTAGAAAGCATTGATATGATATGATATGATATGATATGATATGATATGATATGATATGATATGATATGATATGATATGATATGATATGATATGATATGATATGATATGATATGATGGATATGACATGATATGATATGATATGATATGATAGATATGATATGATATGATATTATTTATATTTATTATGTTGCATGAATATAGTCTCAGCATTTAGAGATCATATGCAGACAGCATTTGAATATTCATTTGCAGAATGGTGAGGAATGGCAAAGGAAAAGATTCTTGACTGCCTGTGAGAATCAAGGATGATGACTTATTCCTCACACTTGAATTTAAATGTCAGGAGAGACTTTGTCCAAACTGTTAGTCACTGCAGTTAAACACAGATACACAAAAGAAATACTTTGATTCTATGAGGGTTTTTAACTAGAAGTTGAATTTTGGGCACTGATTGCCATGAAGTGATCTGACATGGATACTGGCAATCCAACATCCATGTGCTCAGAGCCTGGAATGAACCGAGCTGAACTCACCACCTGTGGCTCCAGTTGAAACACGGAGCAGTTCTGTCTCCCCAGCCAGAGAAGGTTGTGCAAACTGAGCAGCTAATAAAAACACCAACATCTTTCCTCTTAAAACAGGAACCCAGGAGTGATTTTTCCTAACACCACTATTATCAGTTGTTTGCATTTCGTAACTTCACTTGCTCAAAACTACAATTACTCTACTTTTTCTGATCCAAACTCTATTTTTTATCTCAGCTTTATTCAAGCAAAATTCTCACTGCAGCCACAAAGATCAAACTTGGCCTATGTTTTCTGTAAATACATTTGTTATTTGAGTTACACACTCAGAGAGCTTTAAATTCCAGGAAAATCAGGCCTTGCCAAATGTAGTAGATAGGCTGGAAAAATATGAGTAAGTGAGTGCAAACATGCTGCATTCTGAATATCGAAAATGTGGGTTTGGCATTGCAATTCGAGAGAACCCAAGTGAAACCAAATAAAAAAATCACAGATAAGACAAACTTAATGATGTCAGTGCTCCCATGCATAGGCATCTTGGCTCTGGCTGCCACTGAGACTGCTGATCAAAGTCAAAAGGATTTCAAGAGGGGGAAACATGCAAATAGTTCTACACCCTCTGCCACTTAATATGTTGCTCTGATAGGTTGTTACCATAGTGTCAAGATTTTGCCAAATACTTAAACACTCTCCCATTATCAAAATAGAAAATATCTATGACAGACATCAATTCTGGAAGATGCACCCCAACACAGTTTATTAAAAATAGAATCTAAGTGAACACTATTCCTTGCAGAAATTGCAATCAAGTCCTTCTCCCTGTTTCTTCCTAAGAAGCAAAAAAATAAATTAAAAAAAGGCAAGAGGGGGAAGATGTTCATTTAATACTTCAGCAGCCCACTTTTCATGCACTCACTGAGTAGCATCAGCTCACTAGTGCTTCAGATTACAATGCTCATGATACACAGCTAATAGTGAGGTACCTATGGAAAAGCAGAGCAGCCCTGTGCAGCAGTGCCACAGAAGCAAGGCTGGCTACACAAGGATGTGCAGAAAAGCCCAAGACTCCTGGAGGATATCAAAAGGGGCACAGATCAGAATGGGATTTCACAAGAGCAACTATGAAGGGTGACTGCAAACCACATTGTGTTCATGGAAGCACAGTGAGCAAACCAAGAGAAGCCATTAAGTCTTTTGTTGTCACTTGTGAGGTGACATGTGGAATAGAGTGTTTCATTTTGGACTCCAGCACAGGGAAGACAGGTAGGAGACAGCTCAGCAGAGAACCATCAAGATAATTTGAGGGCTGTGGCATATGAGAAGAGACAGAAGCTGAGCTTTCTCTTGTAGATGAGAATGGAACTAAGTGCTATCTTCAGGTGGATGCAGAGAACATGAAGCCACCTTCTGAAGGCTGCATAGGGAAAGGATGGGAGGCAAAGGTTACAAGGTGAAGCAAGGGAAATTCCAGTTGGAGAAACAGAAAGACAGTCTTTGTAGTGAGAGTGGTTAAGACTGGAACAGATTTTCCAGAGTTATGGATGACTGCAGACATCCAGGCTTAGGTTGCTTCCAACCTAAGTTATTCTCTGAGTCTGTGAAACTCCAGAAGTCTCCTATAGCAAAAGACTGCCTGCCCTGTATCAGACTGAGCCTCAGAGAGACTTGGCCTATATGGTTTTTCTTAAGAAGAAAGAGCTGTCTCCATGATTATTCCACACTACTTTTCAGAAGATAGGAAGCTGGAACCACAGACAGAGAAAGGATCTGTTGCAAGACTGGATCCTACATGATTTTATGTCATGCAAGACCAGGAGTCAGCAGAGTCTGTTCACCATGAAGGGAACCACTTCAGCAATTCTGCAGTCAATAGGGCTTGGAGAGGGGCAATTTCCTTTTTCCCCTCATGGGTTCTCTCTGCATGGATCTTTACCAGTTAGATTTGGGGCAAAGTGCACAATTTTGCTTTGCTGGGAAAGCTTTCTATCTTTCATGTGTCTGAAGTGGCTGAGGACAGCCTTACAGCTAACATGGGCAGACATTGCTTAGAGCAGTACTTAGCTGAAAGCAAGTACGTGTTGGCACAATCTTCACAAAAAAAGCCCCAATCTCTCTTACTCCTCCTTCCCCCACCCTCAGTGGGAATATCTGATTATAGCCTTTTCACTCAAATTTCACACAGCTCCTCTTTCTCGAGGCCTTTCACACAAAAGCAAAGGCTCACAAAGAGGAGACAGGCACCATTGTAACCATGTGTTGCATGGCAACGTTTTAGCACTCTAAGAGTTTGCAACAATCCAAATAATGTTTCTGTTCTTTATTAAGGATATTCCCAGCTGTTTCTGGTTGACAAAGAGAGGTCTGGTCCTTCTTTGTTAGCAGCTGTGCCCTGCCACTTCAGGGAGCCCCAGGAGGGTTCACACAGAGCTCTGTAACTCAGGCACCAGGAGCACAGCGGAGTGAGAGGCTGAGGCACTCAGAGCTGCAGCCCCTGGATATCGAGGTACTGCATATATGTGTGTGCTGTGCTCATATAGTGAGAAGAAAGCAGATGTTTAATCATTCCTGTGCACAAAATATTTGTCTACAGAAATGAAACCTAGAAGTACCTCAGGGTTCTGCCCTTTCTCTCTTAGGACATATTTTTCTTTTAGGACTTACTTCTCATTCCCTTCAGTAAAGTTTTCATATCATCTTTCTTCTTCATGCAGTCATTATCTCCTTCTTATCCTGACATGTACATTATGCAAACATGCTTCACAGTCACACAAGCCCTGCTCTGAATACATTACTGCCTTCTCTGCAGTCCTTCCTTTACTGTTCGAGATCTGCTCTTCTCTGGAAGAAACTGCAGTTAGAAGCACGGAATTTCAATTGAGAGAATGGTCCTGTTTCTCAGGACAGATGATTAAAGCTATGGAGTGTAGAAGGCAGTTCATGCTTCAGTCATAGACCAAAAATGAAGGACACAATTTTCTCAGCATCTGGGAGAGTTCTTGGCCATCCACAGGTTTTGCCTTTCCCATCTCAGCACTCTCTGAGAAGGAATTACTTTATCTGCTACACCAGTTGCTAAGTATATGGATCATGCAGGGTCTGCAATTCTTTCCACAGGTTAGGTTTTAATTGAAAAAAATACCAAGCATGTGATAATAGCAGAAGGAGCTCACTTACCCTATGACAATGCAGGAGATGGCAGTTCCCAAAAAGGCGTAGGTTAAAATTGATCCTAAGTTACGGAAAAAATGTCTCTGGGGAGGAAAGTTTGAAAGAAAGCCCTTTGTTATACAGTAAATAAAAAAGCATTCAGACTAAGTAGAAACACATCTATAAGTGCCATTTGTTACAACCCATATCTCATATAGAAGATGGAGCAATATTAGCTAATTCAGTTATTTTGGAAAATACAACTTAAAGGTGTTTAACGGTTTTTTCCCCCTGGTGGGATGCCATCAAAATTCCCTCTTTTTTATGTATCTGGCCAAATGTTTCAGGATAATAGCAGAAGTTCACACTGGAGGCACTGATGCAAATGGTATCCTAACCCCATCCTCTGAACAAAGTCCTGATCAGGCAGGATATGCTCCTGCCTGCAGTTCATGGCATTCAAAGTGGTCTCCTGAAAACAGGGAGGCCTAAGTGTTATAAACTGCACAATCAGATCTTTGCACAGGGACAGAAAGGGAGCAGAATAAGGGCCATGAATCATTCATTTTAATCCATTCCTGCCAAGTTCTTCCCAGGCAATATAACTGTTAGCTGACTCTGCCCTCTGTCACTGGCCTGTTGGGTCTACAGAGCAGCAGCCACACTCAGACCCTTTTGTCACATCAGGAAAAGACACATACCTTCTTCAAACTGTATCCAGCATGAAATATGATGGGTGGCAGCAAAATATTGAAGAAGATGGAAGGATCAAAGGTCATCTGCCAGGAAGGACAACAGAGATGATAAAGACAAATAAAATAGCATTTATTTGATAGGATAGGTTCTAATTCTATCTTCCTGTCAGGACTGATCTCAGGCTCGCCTCCACTGTGTGCAGGATTATTCAGAGTTGGTTTTTTTGCAAGTATAAATGTGTAGTTCCTTAAAGCTTATAGATGCAGACTACTACTTGAAAAGTATTCCTTCAAGAAGGAAATCAGTCATGTGCTACATTGCAGGGAGCACACAAAAGCAGCACTACCTGTGACAGCAGCTGCCCTGCCAGACATCCAACTCAACAGTCCCATGATGTAACTCCTGGGTCAGACATGGATCTCCTGTCACTTTCAGGAAAGACACCTCAATTCCCATGTACAGAATGGTGATAAAATGCCTACACTACCAAAATCAATGTAACATTTCCTTTGAAGGAAATAGTTTGTAAAATAGCCATTAGAAGTTTTAAAGTAATGATAGAATGAGGAAGTGTGCTGTTCATTTTGGCCTTCAACTTGTGGCACAGAGAAAGACCAAGGACATTGCCCAGCCATTGCAATTCATTACAAATAGCTTTCAATAGAATAGAATTCTCTTTAAAATTACAGCATTGCTGGAGAAAAGAACCCCTTAAATAAGCCTGTGTACTGCTTAGTGTTCTGTCAGTGGGCTATATTATATCAATACTTTTAAAAGAGACAGGAGGCAATTAGTGCAAAGGCTTGCAGCTCCTTTGTTCAGATGAAGTGATATTTTAAGGCTACAGTATTCTAGATTATTTTTCTTCAAAAGAGTAAGACCTGCCTACAAAATTATTTCTGCCTTCTTACTAACAGACAGCTTGATTTGATAAACAGGAAGTGAGAGCTGAGACTTTTTTCCATCCTCCTCACTTTGAATTATAAAAAATCTAGCTAAATAACCTGCCAGCAACATTAGCTGTGCTGGCACCATCATTGAAAACCTGATGGAAAAAGGATTTTCTTCATTTATGAACTAACATTCTCAAATGTTAATTTTGGAATTAATCCAGCAAATATGTTAAAATATCTTTTCTGTGGGCATCAGCAATCCTGACTGCATGTTTTATTATTCAAAACCATGTTCTAAAGAATACATGTTTGTAAGTGATGGCTCAATCTATTCTCTCTGATAAAAGGCCCTAAGTAAACGCTTTTAGTGCGGTCAAAAGGGAATTACAGCTGTACAAAACCCAGAGCATGGTGTGATAATGCTCTCTGTTTTTTACATTAGTGCTTTTGCCAGTCAGGAAGGCTGCTAGGCATTGTTATTGTCTTCTAAATACAGCTGAATTCATCCCCCTTTCCTTTTTTATTTATTTTCTTTTCAAGAGGGCATCTGCCAGGTAATTTTAAAGGAAAAACAAGTGAAAATCCAGGCAGACTGAGGTCTCTCCAATAATTTAGAGGAATTACAATTCACAGTTGAGACTTTCAAGAGCCTTCCAGCAAAGTGAGACTATGGAAACAAGATCAGGCAGTTTCCTGTAAGGGCAACAGGAATTTCTGTGCAAGTCATTGCTCCTCCTTTCTCCTAAGTCAGCTTCAGGATCAGGTCTCATGAAGATAATCAAATGTAATGTATTAGTATATATGCCCTGGAAACTAAACATGCACTCAGTCTAAGACAAAGCTGCAACTGCAACCATCTAGCAGGAAAAAGGATGAAGATTCAGCAAAACCTGATTAGTCTGACTGCCCAGTATTTTCCTGTCTCCACCCACCACAGCTCTAATGGTCCTTGACAGTCTAGTTCTTTCTGAGAAGGGCAAGTCTGGCAGCAACAGCAGACAGGCACACAATGGTGCTGCATCAGCAAGAAATTTGAGCAGATGGTTAAATCCTAATTCTGCTGAGCTCCCCAGTATACATTCTAAGCATAACTTAAAAGTTTTTATAGTGATAACCGTATAATACACAGGATCATGTATTACTGTGCTAGACAAACAATAATACTTGGAAAAAGGCAAAATAATATGGTGCAATATTGTAAAAAGCCATTGGTAAGGGCTTAGGAGCTTCATGCAAATATGCAATGTCTTTGAGCACAAAATCCAGGTTTTAAAAAGTGCCTCTGCACTCCAGTGTTCTGCAAATGGCTCCCATTTTAGAAAAAGTGAACATTGTAAGAAGCAAATCTTACATGGCCAGGGAAAGACTATACTAACAAAGTAAAATATTTTGGTATATACTAGAAAACAGAAAAGGCCATGACATTGTGAAAACCTGCAAATTTCCTCCCACACTCCCCTTTTTGCATCCAGCCTGAATTGCTCCAATGCTGTCTTCCCATAGCAGTGAAGTCCCTGCTGAGGCCCACTGCAGGAGTGGAAGAATGTATGAGAATGCTCTGATGAATTTAAGTATACATTAAGTACATATTTACAAGTTTTGAAAAATGTTTAGAGTTTGCAGTTTCCTGTGCTATCCACAGGAGGTAACCTACCCTTGAATTATCCTGCCAGAGCAAGTCACTTTGAAGATAGAGGAAAAATAAAGAGATCAGTGGGGTTTATAAAGGTTTAGTGGCAGTGAATCCAAGTTAACAGCTGTGTCTGCAATGAGCTCAGTGTCTGCAGGAACTGGGACTGTCATTTGAAACAGCTCAGGCAACCATTCCGTGAGTGTGCAGTCAGCTTGGAGCTCAGTCATGGTCAGGGTTCTACCACACCTCCTTTCCTTTACTGTTCTTCCTCTCTTACCTTGCCAACCCTAAATTCAGAATAGACTCTGTCTCATTTTAACTTGAGGCTTGTTTTCCTCTCTCAAGGATGAAAAGAAAATAAATATCTTACAGAGTTTACAACAAAAATAAGACAGGTTTTACCTTCTGAAGCATTGCATTGCCCTGGTGACCATTGACATTGTGGTGGCTGATCTCTCTTTTGTATTGATATTCGTAGACCTGATTAGTTATATTAATAAGCAGAGTGGATGGCCCAGATTTCAGCTTTTCACATTCATAAACAGTCCCACTTTCAACATCTGGTGATTTTGTCACATATCGTATAATTAATCCCATTAGAAGGCCTGGAGAGTAAAGAAAAAATGAAAAGTGAAAGAGATTCAAGTACTTTTAAGTATTTGATGCTACACATTTACCAATTTAGAGAAAAATTAGCTCTGCCAATGCTAGGACATCTTCTCAGTGTTTTTACATTTACAGAACCTCTCTCAACACTTAATGGATGACAACAAAATATTCTTCCAAAATGGTCATTTCATTAGAATGCAGATGTTGGTTTGACATATGCACAGACATACTCCTATCTTTGTGATCCAGTTGCTGGCATAATAACTGAGTTTCTCATCCACTGCATTTTCAATAGTTATTTAGAGCAGGGAGATGCCTGCACAACTCATGTGCTGTACTGAGCATATAAACATCAGCTGTGCTGTTGGGGATTTTACACACTTCATTTGTGGGGACAAAACTCTGACACATCCTCAGGCACATTCTGCTTTCTGTAGAAGAGACTGTATAAACATAGAAAAATAAAACAAGGAAGAAGAGAAGGAATAATAAGGCTATCTACAATTTGGGACTCTTAAGCCAGATATTTTGTCTTCCTTTACATTTAACAGAAAGGAAAATGTACTTCTGCAGCCATCCTCTGGACAGTATGGCTCTTTCTGTTGGCTCTAGTGGGAGACTGCATGTTTACTTTAGGAGAGGTAATATTTAGTTAGATAACATTACTGAGATTATTTCCATCCTCAGAGATTTTGATTCGGTTTCAAAATTAATTTCCATATTTCTTTTATGTCCTGTATGCTTTAAGTCCCATGTATAGGATGAACAGCTTTGCAGTTACTAATTATTAACACATTCATAAAATGCAAAGAAAGCTCAGATTAAATATTGATAGAAGACACTAAACATCTAGATATATATGCTTACTATTAAAAGATAAGAAAGAAATTAAATTACATGAAATATCAGAGAAGCATCTGCAAAATATGATGTTACAGTTTCAGTTTGATCCCATAATCAGATGGTGATCCCAAGTGATCCCAAGGACTCTGAGAGTCCTTGTTACTGTCACATCTTCTCCTTCCAGAGACTCTCAGAATGCAGATTCCTGGTAAGAAAGTTTGTATCTTCTTGGAGTGATGCTGAGTAACAGCTGTATTGCCTGTTTTGGTGTGTGCATGCATTTGTGCTTGTTTAGAATCTATGGTTTACTACAGTTGCTTTCTGTAAACGATAGAGGATTTCAATAAGCTGTAGAAAATCCCAGGACCACTTTCCTAAGTTACACAGCATTCATGCAATAAATCAGATAATAAATCTAGCTGTAGCCAAAGACAGAATTCCTCAACATGTCAGGGGAAAGTATGTATATGTAAAGGGAAACAAGCACTGCACGTGCTACTGTGAAATGTGACTTCCGCAGCACTCAGCCCAGATGTCCAAAATCATGAGTCAGAAACCAGGAAACCAAACTGTCAGGCTTTTCAGCTTATTTTTATTAGATTTCCTCTAGAAAAATCACATATTTAATTTTTAAATTCAATTTCAAAGACATTAAAAATTCAACTTAATTTGATGCTTGAACAAGACTTGATGTTTTTTGTTCTCCGGGGCAGAACACTGACAGGTTTTCCTTTACCATTTTTGTCCCTATGACTCAATGTTTTAAAATACAGCCTCTGATGCACTTCTATTACCAGGTATTACTTAATCTGCTCAGGTAACAGAAATATTTTGCAGACATTCTCCAAGGCCTGTGCAAGGAAACTGGCAGAAAAAGACTCTTCAAAAAGTCTTTTAAGCACATTTATTTAAATTCAGCATTGGAATAGAAAAGGGTGTCACAAGTCTTACAGATTTCTTTAAAAAGGTCACAACTGTCCTTTGAAGTCAGATCTTGCAGCAAAATCTCACTCTAACTACAGCTCAGTCAAGTTTCAACTGAGGGCAATGCAGGTTTTCCAGCTTCTTCAGTGAAAGCAGGATAAAACTGTTAGTCATAGATGTGACTGTTGGAAGGGACTTTTTAAGTCATCATGCCAAACTCCTGAGCTAAACAAGACTCTTGTTTTCCCAGGATTTCATCTAGTCAGCTGTTAAATGCTTTCCTTAGTAATGACACTCAGGAATGCAGTTTTAGTCATTACTTGATTTCCCCAAATATTTAAGATTTTCTTTCAAATGTCTTTGTTTGCCTTTAAGAATGATGTTCCTCTCTTCACCTCGCCACTACAAAATGTCAGTTTTTGCCTTCATTGTGAATTCTGCCATCAGGAAGACAATGAAACACTACAGAGATTCTCTTTCTGAGATCTCTACATCCATTCTGCCTGTGAGAAATAGGGGTACTCAGAACACAGAGTCAGAAGGAAACTACAATTATTTCACACAGGAGACATACTGGATTTAGAAGGCATAAGAACCACAGTGCTTGATCATTAGACACCTCCCCCAAAGCTGCATCCAGAAGTGATTGTGCCTCAGTTCCAAATGCACTAAATGGGATCCTTGGAAGGGGCTGCAAAGGGCCACTATGGGTCAGCTTTCCCTCTGCACACTTGTCAAAATCTGTCCCCTCAGAACTTGGGGAAGCACCTCTAACCACTGCAAACCAAAGCCATTTTATATCAACACCACAATGGCTCTTCTGTCATTCAGCATTTTTATGTCTTCCTTCCAGTCTGATCAACTAATCCCATGGAGCATAACTTGGAAGGCTGGTACATCTGCAATCAGCCTCACCTCCACCAAGGGGGTACCACCCACTCCCTAGGGGTGACAATTACTTAAGCTGAGAACAATTTCAATTTAAATTTGGTAATTAACCTCCCATATAAAAGGCTTGGTTTGCTGGTGGTTTGGGGTTTTTTGTTGTTGAAGTTCAATTCTGGCTGCTGACTTGCAAGAGTGTTTTAGCCTCTTACTCAGAGCTGAGTGGTGGTAGCTCTGTGTGAGCTTGATACCTGAGTTTTGGGGAGAAGGAGGGATTTGGATACCTGCACTCTGTCACTGTGTAGCTCTGGATTATTGCTGCACTAAGGTGAAGGGCCATGACTTGCATCTTATATGGGGAATTTGGTACCTAACGGTTTCTGGCTGAGGCATTTAAAGATAGCTGGCCCTGCAGGAGGTGGCTGGAGGCACTTTGGTGTTTTATGGGCTGCTTGTGTCTTCTGCAGCACTAAGAGGCCACATCCAGGGGCCTGGTGCTACAAGAGGAGTCATCTACTTTGATCCTGGCCAAGTGGCTTTGTTTTCATCAGTGCTGGTGTAGATCATCCCCCATGCTATTCCTGAGTGTGCTCTTGTATGGGAAACTCTCTCATTCCCACCTGCCTCCCTGCTATACAGAAATCAGGAACTAAGCTGAGTTTACCATTTGTGGTCTGTTTATCAAACCCAACTATGATGTGCTCTGAAACTTGCTGAGACCCAGGAAACCAAGGGATGAATGAGCAGGTAAGTCTGTATTCTTCCTCATTGCTTGCGAGTGATTTTTCAGTTCGGTCTCAAAACAAACAAAATAATTTGAATCTTTAAATACTGTCAAGCTAAATGCCTTGCAAATATATATATATATATA